>CM062245.1:11592026-12053621 GCA_031216285.1 Syzygium syzygioides | reverse complement strand
TTTTAAATCCCAAAAATTGATTGAAAATTAGGGATTTTAATACCCATATTGGGCAAGAACTTCGTGGAGCTCACGAAACCTCTCTCTCGCTTGGAAGAGATGGCCTCTACCCCTCATGGTGGTAGAAACCTTAATCCCCAAAACCCACCTTAAAACCTAATCCCCTACTTCCTTTTCTCTGTTCTTCATCCTTCAACCTCCTCCCCCACCTGTGGCGGCTTCTCTGGTTGTTTCTTTTTCATTGAAGGTGACGTTAGCTCTCCTGGATTGTAGCAACACCAAAGATTTTGGTGAGGACCTTCTACTCTCTACAACTCACGGACCTCCTCACACACTCACTTGTAAGAAACTATGGAGGAACAGAGGTTAGTGGAAGCTCGCCTCAATTTGATTTGCAGGAGCCTAGGTAACCTTTGGTTCGAAAACAAAATAGAAGTGATGGATGATTCTGTTACGGAACGGCAAATGATGAATTGCCATCTCACACTGTTTGGGCAGCTATTCTCAAAACCAGATATCAACATCCAAGCTTTTCTAAATACAATGAAGAAGGCTTGGCGTACGGATGATTTCTACTTTAAACAAGTTAGTTCAGGAGTGTTTGCCTTCACTTTTAAATCTGAAACTGATAAGGAAAGGGTGTTACAGTCGGGACCATGGTGCTTTGCTAACCATCTATTAGTATTGAAGCAATGGGAAGAAAATATCCTCCCCCATCGCTACTGTCACGCCCCGCCCTTCTCGGTGCACCACATCCCTCGCAGAGGTCGATTCGACTGCGACGTCCGAGGATGCATCGCCGACCCAACACCCAACACAGAGATTTAAAGCATATGCGGAAGTACTTAAAACCACCCGTACATATATGAACACATAACTAAGGATAGCCGTATAACCACCAATAAAAACAAATACGCACTTGCATTGCCATGGAGAACCTTTACAAAAATTCATATACAGTATGAACCCCAAAAATCAAAAGCGGACCAAGGCCACTACTACAAAAAGGGATAAGTGGCTCAGGTTCAGGCACTGCAACTAGTCGGGGGCTCCTCCCAAAAACGCATCGGTGCGCCTACCATCTTCAAGGCTGAGGGTCTGAAAAAAAATCAATTTTTCAACAACCGTGAGAATAAATCTCAGCGAGTAATTCCCTAAACCTAAACTAGGTTAATGTGCACCTCCTGGCAAGTGCTAACAACACATAAGACACACATAACTGACTCAGGCCCTTGGGCCTAAATCTAATCTTACTGGACCCTGCAGGTTAGGTATTAAATCAACAATAGTAGTCACGCGGCAGAATTCAATCACAGCACATACACGCGCATTTCTATGTCACGACGCATGTTATGCATATGCCAATGCTCGCACTCATGCTCATGCCTCATCAATGCATTTATCGCACACTTGCATGCCAGCACTCTGCCATTTACCAATTTCTCCTCCGACCCATGTTAAACGCATCAGGTCCGACCGGCGTAAAACGCATCAGGTCCATCACTTCGAGATCGATCTCTAGTCCGCAGGCTCATGACACACAGCCCGCGTAAAACGCATCAAGCCGGACATCTTCCGAAAATCCGGGCATCGTCCCGCGTAACACGCCTCAGGATGGGTTCACTACCCCGCGTAACACGCATAAGGGTTTATTGTGATCACACATTCACAGGCACCAATTTTATCTGAACCTCGCGTTAGACGCATCAGGGCAATTTAGGTGATCACAATGCACATGTCACTCGGGCACACTTATAAATGCACATGCCGTGCCAATGCTCATGATGTACATCCATGGCCATAAAGCTCACACTTGGGCATTCACATGCGCGAATTACGATTTAACATACTCAACTTGTACCGTGCATATTTAAATTCATAAATCAACATGCCCAAATCAGACAATCAATTTAAATCAACCATAGCATCAAATTGGCACACTACCCATGCACAAATTCACATAACCGGGTTAACAAGCACTCGCGCAGTCGAGGCCCACCAAGCTAATCCATTTCTAATCCCGCTAGACACGCGACATGGCATCATCAAATTAACCACAAACAAGGCTTAATTCGCCAGTCAATTGCACGAAGCGATCATTCTCGATAATTGTCCGATTAAGCCCCAAATTGATCGCGCATCGCCTAAGTTAAATCCATCGTGGCCTATACCACCAATTCTAGGTCAATAATTGTCCTCAGAATGCTCCATTATACTCCCCAAATGTCATTCTAATCAGCCATCACAAAACCAAGATTCGACGCACACTATAATCCACATATCAAACCCAAACTTTCCCGAACTCGGGTCGATTTAATCCAAACTGTCCCGTCCATTTATTGCGCCTCTCGTGCCACTAATCCTCCATTAATTCATCACACTAATCCACCAAATCGACCACAATCACAACCCCTAATCACTTTCACAATTTAACCCATAAATTACCATAATTAACCCCTAAACCCGTCTAGAAATGTAAATTAGTCTAATTAGGGTTTAGGGTCAAACTCACCGGGTGTCCTACGCTTCAAACTGAGCCGAACACGTGGCTATGGCGGCTGGACAGCAGCTCCCTTTCCCCGGAACAGTAACGCCGGCGGCGGTTTCCGGCAAACGGCGCGAACCTAGGCGATGGTTTAGACGATTCCACGGCCTAGAGAATGAGAGAGAGGCACGGTTAGAGAGAGAAAGAAAAATGAGACGGCTGGACGGCTAGGCAAGGCGGCGGTTCTGTGCCGGCACAGTAACTCCGGCGCCGGAGCTCCTCCGGCGAGGGGCCTCTCACGGCTAAAACATAGAGAGAGAGAAGGGGAGGAGTCTCACGGGGCGGAGAGGAGAGAGGAAGGGCCGACTGGACGGCTGGGCGAGGCCGGGACCAGCCAGGCGCGACGGCGACGGCTGGGGCGGTGGCGCGCGGCGGCGAACGGGCTTGCTGGCGGTGAAGATGTCCAGAACAGGGGAGGCGTCGGGGAGAGAGAATGAGGGGGAGAAAAAGGGGTTGCCGGCTGCTAGGGGGAGAGACAAGGCGGCGACCGGCGGCACCGGAGGCGGCGACGGCGACGCGGGGCCAGTCGGCGAGCTGGCGAGCTCCTCCGGCGAGCTGTAGGTGCGTCGCGAGGGAGAGGGAGAGGACGGCCGGGGTGGAGGCTGGCGACCGGCGCGGCAGCGACCGGGCTTGCTAGCCGCGGCGAGTGACGGAGCAGCGTCGGGCGGAGGCGGCGTCGGCTGGATGGGCAGGAAGAAGGAGCAGCAGCAGGCCAGTCGGGGACGCCCGAGGAAGAAGAAGAGAAGAAGAGGAAAAAGAAAAGGAAAAAGAAAAGAAGGGAGAGGAGAGAGAGGGAGCAGGTGGGGGAGAGAGACGTGACCGGACAGGTGGGCGCGCGGGGTCCCGAGGAGAAAAGAGAGAGAGAGAGAAAAATTAGAAGAAATATTTGAACTTTCAAATATTTAACGCGATCCGATAGCCCAAATTAAAAATCGAAAATGCTCTACCGGTCCAAAATAGGCCTCGTACATAAAAAGGGACAAAGGCCAAATTAATTAGACCAAATTTTTACGAGGGAGGTCTACTAGTCCAAATTCACACTTGGTCAAAAACTCCCATTTCCCATCATTCCTGATAATCTCGATACTGGCCACATTAATGTCGACACCTTCCAATTTATTTCGTCCTGAAACTCTCGAAAATCGATTGCCAAGTTCAGGATCTAAATAACGGCAAAAATTTGATCGAGTGCGATTCTAGCGAAATCTCGAGTTTAAAATAATAACCGAGAGTGATCAGTTCTCGGGTGAGATTTTACTATAAGCACACTGACAATTTACGAGTTTTATAAATCCCAAAAATGGGTCAAAATCCGGAATGTTACAGCTGCCTCTTCTCACATTGTTCTTTTTGGGTTCGAATTCACGGACTACCTTAAGAATTATCCACAGAGAAGGGGCTATGTACTGTAGCATCTGTCCTAGGGTTTGTTGACGTGATCCAGGTTAATGACCGAAGCTTCACAACATCTATAGTAGACAAGGTAAGGGTAAATCTAAAACTGGATGACCCTCTTTTACCAGGTACCATTATAAGTTTTAAAGGGCAGAAACACTGGGTGGATTTTAAATATGAAAGATTGCCACAGTTCTGTTACTCATGTGGGCGAATTGGACATTATGCCAAGCATTGCAAGATAGTCCCCTTTGATGAGGATAAATTTGAAGCATATATAGATGTAAAGTTTGGCCATTGGTTGAAAACTAAGGTGAATGAGTATAGTCCGTACTGGAAACTCTTTAATGGTGAAAGGGATGAGGAAGTGTTTGAGGAAGAAATTATTTCACAATCTCATGCTTTGCTTTCGCAGGTTGTAGTGTTTAATCCAGGTGAAAACATTCACAACCTTGATAGAGAGAACACTCAAAAGGAGACAATAAACAGAGGCAACTTGGACAAAGGAAAGTCCCCAGCACCGTATCAGGGACAAGCTAAAAGCCAGGGACCTGTTCTATTACGCACTGGTTAAGGAAGTATTCGGGCAGACGAGACTCCTATTCCAGACATGTTAAGGGCTGGAATTCTAAAGACAGCCAAAGACCTTTAAGGTCTCAGGCAGCAAGAAATCAAGGCATCAAAAGATTGAACCCTATTGCATTAGATGAAATGATGCTTTTGGACACTCCGATCTAGATTTCTGGGAATTCCAACGATTGGGCTTTGGTGGCTAGACCGAACAAGCCTCCGGGGGACAAATGAAGATTATATGTTGGAACTGTCAATGGTTGGGCACATCCTTGACAGTCTAAGAATTGAGAGCCTTAGTGGCTCAAGAAAGGCCTACCATTCTATTCTTAATGGAGACGAAAAACCAGGAACTAGTAGTACAAAGGCTGAAAAGGAGACTGAATTTTCAAAACTTATTTGTGGTAAACCCAGTAGGTACTGCGAGGAGGTTGGCTCTTTTTTGGAATGATGAAACTTCAATCACTATTGATATGGCTACGCAGGAGTTTTTGGATTTGACATGTAAGGATTTGGTTTACAGAAACACCACCAGAGTTACTTTCATCCATGCCTCAACAACCTTCCAACAAAGGGTTCATGTCTGGAACTACTTGACAAACATCAGCTCTTATAACACTCGTCCATGGGTTTGTATGGGCGACTTTAACGAAGTTCTTTATCATTGGGAGAAAGTTAGGAAGAGACCCCCTGAGTATTATCGAATGAATGCGTTTCGAGACTTCCTGAATAACTATTCGCTAATGGATATGGGGAGTAAGGGCTGTGCTTACACATGGGCTAACAATAGAGAAGGAGCAGAATTTGTGAAAGAAAGACTGGATAGAGTTGTGTGCAATATTGAGTGGAGAGTCCAATTCCCTAGAGTTGAAGCTTTTGCCTTGCCGGCAATTGGGTCTGACCATAGTCCTCTTTTGCTGTCTTTATTTGCTAATCCAGTTAAACGTAAAAGGGAGTTCAAATTCGAAGCCTATTGGTTAGAGGATGAGGAATGCGGAAGAGTTATAAAAGAAGCCTGGGAGGCTCCAAATCTGGTGGGCGAAAGCCTAGCAGTGAGACAAAGGGCTGTGAACAAGAGCTAACGAAATGGAGTAGGGAAAAATATGCAAATCGGCAAAAAAAGATAAAAGAGTTGAAGGATGAACTATGGTGTATAACCAATTATCAACACCTCAGTCTAGAGTCAAGAAGAGCCTGGGAGTTGAAAAGACACATTGAAGAGATTTGGAGACAAGAGGAGATGTATTGGGAGATGCGATCTTGAATTAATTGGCTAAAGTAGGGTGACAAAAACACAAAATATTTCCATGCAACAACCATCCAAAGGCGACAGAGAAATAGAATTTCCATGCTGAAAAATCCAGAAGAAATGTGGGTAAGCAACCTGAGCCAGTTGAAGGAGATGATCCAGAATTACTTCACTGACTTGTATAAATCAGTAGGAGAGTGAAACTTGCAGCCTTTGCTGGACATTTGCCCCTGTTTGGTAAGAGAAGAAATGAATCAAAGTCTAACTAAGAAAGTCACCTTGGATGAAGTCAAAACTGCTATTTCCTAGCTTGGAGCAACAAAAGCGCCAGGCCCTGATGGTCTCAATGGTCAATTTTACCAATACTATTGGGAAACTCTTAAACAGAAGATTTTTAATGAGGTAGAGGAATTCTTTGCCTTAGGGAGGATGCAGCTAGGCTTAAATGAGACATACTTATCCTTTGTGCCAAAAGTTCAAAACCCAAAAAAGTTAGACCACTTCAGACCCATCAGCCTCTGCAACTTTTCCTCTAAGATAATTTCAAAAATCTTGGCAAACAGACTAAAACCATGGCTTCTAGTCTTGATTAAGGAGGAGCAAAGTGCCTTTGTGGGTGGTCGATTAATCCAAGATAATATAATGATTGTCCAAGAGATCCTTCACCAGCTAAGGATTCGGAAAAGGAAAAAACGATTTCAGGCGGTTCTTAAGTTAGACATGAGGAAAGCCTATGACAGAATTGAGTGGAACTTCTTGGAAGCAAGTCTATTGAAAATGGGGTTTGATGAGAGGTGGGTGAATTGGATAATGCAATGCGTGACTACAACATCTCTTAGTGTAAAGTTCAATGGTGAACCCCTTACTTTCTTCCAACCCACAAGGGGAATCAGGCAAGGGGATCCCCTTTCCCTTTATCTATTCATACTAGTTGCTAACTCCCTGTCTATCCTGATGTCAAAAGCGATAGAAGATGACAGTATTAAAGGGATAAGGCTGAATAGCAGTTGCCCAACATTATCCCACTTGCTATTTGCTGATGATTCTATTTTCTTCCTAGATGGATCGGTGCTGGAATGCCAAAACTTGACGAATATCTTGAATCAATATTGCTATGCAACTGGACAGGAGATTAATCTGAATAAATCAGGGATTTTCTTTAGTGCTAGCTGTCCGCAAAGGCTGAGAAGTAACATGGCGGAAGCCCCACGAGTCCCGGAAATTGCAAAAACAAGGAAATACCTTGGAATCCCATCTGATTGGGGAGAGTTGGGGAGAGTCCAAGAAGCAAATGTTTGCTTGGATACTGGCTAGGGTGAATTCTAAATTGGAAGGATGGAAGGAAAATCTCATGTCAAGAGCAGAAAGGGAACTTCTTATTAAAGCTGTGGTTCAAGCCTTACCTTAATACGCCATGTCGATCTTTAAAATTCCAGCTTCAATATGTCGTGCCATTGAACAGAAAATAGCTCGATTTTCATGGAGAAGTAATGGCTCAAAATCTGGGCCACATTGGAAGAGGAGGGACGTGCTAAAAACAAGGAAAGATGATGGGGGCTTGGGGTTTAGAGACCTATTGTCCTTCAACAAGGCCATGCTTGGTAAGCAAGCTTGGAGATTAACCCAACAACCCACGACATTATGGAGTAAACTCTTTAAGGGTCTTTATTTCCCTCAGAGGAACTTCATGCAGGCAGTCAAGGGCTTTCGACCTTCTTGGGGATGGCAGAGCCTTATTATAGGCATAGACGCAATTGCTAATTTTGTTATGTGGTCGGTGGGTACAGGAGAATGTATCCAAATTAGAGAAGATAAATGGTTAAAGAGGGGTATCATAGGAGGACCAGCCAATAGGCATGACCCTAAAATTGTTTGTGAACTGTTGAACAGAGAGGAAAATGCATGGACTGAACAGGTGCTTCAAGGACTCTTTAATGACCATATAGCAAATGAAATACTAACAATCCCTCTTAGAATTGATGTTTTAGAAGACAAAATTGTGTGGACAGGAACTAAATCAGGTGATTTTTTAGTGAAAAGTGCCTACCATGTCGTTAGAACAGAAGCCTCAAAACTGAATAGCAATCAAACATCAACCTCTTTTCAACCCCCACGGAAGCTATGGAACAGAATTTGGCATATGTTATCCCCCCAAAAATTAAATCTTTTGTCTGGAGTTTATGTCAAAACGCTCTTCCGACTAAGGACAACCTATTTGGTAGAAGAATCATATCTAATCCAATGTGCCCGATCCGTCAAAGCCTCCTAGAGACTAGTGAGCATTTGTTTTTGCTTTGCCCTTGGACGAAGCCTATTTAGGAGAACCCAGCCCTACAAATCAATATTCAAAGCCAAGGTTTGACCAGTGTAGAAGAGTGACTGTTGAGCTTTGTAAGAAATCAAGGAAATTCACCTAAATTTGAACTGGTCTCGGGAGTCCTATGGCTGATCTGGAAGACACGAAACAACACTGTATTCCGAGGTCTCCGACCAGAATCATCTAATATTGTCCAATCTGCCCAAACTCTGCTTGAAAATTATGCAAAATGGAATGACGGGAAATTTCACAAGGAATCAATGCGACAACCCTCGAGCTCCCAATTCGACGGATCAAGTAAGTGAACCTCCGAAGAAGGACGCTTTAAAAGTAAATATTGATGGAGTTTACTCTCCTGGCTCAAACAAAGGCGTTGTAGCCTGCATTGTGCGCAATACCGCCGGGTCCCTAATTGATGGATTTGTTAGATCGATGAGGGCTGCATCGGCATATCAAGCAAAAACTTTAGCTCTTGTCCACGCATTGCAATTTCTCTCTCCTCGAAGAAGTTTCAAGTTGGAACTCAACTCTGACTGCTTGAGTTTAATCTCCTCTTTGAAGTCAACTAATCAACAAGGGTGGGAAGAACGAGCACTATTCATCGAAGCTTCTCATCGGTTATCTTGCTTTTCAGATATTAAAGTCGAGTTTTGTAATAGGGAGCAAAATAGAGCTGTGGATTGGATTGTCACAGCCCAATACACGCATTCTCTCCCTGTGAATTGGTTAGCCAGTCCCCCCGCAACTCTTTTGGATCTACTTTGTTTAGATGCCCCTACTATGGGCTTTGTTTCTTAAGTTATTATTAATAATACTCCGTGTTTCTAGACCAAAAAAAAAAATACCCATATTGGGGATTGCATTCAATTTGAAAATTTCAATCAACACCCATACCTTCCCTAGGGTTAATTGAACATGGGTAATTTAATTTTGACCTCAATTTTTCCTAATTAGGTCATTTAGATACTTAATTGAATAAAAACCTAAGTGAACCGAATTTGAATTTGGGGATTTTTGGCCTAATTAAAGTGAAAGTTCAAATTGAACCCATATTCTAGGGCAAAATGTGTCAAGGAGTGAATTTGGGGTTAGAATTGCAAAATTGGGTCAAATAGGGGTTTAATTTACAATTTTGATCAACTCGGGTCAGTCGGGTCGATCAAATCCGACCTGACCAGACCTGGGACTTCATCGCCTTGACCCGATCAGGCTGCAGATCTAGAAAGGGAGAAAAACAATTTTACTAGACTTGCCTCTTCACCGGCTCATTCCCATTATTTTAGCACGTGTCGAAGACGGTTAGACAGCTGGAGGTGTCCAACTGTCCATCCCTAACTACCCTAATGGATTTGGGAGGCGGTTGGAGCCCAAAACCACCCCGGCGAGATGCTCAAAACCAGCGGAAAACAAGTTCCCCAATAGAGAACCTGCTCGACAAAAGGCCAGATAGAGAGAGAGAGAGAAGAAGAAGAAGAAGAAGAGAGAAAGTGAGAGGGATAGGGTTAGAGGTACCCAACCGAGTATTCAGCGCCGCCTTAACCAGAGGAGCGCCGGCGAACCGGCCATTGGCCGTGACCTCCCCTTTCTCGTTCCAATAAACTAGCTGTTCGGGAAGCTCTAAAAACGAGCCCCAATCAATCAACTGGTGACTTTCCTGACGAAGTGGAAACCATCGACTCAAAGAGAAAGTGTTAGAGGATCATCCCATAGCCACCATTTGAGTCAAAATTTCGGATTTGCTATCCTACGACGAAGGTATAAACCCTTCACAGTCGCATATTACTTGTTTGATAAAATGCCAAAATGACTTCCCAAGCCTATTTGTGTTTGATTTTTGAACTTGTTTGTTTCCATGATGCTTATTGGTTTCCCCTTCATGTTTCTAATCCATTTTTGGTTCGGTTTATGCATTTTGGATCGATGATTTGGCATTTGCATTGACTTGGACCATAAAAACCCTTTTGCTGGAGCAACCAACCCTTACTGGAGTGCATACCCATGGCCATTGGCCATAGCAAGTAAGCCTATCTTGTCCATTTATTCTTAAATGCATGTTATGATTCACTAGAAATGGTTAAGATGTTTTTTTTGTTAATCTGAATGCTATGTAGGCTAGATTAGTTTAGTTTTTAGGGAATGATTTGTCACACCCCACACCCTATGGCGCGCCACATCCCTCGCAAAGGTTGATTCGAGTGCGACGTCCCAGGATGTGTCGCCGATCCAATACAACGAACAGAGCACAAGGCAGATGCGGAAGAAAACTTAAACGCCCGCACCAATCATTCACGAGACCAAGGGTAGAACAAACAACCAAGTTACAAAATATAAACTTGCATTGATACTGGGAACCATTTACAATATCCATTTACACAAAAATATACATCACCAAGCCAAAAACGGGTCAACGGCCGCTACTGATAAAAAAAAAGGGGGAAACGCAGCTCGGCGGTCAAGCACTATATCTAGCCGGAGCTCCTCCCAAAATGTATCAGTACATCTACTATCCTCAAGGCTGGGGGTCTAAAAAATTATGTTTCAACAACGTGAGAATAATTCTCAGCGAGTAGGTTCCTTAAACCTAAGCTAGGCTAACATGCACTTCCTGACGAGTACTAAACAACACACAGCTCAAAGCATTGACTTAGGCCCTCAGGCCCAAATCCAAAATTTACTTGACCTTGCAGGTTAGGCACTTTATAATTATATGAGCAATAATGGCACCGAATTCAATGACAGCACATATACACATATCACTTAGTCATGGCGCATGTCATGTATATGCTCGTGCTCATACTTATGCTCATGCCTCATCAATGCATTATCGCACACGTGCACTCTTGCATACTTGCCATTTACCAAATTCACCGACCCACGTAAAACGCATCAGGTCTGACTCGCGTAACACTCATCGGATCTATCACTTCGAGATCAATCTCTGACCCGCGTAAAAAGCATCAGGCTTATGACACATAACCCGCGTGAAACGCATCAGGTTTGGCCATCTTCCGGTAGTCTGGGCATCGTCCCACGTAACACGCCTTAGGACGGGTTCAATACCCCGCGTAAAACGCATCAAGGCTTTATGTGATCACTCATTCACAAACACCAATTATTATCTGAACCCCGCGTAAAACGCATCAGGGCATTTTAGGCGATCACATGCTCATGCCATTCATGCACTCACGCATAATGCACATCATATGCCCATACTTAGTATGCACGCACAGGGCTACAATGTCACACTCGGCATTTGTGAATTCCCCACTAGGCACTCAACATGATTTGGATACATATTCAATTCGCGTCTCAATATGAACAATGAATCAACCAATCCAAATCAACCATAGCATAGAATTTAGCACCCAAATTCACGCAATTAAGCACTAAAACCACACATGCCGATTGCCTACCAAACAATTCATAATTTGGCCATGCCAAGCATATCACAGAGCATCACATAATCACATTCAAGCCACATTTAATTTAGCATTCTCTCGGATCAATCACCGTTTCCTAAGTAATTCACTCTAAAACCTCAAATAGTCAATGTCACGCCCCGCACCCTACGGGCGCGCAATCATCCCTCGATGGTCGAACATTGAATGCGACGTCCTAGACACGTCGCCGACCCGACCTAAACATCAGAGATTTAGCACGCGCGGAAATAAATAAAAACAACCCAGACATTTAACAATGACGATGGGTAGCAATAGAACAAAACAATAACTAGAATTTCTACACTTGACAAATACATACTACGTCCACGAAGGACAGTCCCCAAGCTAAGCCACAACAGCAAAACTACAATTCTCAAAAAGGGATAATAGCAGCAAACTTAACTTCTCTACCAAAAAAGGAGAAACTCAAAATGCCGGGTACTTGACCCGTCCTCGATCTCCGAGATACCCTTGCAGCGTCTTCCATCTTTTATGGTCACAGATCTGAAATGGTTATATAATAACCATGAGACAGAGTCTCAATAAGCAACAACCTAAACCTAACCTAGGCTAATGCGTACCAAGACCAGTCTAACATGCGCACTACCAATCAAGACAGTCAATTACACATGAAAGGCTTACCTCGCCTCAAACCACGTGCCAATCCTGCATATTAGTTCACGCATAATAATGAAAAAATAAATCACCGTCACATCACAATCACCATCACACACACTTCCACGCAAAATAAAACGATTCAACCAAGTATCCACATGCACCTTGAACCAAACCAATCAGTCACATCACGCACACGCGTCCACATGCTCAACCAGCCAATCCAGTCACACGCTCAACCAGCCAAATCAGTCACGCGCTCAACCAGTCAATTCAAATCATACTCAACCAGCCAATCCAATCACACAATCAACCAGCCAATCCAATCACACAATCCGCACACGTGGTCGAACATCTTTCCCACGACCCGTGCCACTGCGCCTCAGGCCCAATCTCACAGCCCGCGTAAACACTCCTCAGGCTCATTCTCACAGCCCGTGTAAACATGCCTCAGGCTCATTTTCACTGCCCGCGTAAACACGCCTCAGGCCCAACTTTCTTTCCAATGACTCGCGAAAACACGCCTCAGGTCCAACCTTCCTTCACAGCCCGCGTAAACACGCCTCAGGCTCAATCATGCCTTATTCGCCACACCCGCGTAACCTACACCTCAGGTTGGCAGCTCTCCGATCGATCCGGGCTTTTCTCATGCACATTCACCATAACACAATTTGCCAATCAACACATCATACAAATCAAACTTAATCATGCTCACCACATTACATTCCACCAATGTCACACTGACATGCCACCACACTCAATTCAGCTCAATTCAATTCACACTCCGCCACCTCAATTCACAAAGCCGACGTACAAGTCGGTCACACACAATTTTCCCCAAATCAAGCATACTGTTTAATCCAATTCAAATTGCATAATTAAATCACAATATCACTAAATTAATGTACGCCCTAGTCGTTCTAACCCGAGACTAGTCAATGAATTACCCAAAAGACTAAGTAGGGTCTAGGAAGTCGCTTACAAAATTTTGGTCCGGGAAAAGTCGGCTCGGGCCCCAAATGGCTGGGGTGAGAAGTTCTGACCGGGCGCGGGCGCGGGCCACACGGGCGCGCTGACCGGCCAAAGTGGGCACAATGGCTGATCGGCATGCCTAGTGCGCGGGCCCGGCGAACACGCGGCGTGCCCGAGGCGCTCGGGCGCGCAGATGGGCTACGTGCCTGGGCAATGGGGCACGGGCACGGGCACGGGCACGGGCACGGCCATGGGCAACGGGCACGGCAACGGGCACGGGCACGGGCGACGGGCACGGCAACCGGCACGGGCACGAGCGACGGGCACGGCACGGGCACGGGCACGGGCGACGGGCACGGCACGGGCATGGCGCAGGCACGAGCTTGGCTGGCCAATTGGCTGGCCGGCAGGGCTGGTCGGCGGCGACGGCGGCGGCTACCGGCGGAAGGGCTGAACAGGGGCGGGAAGGGGTTGGCCGAGGGGGGTGAAGGGGAGAGGGGAAGAGAGAGGGAGGCTGAGGGGCGGCGGCCGGACGGGCCGGCAGCGGCGGCTGGCCGGCGCGACGGCGCGCTGCCGAACGAGCCGACCGGCGGGCGACGAGCTCGCCGGCTCGGGCTCGGACGAGACAAGGCAGGGGGAGGCCGGGGAAGAGAGAGGCAAGGGGGAGGTGGTGCGGCTGCAGAGGGCGGCGGCGTGGCGGACGGCGGCGACTGGGACGACGACGGAGTGGCCAGGCGCGATTGGGCGGCGCCGGGCGCGGCGGCAGTGGCGACGAGCTCGCTGCTCGCACGCTGAGGACAGCGAGGGAGAGAGAGTAGTCGAGGGTGGGGGCCGGCGGCGACGGGGCAGAGGCGGCGGGGCTGCTGGCGACGGCGGCGTGGCGGCACGGCGACGCGGCGGGCTCGGGCGGTGTCGGCGAGCAGGCGGGGCGAGCAGGGTAGTCGGGGCGGAGACCAAACCAGAAGAAAAGAAAGAAGAGAGGAAGAAGGAGAGAAAGAGGGAGGAGAGAGGAGAGAGAGAGAGAGAGTTAGAAGGGGGAAGGGGGCAGCATGCAGGGGAGGGGACGTGCGCGGGTGACGTGCACGGCAGCGGGGGAAAAAGAAGAGAGAGAGAGAGAGAGAGAGAGAGAGAGAGAAAGGAAGAGAGAGAGGCGGACGTGCGCGGGGAAGGGGGAACCGGCAGAGGAGAGAGAGAGGAGAGAGAGAGAGAGAGAGAGAAAAGAGCAAAATTCAAAATTTAAGCGCGAACTAAAGGACACTGTCCGAACTAAAAATCGACCTATCGGTCCCGATTTAATTCTGGAAAAAGGCCTAACAACCCACGATAAATCCCAACAATATTCTAGGACACACGGTCAAAATAAAATACCCCAAACCACGCTACGAGGGAGGTCTGCCAGTCCAAATTCGCACCCGGTTCAAAAATATACTTTTCCATTATTCCTGATAATCTCGACGCTGGCCACAATAATATCGACACCGTCCAATTTATTTCGTCCCGAAACTCCCGGAAATCGACTGCCAAGTTCGGGGTCTAATTAACGGTCAAGTTTGATCGAGTGCGATTCTAGCAGAATTTCTATTTTTTTAAAAACAAGAACCCGAGAATGATCAGTTCTCGGGCGAAATTCCATTATAAGCGCACTGACGAATTACACGTTTTATAAACCCCAAAAAATGGGCCAAAATCCGGAATGTCACAGTCAATTATGGCCCGAATCATCTCGATACTAAACCAGCCACAAACAGTCCGTCTTAGGCCATCGAATCACTTCTCGATCATTTCATTATACCACCAAAACCGCCATGAAAATAGCCACCATTTGGATCATAATTTTCACTCGCTAACTCCACAAATTTTGCTCGAATCAATGCACCGAAGCTCAGCCACCATTCAGCACACCACAGAACACTAAACCTTGATTAAAACATCACGCTAAGCCACCAAAATCGCCATGAAAACAGCCGCCATTCGGTTTTCAATTTATACTCGCCAAATTCACATTTTCGCCCAATTTGAGCCGCCTATGCACAGCCACTCCACAGCACTATACGGGTCATTAAACCTCAACTAAATCATCACACTAAGCCCGTAAAATAGCCATAAGATCAGTACGAAAATAGCCACCATTTAGCTCACAAATTTCAATCGCCAAAACCACAATTTTTGTCCAAATCACAACTCCCATGATCAACCACCACATAGCACGTTATGGACCGCCAAACCTCAGTCAAATTATCATTCTAGGTCACCAAGTGCGCCACAAAATCAGCCCCTAACAGCCTCCGTAAGCTAACTCCTAAATTACCCTAATTTAACCCCTAAAACTCATCTAGAAACGCACAAAAGCCTAACTAGGGTTTAGGATCGAACTCATCTGGATTTCTTAAGCTTTAAATGCAGTTGGACACTGGGCAAGAGCGTCTGGACAAAGGTGGCGAGCGGCGGTTTCCGGAGACACTAACGGCGGCAGCGTGCGGCTCCCCAACGGACGGCGATCCAAAGCAGCGAAGGGGAGGGGGGTTTTGGTCGCGGCGGACGAGAGAGGGAGAAGAAAGTGGGATGGCTGAATGGTGGTGGTGAGGCGAGGCACGTGCGGTGGCGGCGCCGGCGTGCGGCAGCGGTCCGGCGAACTTGGCCTTTCACGGCCAAACAAAGAGGAAAAAAGGAAGAGAAGGGAGCTGTCATGGGGGAGGGGATGGCTGGCTGAGTGAGTGGGAAATGGGGAGAGAGAGAGAGTCAAAGGGGAGTGTATAGGCTTGAGTGAGAAAGTGGGGTGGTTGACCAATTATGCTACAATGACAATCTTACCCCTAATCCAAGGGCTAGGATCAATTCTAAACAAAATATCTAGGGGCATTATGGACCTCAATTTCTAGCATTATTGGGCTGAAATACACCAATATAAAACCCTAAAATATTCCCCAATTAACCCCAAAATTCGAAACCCTATAATTAGGCCTATGGGCAAAACGGTAATTTTCTGGTCCCGAGTCAAATTTCTAATTTTTGAGTCTACCGAACCCAAATATGTTTGGCCACATAAAAATGGCGTCGTCCTTGCAAAAATAGTCGCACATGCCCCCGAAATTCGACACCGAAGTCCAGATTCAATTTCACGATTGATTTCGCTCAATTTTATGATTTTAGCGTTTCTCACTAACGGGTGGCTGTTTAGGGGTTACGCGTATCGACCTAGGGCTACTCAAGTCATGACAGTCCCGATTTCTCGGAGAACACGAGGATTTATCGCTAGTCCCAGGGGTCGCGGTTGTCCGGAATAAGTTCGGGATCGTTCGCCGCGCGTACTCTCGGTCGTGCGGAATCACCCGCTATCCGGTCATACGTCGTCGGTCAAACCAAATCCGTCACCACTCTCGGGCCGGCCCACATCGGCACAAAATATTCCTCACCGCTTCTCAGAATCGGACTCGATTTACGGTCGAGTTCTTGGGTCCACGTACCGTTTTCCTAGTTAGCCATTCCTTAATGGTTATTATCTCGAGAATGATAAGTTTTGGGCGAGACTTTCTAAAACGAAATGAGAAATAATCATCTATTTCATTAATCCCAGAAGTGGGCAAATTTCAGGACGTTACATGATTTCCATGTTAAGTTGTGAAATTTGAGCTTTAGAATTAGTGGCTTAAGGAGGTTCAATGGCAATCTAATGGGTATGGATGAGTAGAGGGTCATTTGGAGAGGTTTAGGATCGATTAGTGTGGTCAGAACATGGCCGAAGAGTCATTGGAGCGGTGGCCAAAGTGATGGCAAGGATAGGATGACATAAGTGTTAGTACCCACCAAGTGCTCGATTAAATGCCACAAAGAAGAAAGTCCAAAATAGTGCCATGTGGGCACCATCCTCCCCGGAACATCAATCGGTGCCGGTCAAGTCGGTCTGCCTTGTTCATATCGATCTGAACTGGCTCGGTCCAATTAGTCCAAATAAAAAAATAATAACAAAATAATAATTAGAAAATTAGAAAAATTCAGAAAAATTAGGGAAATTCTAGAAAGTTTAGAAAAATTCAGAAAATTTTAAAAAAATTAGAAAAATCAAGAAAATTGAGAAAATTAGGGAAATTTCAGAAAAATCCAAAACATTAATAAAATTCAGAAAATTTTATAAAGCCCACAAAAACTTGCAAAATTCCAAAAATTCGCAAAACTGAAAATTTTCGAAAAAAATTCATAGAAATTTTCAGAAAATAAAAAGGAACAGATTTCGGGAAAGTAAAATAAAATTCCTTTTTTTCCAAAAAAATAAAAAAATAAAAATTTCAAAAATTCACAGAATGACTTAGAATACCTGCAGCCACCCACTTTGAGTGAAATTTAATTTTTTTTAGGTGCCCAAGTGGTATTTTTGGAAGACTCCTTAGTTTAGGGATCAAAAGGGGTTTAACCCCCAAAAGGGGTATTTACCCCAAAAAAACCCTAAAACCTTAAAAAACAACACAATCCATTAAATGAACAAGCCTTTAGGGCTACACTCGGGTTTGGATATTTTGATTGATTTTCATTTTAGAGACCATTTTAGGATTGCCATGTTTGATTGAAATTGATTATGCATTTCCTTATTAATTGATTGATTTCTCCCGATTAGAACGGTTAGAATTAGTAGATAAGCCTTGCGAACTCGTGTGACACATTTAGACATTTTGGATGATTTTAGGTACCGAAAGAGTGTTAAAGATCTCGATATCAGGATCATTAGCGTAACCAAGTCCCCTTATCTGTGTAATATTTGGTTCATAAAAATCGTAGTATTTCTCCTATACCTCGATTAGGTTTCTAGTCGATTAATAAGGACTAGTAGCGACTCCAAAGCATAACTTAGGTTAAATAGAAACTAAATAATAAGTACCCACTGTCTTGTGAGGTATGATCATGAAGAGACCCTCGTTCGTTTAATGAATCACCTTATCATTTTTTTTGGTGGAAAAATCACCTTATTATTAGAAATGAATGAAAATACCTCCTAGCGCACTCGAGTAGCGAAAAGCGCGGCGCGCACAATCTTTTCAATTTTGTTCCATTAATCCTTTTATCCATGTGAAAGATAATCATGGTAATCAAGTAGTAGAAATAAACAAGCATGCAACAACAAATTATAAGAAAATAAAATAAAAAGAATCCCAGCTGTATCGAAATAAAAATTAAACAAGGTCTTGTTATTAAGCCCGGGTAGGATCCTTGTGAGTTATGAGTAAAAAAAAAATAATCATGCACCAAATTAAACAAAACATGAATCTAATACTAAACTACATAGAGTTAACCATGAATTGATTAATCCTACAATGAGATAAACAACTATATGCAATTGTCACGGGTTGATCAAATCTAGCATTCCCTAACAAGTGCCATCTTAGGAATTTCTTCTTAAGTCAGCCTTTCCCACACTCACTCATTCACAAGGATCTTAGAGAGAGAAACTTCTAGAAAAAAAAGCTCTAGATTGTATTACTCTTATGAGAGCGAGATGTACAAATGATGGGGAGGAGACTCCATCATATACAAGTATAGGCTCAACCATATCCATAGATCTCTCCTCGATCTAACGGTGGAGATCACATCTCTCCATCTACCAACCAACTCCATGATGCCAAAGCATTCCTTGAAGACATCGATTATGTAAAAGAATTGTTGATCTAATGGACAAGACGATGACCTTATCATTATCGATCAACTACCAAGTTGCTGATTTGCAAGCCTATTGTCGATTCCAAGTCTAATCAATAATGGAGGCCATTAATTAAGTTACTTTGGAACTAGTAAATCATGGATACCCATAACCAATTAAATTTATTTCTGATATTTTTAAAGTCTAGTAAATGTCATTCAAGTTTCTAGAGTCATTATTTAATTATAGTTGTTTTCTAGTAAAACTAGTTTTATCTTTCCCATTAGTCTTTTGTCTTTCCAAAGAATCTTGATAATTACTCATGCTTGGAAGGTTGTTGCATGCTCATCTATATAAGCAAGCTATGATGAATAAAAAAAGAGGACTCGATTGATTCAGAATTTATTTAAGTCTTTGGATTAAGAACAATAAGTTCTCTTATTTTACACGTATCCCTTATGTGGATTCCTATGGGTGACAAGTATCTTATCTATTTATGTTCTCACTTGTGTTACCTCCTAATTCTCTACACTCTCTTCAGTATCACTCCATTTATTACAAGAGGATACAATTACAATTTTGCCCACCCCCAGGAGTATTCTTGAACATACAAGAAAACCCTAGGACTTAGAATCCTCGAGTTCCACCCGCTCGTTCATGGATTAATCATGGTCCTTCGTTTAGGAACCCTCGAGAACGATCCAATTCTCTATGCTGTGATATTCTCCCCCACCTAATTGGGCGATGCCCTCATTGTATCTTCAACGTGGAATGCATGGATTTAGTTTTTGAATTGCCAAAAAGCTTCTACGAGCTCCCAACTTGCTTCACTTTCTGGAAGACCCTTCCATCGGATCAAATATTCTTGCTTTAGCACACGATATCGCTTATGTATGACTCAATTTGCCATGAGGAAGCCAACGTCTCGATCATACGAGGTTTACACTCTAAGCGGCACCCATTGTGACTCCCCTTGATCCAGGTCTGCTTCATCTTCGTGGAAATGTTGAAGCATTCTAATGTGGAATACCGGATGACCCTTTAGTTTCGGCGAAAGTTTCAGTTTGTATTCGACCTTCCCAATTCAATGCAACACTTGGAATGGTCTTCGTTGCGATTAATAAGTCCTTTGTGCATGTCCTTGTAATGGAAGACTAGGTGTAGCTAGGCCAACACTAAGTGCTTAACTTGGAATTTCATGTGCCATCGCTTCCACTTCTTCATGCTTCTTATGGCCCACTTCTTCATACGTTTCAAGGCCCTGTGTAGACAAGTCTCAACAAATCTGCTTGCTCATGCCACTTCTTGGCAAACTTGTAAGCGGAAAGGCTATTCCCCTGATAGCCCATTGCAATCGTGCTCGGAGTAAGCAGTTGTTACTTCGTCACGATCTCGAAAGGACTTTAGCTTGTGGACTAGCTCCATTATAGATTGTAAGAAAACTGGGCTATGTTGATCACCTTTGCCCAATTCACCTACATTGTGCTCACATAGCGCCGGAGTTACAACCCAAAGAGTGCATTAACCTGTTTTGTTTTACCGTTGATTTGGGGATGCAAGCTTGTGGAGAAATTGAGATATGATCCTAGCAATTTAAAGACCTTGGTCTAGAACTTATTAGTGAAATGAGGATTGCAATTGCTCACGATCGTTTGCAGTACTCCCCAATATTTGACGACATGCTTAAAAAATAGCTTGGCCACCTCCTCGGTTGGGCAATCCTTTGTCCCAAGCACGAATGCCAAGTACTTAGAGAATCGATCCACCAAGACCATGAGAGTTCGACACCCTTTGGACATAGGCAAATTCACATTGAAATCATGGAGACACTCTCCCATGAATGCTTTGGGATAGGAAGCGGCTCCAAAAGTCTTGTCAACAATTATTGCTCCAACTTGTCTTGGTGGCATACAAAACATGTCCTCTTGTAGCCTTCAACGTCATTGCGCAAGTACGACAATAGTAACGATCATCCACGAGCATCATAATGCTATGGATCCACGAATAACCCGTCCACTTAGAATTGTGGCACTCTTACAGCACCTCATTCCTTAGTTTCCTATGAAGTGGCACGTACAATCACCGTCCCTGAGAGTAAAGCAGGTCGTTTGCCTTTAAACCAAAACTATTGAGTATTGCCCTCCCATGCATACTTAAGGAGCACCTTGGCAATTTGGTCGTGCTCCAACCCCTCCTTGATCCGTTCATTCCATGGGCACTCAGAATGATTTATATTAGCCAGCTCTATTTTTCACACGGAGTTCGCTTTCCAAAGATTATACTCGAGCACATAATGAAACTCCGTCAAGAAGTCTTACCAATGAGTTTGCTTAGGGCTCAACTTCTTTTGGGTTTGGAAGTATCTCGTGGCCACATTATCTGTCCTCACGATGAGGCAGGATCCTAAGACATAATGCCTCCATGGACCAATGCAATACACCACTGCGGTCAATTCCTTCTCTTGGACCATATATCACCGTTCGATATCATTTAACTTTCTTGACTTGAACACCATTAGGTGTCCATCCTGTATAAGAACACCACCAATAGCATAATCGGAGACATCAATCTTTACCACTTAAGGCTTGGTGTGATCAAGTATCACGAGCACCAGCTCCTCGATTATTGCTTGTTTCAACCGATCAAACGCCTTTTAGCATTAGGCCGTCCACTCCCACGATTTCTCCTTTCTCGGCATGTCTATGAGTGGCACGATGATGCTCAAGTAACTCTAGATGAAATATCGATAATAGTTGGTAAGGCCAAGGAATAATCTCGGCTTCGTTACCTTGGCCGGTTGCTCCCAATCCACGATGGCCCGAATCTTGGCAGAATCCATCCGCACACATTCACCCCAAACAATGTGACAAAAAAAAGCACTTCCCATTGTGTGAATGCACACTTTTCTCACTTGACATACAAGTCATTTTCCCGTAGGACTTGGAAGCCTTGCTTAAGATGCTCGATGTGTTTCCCGAGCATTCGGCTATACACCATAATATCATCTAGCTAAACCACAATGAATTAATCAAGGAATGCAAGAGTACCTTGTTCATCAAGTTGCAAAAGGTGGTTGGACCATTGGTCAAGCCGAAAAGCATGACAAGGAACTTGTACAAACCATACTGCATCACATATGTGGTCTTTATCTCATGCCCTTTGGCTATCCGCACTTAATATAATCCCAATCGAAGATCAAGCTTGGTGAAACCACTGTGCTTCTCCAGGTTGATCAAACGAGTCAGCAATAAGAGGGATCGAGTACTTGTTCTTGATTATCAGCTTGTTCAACGATCGATAGTCAATGCACATGTAGAGTGGTCCATCATTCTTCTTTTGGAACAAGACTGGGGCACCAAACAGAGCCTTCAATGATCAGATATACCCCGCATTGAGTAACTCTTTCAATTGTCTTCATAGTTCTTCTAATTCGGGGGGCACCATGCGATAGGGTGCCATGGCGGGTGGTCAAGCATCAAGCACTAGCTCGATCTGGTGAAACACCTCCCTTCGAAACGGTAGCTTCTTTGGCAACTCATAAGACATCACGTCCTTGAACGAATCGAGGACTTCAGTCACTTCCGTTAGGACCATGTTCCTATCTCTCTTAGGATCCTCGGCCTTTAGAGTGGCCAAGAAAGTTGCCTCCCCTTTCTTTGCTCCTTTGGAGACTTGCATTGTCGAAAGCATCTTTCAGTCACAACTCAAATCAAGCTTGACTAGGACCATACATTAGCAATATGCATCCAAGATACAAATGTAGTTGGCGAATGGGACAATAAAAGCATCTATCCTATCAAGGAAACACAACCAACAATGAAACCATAGTCATCGAGTGGGATTACGTTGATCATCTCTTTGCTCTTCGATTGTTTGATTTGGAACTCCACGTCTTTTGCTGACCTGCTTGTTGGGAATTCCTTGGAGTTCACCGTCTTGAGCCATCCGACTCCCTTTTCATCCTGAAGATGAAGTTTCTTCGTGGCCTCTTCCGTGATGAATAAATCGAGTGTCTAGTATCCATGAGAGCACTCATCATGGTTCCTCCAATTGTTACATTCGCGAAAATTAATCCCTTGGGCTTGTTCACTTTCTTGGACTTTATCAAACTCAAGATCAACAACAAACCGAGTCGCATCTGCTCTTGTTTCCCCTCATGTGCCTTGACAAGGGCCACAAGCTTTCCTCATGTCGAGTAATCGCGAGCCATGTGCACACCATAGCATAAGAAACACTTGAAGGTACTTCCCCTCTCATGTTCACCTTCGCTCGATTCTATCTTCACCTTTGCACGGGCTATTGGTGGTTTGTTTCCACTTAGGTAGTAGAACTTTTTAAGATCTCCCCCACTAGTAATGTTATCCCTTGGTCAGGAATCTGACTTGCCTATGGAAGTTCCTTTGTACTCCACCAGGGTCTCGACTACGAACATAACCGTTGAGAGATCTTTCGCGTTGCATCGTTTTAGCTCTTGTTTGACTCATGGCTTGATATCACCCATGAACTTAAAAAAAAGGGCTTTTATCATTCATGGAAGGGATTTAGAGTAGCGACTGTGAGAACTTCTTCGCGTACTCGCAAACCCTTCCCTTTGCTCTAGGCAACGGAATTTGTCTTGAGCTTCCTTTTCTGCATAGGCAGAATAGTATTGTCGTCGGAACTCCTCAACGAACAATTCCTAGGTTGTGATAGGTTCACCACTCCTATCATCGGACCTACGATGTCACCACAGTAGTGCCTTGTCAATCAAATACATGGCAGCGGTATTTATCCTAAGCATACCTTTGGTGATCCTCATTGCTTGGAAAAACTGCTTCATGTACCACAGGAAGTTGTCCACGTCCTTGGCCAGCCTTTGAATTCTTTTGGCTTAGGGGCGTTCACTCGTGGACTAGCTTGCACAGTGACCACACCATTCACGCGTACTCATTCTGCCTTGGTGAGCCTTGCCTTAAGTTTGGCCATCTCAATGCGCATAGCCTCCAGTAAGGCCTCCAAGGCATTACCTCGTTGCCAAAGTTCTTCGAACATACTGGTCAGGCTTCCCGGCATTTCCCCTTAGAGTTCTCCTAACCTGGATTTGAGCTCTTGTACCTCGGCCTTAAGTTCCCCATGTTCGGTCTCGCCTCTTTCGATGCGTGCAGATATGTCATGTCCTTGACTGTTCCCTGGACATCCTCCAAGGTGATCTTCATCTTTGCCATGCAAGTCTCCAAGTCACCCACCACATTTCACGAACTTGAGCTACCATGGTCTTTCCTTGCCTTGGCACCTTGCCTCTCAAGGGCCCTTCCACGATCATTGCCCACGCCTTTCTCAGTCATGCCGGATGATACATCGAAATGAAGCTCTATTATGCCTTTGGCCATCTAGCTCTGATACCACTTGTCACGGGCCAGATCGAATCTAGCATTCCCCAATCTGTACAACCTTAGGAATTTCTTCCCAAGTCAGCCTTTCTCACACTCACTTGCTCGCAAGGATCTTAGAAGAGAAACTTCTAGAGAAAGAAGCTCTCGATTGTATTACTCTTGTGAGAATGAGATGTACAAATGAGGGGAATGAGACCCCTTTATATATAGGTACAAGCTCAATCGTATCCATAGATATCTCATCGATTTAACGGGGGAGATTGCATCTTTCCATCTACCAACTATGTCCATTTATTAAAGGACGGTACAATTACAATTTTGCCTCCCCTAAGAGTATGCTAGAACATAAAAGAAAACCCTAGAACTTAAATTTTTTGAGGTCTGTCCGCCACTTTCTTGGATTAGTCACGGTTCTTCATTCAGGAACCCTCGAGAATGATCCAATTCTCTAGGTTATGATAGAATAAATATATTCTTAGGAGCTTTGAAGGTGGAGATAGTCTCCCATGCACAAACTGGTTGGGAGCTAGCGCCACTCTCCTGATGAGGTCATGATAGGCCAAAATCAGTTGTGATACCTAAAGTATTCTACGTGTATTGCTCAGTGGACTAGAGTTCTGAGCTATGCCAGACGTGATATGATTCGATACGAGGAAGCTATTCGCCGTATTATTCTATGGAAGAACTAAAGAATGTGGGTTGGCTTAGTGTGAACGAGCCACCAAGTGTCGCATGTGCTATTCCATGGGCAAAGAATTGCTAGGCCGCGACAATTTCATCCTAGAACTCCTAGTAGCACTCTCATGACTCAATTGTATTCATCCCTTCTACATCACTCATTCTTTACCAGATAACCCCAAGCTCCACTCCCAAGTTCTATGACATTCTCTTCCACTCAATTTCGCAATGCCCTTGATTCGAGCTATTCTGTCGCTTCCCTGCATCATTTTTTGACCATCAATGCTACTTTTTCGGGCCTTACATGAGTGATGGATGCTCACCCAACAAAACAACTTCACTCCACTGGTGGCTTTTTCCCTTTATAGCTGTTCAGCACTTTCGGTCACCTGTACTTTCCCTGACAAGTATGGCATTTTTTGCCAACTACACCTTTTTGATAGTACTATCCTTCGCCTACTTCAATTTTTCATGATCTTAGTACACGAACAGAGGTTTCTCCTTTTGTTAATATCGTGGTAGTAGACCCATATTTAGATTTGCCAAATTGACCCAAGAATGTTTTCCTTATTTAGTAAGGAATCGGTTCTTTTTTATACCCCCATTGTCATCCTAGAAGTAAATCGAGAGCCACACTTTGTTCGAGCACTTTTTGTCCCGGCGATTCACTCTCCGCCCTCATAGGACCGGGTAGACCATAGGCTTTATCCAACTCAACTCACCCACTAGCAAGATCCTACACTGATACCATATGTCACGGGCCGGCAGTTTCTTACCCGCAGAATAACCCGTGTGGTGCCTAGTGGGTTGTTCACAACAAGTCAGCCATCATTCTCTAGTTGTTCTAAAGAACAATATGACCAATAGCTTCCTCGTATCGGATCGTATGACAATCAACGTAGCTAGAGCTTTTAGTTTATTGAGGGATACATGTAGAATACTTTAGGTAGCATGACTTGTTTCAGCCTACCATGGCCTCATCAGGAGAGCGACACCGACTCCCAACCAATTTGTGCATGGGAGACCAACCCCGCCTTTAAAGATCTAAGAGTATGTTCATTACATCTTAGAACTTCTAGCAACAACTGTCCTGACACCACTCCAACAACTCAATTGTATTCATCCCTTCTGCATTACTCACTCTTCACTCGATAATCCGAAGCTCCACTCACTAGGATACGAGAGTACGAAAGAATCACGGTCCGTGACACAATGCTCTCAGTAGTGATGGTGATGAAGGTGATGTGAATATTAGCTTGGATGAATAATAGCTAATGGTACAAGTTCTTCATCTATAAATAGTGATTGAATATTTTTTCGGCAAACATTCAAAGCGAGTAGGCCTAGTTATAGAGCTAGAACCACCACCTTCTGAAAACATCGCAGGTACATACTTTAATAATTGTTTCGTCGAAATTTCTCTCGCACAGAAATTTTTTTTTCATTTAAAGTCATTGTTGAGCTTTTAATTAAAGGGAACCAGGGTTCTATGCCAATATTGGACATAAAAATATCATAGGCAAAAGGAACCAATAGCTTTGATTAAAACAAGACTGTACAAACACAAACCACGTCGGAATTTAATCAACGATAAGGCTTGGAAGATACTAACTCGATATAGTGACTAGGTGTAAACAATCTATGCCGAATCTAATCAACAACACAACTTAAGAACACAAAGGTACTATGCTGGAATTTAATCAACGATACAGCACCTGGGATAGAGATTACGCACCCTATTTTAAATGACGACACAAATAAAAAAGCTACGACTAGGAAAATAAATTACAATGCAGGAAAATAAAATACTGAAAATATCATAAATTTGTTGAATTTGTGCAGGGGGCTTCTAGTAGGCGATTAGTGGTATTTATAATAATATAGTGGTAAGTATTTTTTGGCGGTTTTCAGCAGTTACATTTCCCAGAATGGCTTCCATCGATTGCTTCTATGTTCCTCCATTTCGGAAATTTCGTGCCCACGCTCTCATGATGCCGTGATTCTGTTTCTAAGTGGTTGCTTTTACCAGACTGTGTGGCAACTGCTTGACGACTTCACTTTTGGATGGTTGTTGCTTTGCAATTTTCTTTTCAAGTGATGACCGTCCTAGATTTTCATTCCTAAGTGGTAATTGTTCCCTCAAAAAATGTACACCTATTTCTCCTCAATCTCAACTGCTTGTTGATTTTGAGCTTCATAGTTATGCGTCTATGCTTCTTAAGTGAACATATGCCAGTTACTCCATTGTCCTAATTTCTTTATCTCGAACTGGTAGCTATATATTCCTATGCCTCTAACGCTTTCAAAGAACTTGGATGGCATTTTTCTATTCACCCATTGCTAGTAACCATATTGATAGCTGCTAGTAGTTCGTCGTCATGTGTCAACAACTGAATATGTGCCACCGATGTGTAAAAATATCGATAAGCAAATATCAATCTCTATGGTCGTTGACAAGATATCACATGAGTGGTAATGTTCACGTGTTACTCATGTGGCTGTCCATGCTCATGTGTCAAGCATGTAATTGTCCATGTCAACGACTTGATTTTTTTTTTTTGTGTAAACATATGCCCCTCTTTAAAAAAGTTAAAGAAATACCTTGAACGTGTGCATCCCTTTCCGTAGGTTGCCTTATCATGTGCATCGTCTTCTGAAGCTTCGCACTTTGCGCGCAGTTAGTTGGTAATATAACCTTTGGTATTCTGACGTCCTGATCATCTTTGGCTTGTGAATCTCCATCATTATGGATCGTACCTTTTCGAATCACTGTCAATCCTAGGAAATATGCACATAAAGATTATATTTGTATACTTTCATCGTTTCCAGCCTTAAACCCTAATCGTTTGTTTGGTCCAAACCCTTGACTTCTCTTCATCTCGAGTTCTATTGTCTTCCATGGCTCTTAATCTTCCTTAGTATCCCGCTGTAGACTATATTGCTCAGTTTGACATTCTTCAAAAGAATGGACATTGTGACAATTGTTGTCTTAAACTTCTATATGTGATCGACGAGTGTCCTGACAAGCTGATCTTTGGTCCCTGTCTCAAAAACCATTTTCAAATTCCTACATCTCTTAAACCTTATTTTCCTCGGAGGAGCAGGGAGTTGTTGCCTATCCAGAGATCTTCTATTGTAGACATCTTGACCACTGAGCCTGCCCGACTAAGAAGTTTTCCTTCCTTCGAAGTGGATTTCTAAAGATGGTACGTGAGGATGGGGGTTGATGATCGGATATTGCCTATTTGGGAGAAGGCTGGTATTGATCCTGCACTCAAGTTTAGTTGTTTTAACTATAATTGGAATCCGGGTCTTTTAGGTGCTACCATTAGCGTCTAATCCCTATCAACCAACTGT
Source organism: Syzygium syzygioides (assembly GCA_031216285.1). NCBI lineage: Eukaryota > Viridiplantae > Streptophyta > Magnoliopsida > Myrtales > Myrtaceae > Syzygium > Syzygium syzygioides. Next base: position 12,025,485 of record CM062245.1, on the reverse strand, counting down.
TTCTTTTTTCCTTGGGATCCTATGTCGATCACCCGAATGGATGCTTATACTATTGCTAGATTTATTCCTTCTGGTGTTCTTTTGAGAGACATTGGTCCTTCTGAACTCTTGAAACTTTCCGACATTGATGAGAGTGTTCTGTCTTATGGAGGGTTCTTACGTAGATTTATGCTGATGCATGGTCACTAATGTTGAGCATGCAGCTTTCATATTGTTTTGGCTCTCTGACTATGTGTTCTTTCATCCAGCTCTCAAAGCGTCAAAAGATCTTCTCGGCATTGCTTCGAGCCTTGCTAAAGGTACGCCAATTGCCTTGTATCCACTCTTTTTTGCCCCACTGTATTGAAGTTTTACTCATTCCACTTCAGCTATGCAATCCAAGGAGGAAAGCACCCTTTTCGGTCCATTTTGGCTTCTGCAAGCCTGGATTGCTCTATACTTCCCGTCTTTCTTTAAGAGGCAGGCGATATATTAGGGTTTACACATACACACAGCCAAACACTGCTTTTCTTTAAGAAATAATAAAAATATAAATAAATAAATAAATAAATCAGTTTGGTGCAGGTGGCCCGGTCGGTCCCACCCTGAAATCAGAAACTAGACTGAAAATCACTGGTACCAATTTTATAAAACCAAGAACCGGATAGGCAACCCTAGGAACGAACTAGGACCGGTCAGTTCGGTATGGTTTAGGCGGATCCCGGTTCGGTCGGTCCATGTTTCTTACTTCTAATTGGTGGTATTTTAAATGATCTAATGGTAATTATTTTCTAGCAGTTTTCGGTAGTTGCGTTTCCCTGAACAGTTTCCATCGATTGCTTACATGTTCCTCCATCTTCAAAAATCTCGTGCCCACATTCTCATGATGCCATGATTCTACTTCCAAGCAGTTGATTTTACTAGACTGTGTGTCAATTGCTCCATGACTTCACTTTTGCACGGTTGTTGCCCCGCAATTTTAATTTTCAAGTGATAATTGTCCTACAATCTCGTTCCTAAGTGATAACTGTTCTCTCCAAAAATTCACATCCAGTTCTCCTCAACCTCAAATGTTTTGCTTATTTTGAACTTCACAGTTGTGCGTCCATGCTCCTTAAGTGAGCATTTGCCAATTTGTCCCAATTGCTTTATCTTGAACTGGTGACTATATTACTATGCCGCTTATGCTTTCATCAAACTTGGATGGCATTCTATTATTCACCCATTATTAGTATCTATATCGATAGTTGCTAGTAGTTCGTTGTCATGTGTTGACAATTGAATATATGTGCCACTGATGTGTATCAATGTCAATCAACAAATATCATTCTCTACAGTCGTCGATAAGATGTCACGTGCATGGTAATGTTCACGTGTTACTCATGTGGCTATCCATGCTCACAAGTCAAGCACGTGTCTGTTTATGTCGATGCCTCGATTATTTTATTTTTTTGGTGTGAACAATATTTTGTAGTGCACTTACCAGATAATATATATGTCACATTAAAGTTTGTCATCGTAGAGGCCCAAAGTCGTCGAGCATGGGAGAATGATGAGGATGACGAGGTAGGCATTATAGAAGGTTGAACTACCCTTGGAATACGACGGGATGTTCCAAGGTTGATAAGCATTACTTAGATGCCCTTAGCTCGGTTGATTAGAAGGTTATATATCAATTTCTTTTACTTGTTAATTGATTTTTTATGATTGACTAATTCAATAAAAACATGTTCAAATTTTTGGTTGTGCAAGAATATTTTGCTTATGTCTTGGAGGATATCCTTATTCTCCGAGCTGCAATCAATCAAATTGCAGTTACGGTTTACAAAAATTTCAAGGGGAGAAATTGTTATGATTACATAATTCACGTGCAGGGGCTTAACGGTTATAAGAAAGGCTCCCCAACGCGTGGAGGAGAGAGGGTTTCTCATGAAAAGTAGCAAAACTATATAAGCGAATAGGTTATAATTACACATTTTTCGACAAACATACTTATGCAACGTATATTGATGGATGGTGGTGTTGACACACAAAAAAAAAAAGACAAACTTTTAGTCGGTATCGACCAATAGCAAGCTCAGTCAATGAGAGCAAAGTTTGATTAGAACAAAAGTCATCGATAAACAAAGTAGTCGACAATTTAGAAGGAATTGGTAACTCACCAATTAAGTCATCAACAACAATCAATTCAGAGATTATCAACAAGGTCTTCATCAGTCGACGATTTGACGGGAATTGATTGAGTGGTCATCGACATCCAACAATTGCAAATCGATTGACAAAGTCATTTACATCGAACAATTGTAGGTTTTGGGTCGTTAATGAACAAAAAAGATGTTTGCCAACACATGAGTCAAAGAAGAAGATGGTGGATTGACACAAGCCCATGATTGCCAGATCTTTATGCCTACAATATGGGGACTTGTAACTTTTTCTGGATAATCATATCTAGAATTTCAAAAAGCATGACTACTTAATAGTTACTGTAGAGAATTTTTTTTTTTGGTCAGATACTGTAGACAATGTTAGGAACACCCCCAAACCCAACAATCAATCACATAACATCTGTTTTTGCATATTTATCCTCTTTAAGTTTCCTGCAAATTTCCCTTTCCAGAACGTTAAATTTCCTAAAACCTTTAATTCCAGTGCCAACATTTCAATTCCTTTACTTTATAGCCATTTACTTTCATATCCCAAACCAACAAAGAACCCCTTTCCTTAAAATTCATCAGTTTCATACCAAATTTAAGATTTTTACTTTTTTGGTGAAATATCTTTTTAACACACTTAGTGGGACCCTTTTTTTTGGTGGCGGCGGGGGGGGGGGGGGGAATAGGTTGTTTAAAAGCTTAAACAATTATTTGCAAAATCTAGTATCAAGCGAGATGGTGCCGCTATTAGACAATTATAGGCAATAATGAACAAATAGAAACAAATTTTGAGTCTAATGAATCTTTTCATTTCTCAACCCTTTAACCAAGCCTATGTTATGTCTCTTATAAAGTCTCTTTAAATTAGGGTACTTAAATTAACGTATGAGTTTTAAATGTTAAAAAATTTGCCCGAAAAAGTGTGGGCAAGATTGTTTTTATCTCATTTGCAGAGTTCTGGACTTGCAACCCCAATGGAGATGATGAATGAAGCATTTTTTTCAAAGCCATGAATTGAATTGTCCTGTTGCTAAATCATTGACCAAGCTTACATTACGGTCCTATCAAAAGACCTCTCAGATTGATAAGGATGTACCACCTGTGAAAAACTTGGACCCATATTGATATGATGATTATGGTAAGATCTAGTGCTTCTCTCTTCTTCCTGCATCAATAGTCGGGACAAAATATCATTTTCAATGAGAGTGAGTGAAAAGCCCTTTCAAACTAAAAGCCTCTCATTTAGCATTTTCAAGAGATATGCATTGTGAGTGAAAATTGACTAAATGATAACTCTCCATAATGAAAATTTGGTGATGCGAATATGGTAAAATCATTATGCAGAAAATATCAATTAAAAAGAAATGATGAAATGAGATTTGAAATGTGTGTTCTAGAATAGCGTTGATTGTTTATCTCAATGATGAATCCATCTATGTAAATATATATATATATATATATATATATATATATTTGCTCTAATTGTGTCTGATAAGAAACGTTTCCTCGAAGACCAATGATCTTGACAACTAATATTTGAGTTTCTCTAAGAAGCCTCGTGATTCTTTAAATTTTCTTGAATTTCCAAGTTACCCTGAGTGAAAAATCTTAAATAATTCAAATTCTAAGTGAAAAACTTTAAACAATTCAAATTCTAAGTAAAAAAACTTTAGACTATTCAAACGCTAAGTGAAAATCCTTAGATAATTCAAAGTTCTAAGTGCAAAACCTTAGACAAATTAAATCCTAAGTGAAGAACTGTAGGCCCTAAGTGAAAAACCTTAGATCTTTTGAATCCTAAGTGAAAACCCTAAGACAATTCAAGCTCCAAGTGAAAAACCTTAAGACAATTCAAATTCTAAGTGAAAAACCTTAGACAATTCAATTCAAAGTGAATAATTCAAATCCTAAGTGAAAAACCTTAGACATCTTAAAATCCTAAGTGAAAAACCTAAGATAATTCAATTCCTAAGTGAAAAACCTTAGGCATCTCGAATCCTAAGAGAAAAGAGCTTAGACATTTCAACTCCCGAATGTAATACCTTAGGCATACTAAGTCCCAAGATAGAAAACTCCAGGCAGCTTCAACACCTAAGATGAAAAACTGTAGGTAGTTCCAAAGTCCTACTATTAGAAACTCTAGGCGCCTTTCTAATTTGTCAACAAGGCCCTACAATGAGAAACTCCTGGTAGTTTTTATCCGTCAGCAAAATCCTGCAATGAAAAACTCTAGGTTACCATCTTGGCAGTCCAAGGTAAGTTGCTGCAACTACTTATCCTATCTTTGCATTTGCATTTTCATCACACTTTCAAAATTGGGTATGGATTCATTGAGATCCAAATTCCCAACAAAAAGAGTCATTACATTGCATTTGCTTAATCAAGATTTAGATATCATTCATCTTTGAATGAAACCTTTGCGGACTCCCCTTCAAAGAGGGGCATCTATAGACACATAAATTTTGGTGACACGTTAGGCATTCATCGCATAGAAAAATCAGGGATTGACCCCAACCCCCAAACAAACAAATTAATTAATTTGTATATTAGGAGCATTTTAATTTAATAGTAATAAGTCCACATAAACTGCATTATAATTAAACTGAATTTTTTTTTTGGTCAGAAAATTGAACTGACTTAAGCAGTGAAGCTTTAAGCATGGTTGAATTATTTGGACTAAGCCCAAGTAATGTAGTCTATTAACTCCAATGCAATTATATGGGCCAATGAGTCTAATATGCAGGTGGAGATTAAAGAAATTTTTTTTGTTTAGGAGTCGGGCTTGTGAGAAGAGAAATATACTTGTGTTCTGATAGGGTGATCTATCATGTGATAGAAGTAATATTTGCTGGATTGTAAAATCTATTGAGATTACTAGTGCATTTTAGCTCCTATCGAGGTTGTTAGTAGCTGAGAGTAAACATAGGCTTAATTATAAGTCGAACAACTATATAACTAACTGCTGTAATCTGTCTCTTTTTTTTCAATCTGTATCTGTTTGATAGAAGCAGTCATGCGCTCGGTATTATCAATCTATTTCTGCAACTTCTCGCGAGCTAGCTACTAAATTCCACTTCTGGCGTACAAGTAGTTGCTAAAAGTAACCGAAAATTCCACTTCTGGCAAACTATTTTGGTCGCCAGAAGAGGATCTATGGTATTTTTGGTCGCCAAAATGGACTGAGAGGAACTTTCTAGATCTCTTTGGCTACCATATAATTTGGTACAATTTGGTCCATAAAAGCCATGCTGACTAACCCTTGCTAGCCCTTTTGTACAACTAAGTTACCGAATAATTTTGTATTATTGACTCTTATTTGAGTTAGTTATAAATGCTTATTTGATTTTTTTAAAATTATCAACTTCTCTAATCTTTAACAAAAAAAAACTTCCTTATTATTTACCAACATTTATTTCACTGTCTTACAACACCTTAAATTCACCCATTATTACATAAAATTATTACCCTTTATCCAATGACTTAACAAATGAGAGTTTGTTTTTGGAAAATATTTTCCTAAAAATGATCGATTTTATCGCTTATCAAAATAAATGAACAAAAAATATTTTCATCGCTCTCATAAATATTCAGTTATAAATTGTTGTCATTCATCAAAATATTTTTCATTGACTAAAATAATGTTAGGTGACACTTTCTAATTTAAGCGGGTAATTTCATATAAAAGTCAGGAAATTTGAAACTTTGATGAGTATGCAGAATAACAGCTGGTAAATCTAAACGAACAACATCAAAATTAAAAAGTTTCACAAAATGGCTATCATGAAACAATCCATTCACATTTAACTTATGAAATAGAGCAAACTCATGACATATTTAAATAACTCAATTGGCATTGTTGTAAATTTCTAATTGCTTCTGTAGAAGAATAGAGACACAAAAGTGCAATCAATAATTGATAAGTTACTACCCGTCCGACTAACCCATACTATTTTTTTTGGTGAAAACAATAAAATATATTCGTTCTTTATTCGGTTTAGAAGTCGCCAGAGCACTTGGGCAACCAGCTGGCACTTGTGCTTTAATGGTCAATCCATTTATTTATCATGAATTTCTCCAAAAATTTCTCCTACATGGCGGGAAAATCAATATTGTGCAGGCCAGTCGTAGGGTTTAAAATATTAAGTGAAATAAACGTGTCGAAAAGTGCGGATGCCACATGCCCTTCCTCGAATCCCCTCCACTAGACATGGCCACGGGCCGGTTTTGGCCCGGAACCGGCCCGGTCAAACCCGGGACCGGCCCGTTGACCGGGCCCACGGTTCTGAACCGGAACCGGCCCGTGCCCTACGGGCCCGGTTCCGGTTCCCGAAATTATGGAACCGGCCCGGAACCGCCGGTTCCAAAAAAAAAAAAAACTGGCGAGGATGCGCGGACCGCGGAGGCGTCGCCGGCCTTGCCCGACGCCGGCGAGGGTCGCCCTCGCCGGCGTCGGGCGAGGCTGGCCCCGCCAGTTGCAGGCGAGGCCGGCCTCGCCCAGCCCAGGCGAGGGCGGCCCTCGCCTGAGGCCGGTGAGGGCGGCCTCGCCTGAGGCCGGCGGCCGGCCACCTTGGTCGTCTGCGACTCTGCTGCAAGCAGCGAGCGCCTCCTCGCCGTCCTCGGCGCCCGGCGCGGCGGCGCCCGTTCACCGTTGGTCCGTTGGGCAACGACGGACCAACGGGAAAAAAAAAAAATTTGCACTGCTGCGGCCAGCGCCCCAGCCCAGCGGGCCCACCTTGCGGCCCGTTGGCCAACGGGCAAAAACGTACAAAAAAAAAATAATAACCGTTGCAAAATTGCAACGGTTATTATCTTCTCTTTTTTAAAAAAAAAATTTTCTTCTCAATTTTTTCTTATAAATACTCACACAATTCTCTCAAATTCTCTCAAATTCTCTTCTCTCAAGTCTTAAATTTTCTCAATACTCGAAATTCTCTCCAATTGCCAATTCTCTTAAATTCTTTCAATTCTCAATCCACGCAATTCTTTTTTAATTCTCCCAATTAATCTACTCAATTCTCTCAATCTACTCGAAAAATGGCAAGTGGAAGTCGAGTGCCATCTGGCAAAGGTAAGAATATCGCGACGGAATCCCATCATTCTTTTGATCCTCGTGAATATGCAGATTTTCAAGATGATGAAATCAACATTTTTCCCAATATGGAGCGCGTCCCGACTCAAGAAAGTTTTAATTCTCCTGGAGAAATATCTACAACAAAGGAAGTGGAACGAGAATTTACATCTGACATTTGGAATCACTTCACGAAAGTAGAAAGGTTTGATATTGATGAAAAAAGGTATGATATAATTTGTAAATATTGTGGGAAAATATATAAATATACAGGTGGACAAGGATATGGAACATTTAAACGACATATTAGAAGCAAACATCCAACCGAAATGGGAATCGATATCGGACAACAACAAATTTCCGGGTACGCCAATCCTAACACTTCCCCTTTATTTCGTTTTAATGACAAAACTTATAAAGAAGAATTAGGCAAATTTATTTCCGTTGAGCATTTAGCATTTAATTTTGGAGAAAGATTTGGTTTTAATGAATTTGTACAAAATGCATGTGCTCCACAAGCAAAACGTGTTTCTAGAAATTCAGTTAAACGAGCAATTAAAGATCTTTACAAAAAAAGAAAAAAAGATTTACAAAATTTTTTTATGCAATTTAATGGATGCGTGCATATAGGTAGTGACATTTGGAGTGATCCTTGGCAAAGTCATTCTTACATGGGCATAACATGTCATTGGATAGATGACGAGTGGAGTATTCAAAAAAGAGTCATTGCATTTAGAGTTTTCGATGATAATCATACGGCAAATAATATTTATAGATTAATTAGGCAAATTTTAGAAGAATATTATTTGCTTAACAAAATTTTTTCAATTGGTTTTGATAATGCTGCAGCAAATACCGCTTCAATTGTCGAGTTTGAAAATATTTGTAAACCCGCTTTTTGCGGAAAATTTTTTCACGTTAGATGTGCTTGTCATGTTTTAAATTTATGTGTACAAGATGGTTTGAAAACTCTCGATATTTTTCTTCAACCAATAAAAATTGCGATTCAATTTTTATGGAAACATCCCCAAAAAATGAGAGAATGGGGTAAATTTTGTAGAGAAAATGGCAGAAGGCCAAAAAGATTTCCAAAAGATGTTCCAACTCGTTGGAATTCTACTTTCCACTTGCTTACTGAATCTTTAGCATATAAAGATTTATTATGTGCATTCATTTCTGATAATATACCTCAGATTAATTTATACCCACAAAAGTGGGATATTTGCCAAAAATTTTTAGATGTTTTAAAGGTTTTTAATGATGCAACTTATACTTTGTCCGGTGTTTATTATCCTACTACACATTTATTTTTAGTAGAGTGTATTAATATTGTCGGAATTTTTGATGAATGTGAAAACGATGTTGAATTACAACATACTATACTTGCAATGAAAATGAAGTGACTATATTATTATAGGGAAATTCCCATTATTTATTTAGTTGCTTGTGTTTTTGATCCGCGTTGCAAATTGGATGGCTTAAATGATTTTTTGCGTGTGTATTATCAATGTTTACATTGTGATGAGATAAATGTTACAACTTTAGTACGTAATGTTAAAAACGTAGTAATAGAATTATATAATGAATTTTATACTAAATATAATTTAGGTGATACTGGATCTTCTCAATCTATGGAGATACAAAATGACGGTACAGGTAAAATTAGTAGAGGGTACCAACTTTTATTACATAGACAAAAAAAACAAAAGGGAGTAATAGGAAATATTTCTGAATTAGAGAGTTATCTAAGTGTTTCATTTGAGATTACTGAATGTGGTACAGATTTTTTAATTTTGGATTGGTGGAAGGGGCACGCAAGCCGATATCCAATCCTTTCTCTTATTGTAAAACAGATTTTTTCAACCCCTTGTTCCACAGTTGCGGTAGAACAAGCATTTAGTGCCGGAGGTAATATTTTGGATGAACATCGTTCAAGATTAGATCCAGAATCAGTGCAGATGCAAGCTTGTGTTGCTGATTGGACGAAGGCTCAATACCAGCAACAAGAGATAGATCGCAATATTGAATCCGAATTCTTTAACGATGGAGATACTACTGCTACCGGTACTGGAACGGGTAGTGACGATTGAGGGTAAAAGAACTATTGGAGTTGGCAAATATTTCGGGAACCCTTGTTTCTCATATCGGGTACGCCCACATGAGCTTAGGGAAACCCAAGTATAATCCGACGACATTTGACCTCTGATCCCCTGTGCAGTGTGCACGGAATGTTTAGGTTTTTGTATCATTTTAGGGCATATATATTGTGCTCTTTTTTTTATAGATCGTTGTAACAAATTGTAATGTGCTTAATGATAATTTATTAAGTTCAAGTCATGTCTTTTTATCCTCAAATTTAATTACAATTTATATTTATTCTTTTTTCTTTTCTGTTTTTCCTTTTCTGCTTTTTTTTTCTTTTTCCTTTTTTTTTGGTTGTCTTCCTCGGAGTACCTCCGCCGGCGCCGGCAAGGGCCGGCGGAGGTCGCCGGCAAGGGCCGGCGGAGGTCGCCGGCGTCGGGCGACTGGGCGAGGCTCGCCACGGCCACGCCATCGCTCGCCCAAGCGAGGGCGAGCCTCGCCGGCGTCGGGCGAGGCTCGCCTCGCTCGCCCAGGCGAGGGCGAGCCTCGCCCGACGCCGGCGAGCCTCGCCTCGCTCGCCCACCCTCAGGCGAGCCTCGCCCGACGCCGGCGAGGCTCGCCCTCGCCAGATCCAGGCGAGGGCGAGCCTCGCCGGCGTCGGGCGAGGCTCGCCTCGCTCGCCCACGGCCCACCCTCAGGCGAGCCTCGCCCGACGCCGGCGAGCCTCGCCCTCGCCTGGATCTGGCGAGGGCGAGCCTCGCCGGCGTCGGGCGAGGCTCGCCTCGCTCGCCCACCCTCAGGCGAGCCTCGCCCGACGCCGGCGAGGGTCGCCCTCGTCTGGCGAGGGCCAACCGGTTCGGAACCGGAACCGGACGGTTCCGGTTCATTCTTGGCCACGAACCGGAACCGGTCGGTTCCGAACCGGAACCATCTCTACCCTCCACGACGGACTTCCACACTCGCAGTTTAAAAAAAAAGAGGAAAGAATTATGGTCATTCAAATTGAATGTTGCTAAATATAGGGCGAAAAAATATGCATTTACGCAAATTTTACTTTTAATTCATAATATGAACCCTAGTAAGCATTTCGAGTACTCTGCAAAACATTAAAATTCTTATTTTTCATTGTCCCTTGAAGCTCTTGATGAAGCCACCAGAAGCATGTGTCGCAGGGAGGTTTTTGTTTTTATTCCTATTTAGGGTTAATATTATGAAAAACTCTAAATTGATACACTTATGATAAATTTATTCTAAACTAAATTTTGACTATCAAAAATCCCAAATTGGTACACCTGTGATAAATTTATCAAAAACTAATTTTTTGATCACCAAAAATCCCAAACCGGTGCACTTGAGACAAATCTATCCTTCGTTAAATTGAATTAATATCATGAAACATAAAAAATTAATAAACATGTGACAAATGGATGGGTAAAACCCTAAATCGCTATACCTGTCAATTGCACGTATCATCCAATTTAGTAATTTAACGATAAAATTTAACGGAAATTATTAGAGGGTAAATTTGTCACAGATATATTAATTTGAGATTTTTGGTGGTCAAAAAATTAATTTTAGATATATTTATCACAAATATATTAATTTAGAGTTTTTCGTGATATTAATCCTCATATTTATAATAAGTTTTCTTAGAGTCGGCTGAGCTCGTATATCATAGCGATATAAGCAAATGAACAGCTACCCACATTTTGCCTGCGTCCTTCGATGCTTTCCACGTTGTGCATGCATGCATATGCCAAGTCGCACTTCGCGGAGGAGGGTTTGAAGAATTTATGTCGTCGTTAGGAGACGACCAGAATGCAGGAGATAATTCTAGTTTTTCCGGAATCTGTTCAACGCAAAATCAAATCTTTTATTTTTTTTATGAAAAAGATTCTTGTCGAAGCCATTGATTTGTTTTCTAAATCGATTGAGAACCTAAATGTCTCAAGTGTCTGTGTTGCGAAAAACAAGAAATCGAATAATAAAATAAACAGAACAAGGAAATCAATTGGATATTAAATTTACATGGTTCAATCGATGTGGGCTACTTTAGCAGAAAGGGGAGCAACAACAATGCGAAAAACAAGAGATCGAATAATAAAATAAACAGAACAATAAAATCAATTGGATATTAAATTTACGTGGCTGAATCGGTGTGGGCTACATCTGCAGAAAGGGGAGCAGTAGCAGCAAGATATCACTATAGATTAAGAGAAACGCCGATACCACAAAGATCAAAACCACACTCAAGTCACTCAAATATATTTAGTATTTCTCAACTCCCAATTATACCCAATACTCACATAATGTGTAGCCCTCATAATAATTCACAAAATAATCTCTTAACTTCACAAAATAATTCAAAAATCTTACTCGTAAGAATAAATTGGCTTCGACACTCTCAAATTGCTTTAGGGTGTAATTCATGAAGAATTAGCTCTTGGAAACTAAGATAGTGAATGATAACCATTTTGTTTCAGAATGAGTTCTTGAAACAAAAATAGATTTTTCTATTTCTGGTTCCAGGATAAGTTTCTGAGAAAAGTAACCCGTTTAATAACAACCAAAAATTTCTATTTCTAGAACAGAAACTTGTTTGATAAACAACACAAAATTTCTACTTCCTAAAACAAAAACCCGTTTGATAAACAACACAAAATTCTATTTCCAAGAACAAAAATCCATTTTTTTAGAAATGGAATAAAAATAATTAGAAAATCCAAAAAATTCCTAAAAAACTCAAAAAAATTCAAAAAATCCAAAAAAAATTGAAAAATTCTAGAAAAATTCATCGCAATTTCCAAAAAACAAAAAAATTCAGACTTCGGGAAAATAGGAAATTTGTTGAATTTTTTTCAAAAACAATAAAAAAATCAAAAATTTCAAAACTTCATAAAATGGCTTAAAGTACCTGTGCCCCCCCCACTTTTAGCGAAATTTAAATTTTTTTAGGTACCCAAAAAAAATCAAAAAATCAAAAATTTCAAAGCTTCACAGAATAATTTAGAATACATGCGGCCACCCACTTTGAGTGAAATTTAAATTTTTTAAGGTGCCCAAAAAAATTCAAAAACTCAAAAATTTCAAAACTTCATAGAATAGCTTAAAATACCTGTGGCCACCCACTTTGAGTGAAATTTTAATTTTTTGAGGTGAAAAAAGAAAAAAATCAAAAATTTCAAAACTTCACAGAATGACTTAGAATATCTGTGGCCACCCACTTTGAGTGAAATTTAAATTTTTTTAGGTGCCAAAAAAATAAAAACATAAAAAAATAAAAAATTTTAAAACTTCACATAATGACTTAAAATGCCTCTAGCCACTTACTTTGAGTGAAATTTAATTTTTTTAGGTGCCCAAATGATATTTTTGATATTTTAATTTTTTTTGGCACCTAAAGAAAATTAAATCTCACTCAAAGTGGTTGGCCACATGTATTCTAAGCCATTCTGTGAAGTTTTGAAATTTTTTATTTTTTTGCCTTTTTTAAAATTTTTTTCGGCACCTAAAAATATAAAATTTCATTCAAAGTTAGTGGCCACAGGGTATTCTAAGCCATTATGTGAAGTTTTGAAATTTTTTCTTTTTTGCTTGTTTTTATTTTTTTTTCGGTACCTAAAAAAAATTAAATTTAACTTAAAATGGGTGGCCACAGGTATTTTAAACAATTCTGTGAAGTTTTTAAATTTTTAATTTTTTTTGGCACTCAAAGTGGATGGCCACAAGTATTATAAGCCATTCTGTGAAATTTTAAAATTTTTTATTTTTTACTTTTTGATTTTTATTTTTTTAGACATCTAAAAAAATAAAATTTCACTCAAAGTGGGTGGCCACAGGTATTTTAAGCCATTCTATAAAGTTTTGAAATTTTTTATTTGTTGTTTATTTTTATTTTTATAGCATCTAAAAAAAATAAAATTTCACTCAAAGTGAGTGGCCTAAGGAATTCTAAGGTATTCTGTGAAGTTTTTACATTTTTTATTTTTTTCGTCTCCTAAAAAAATTTAAATTTTGCTGAAAATGGATGGCCGTAGGTATTCTAAGTCATTTTGGGAAGTTTTAAAATTTTTTATTTTTTACTTTTTTTTTAATTTTTTGGCACCTAGAAAAACAAAATTTCGCTCAAAGTAGGTGGCCACAGGTATTTTAAGCCATTCTGTGAAGTTTTGAAATTTTTTCTTTTTTGATTATTTTTATCTTTTTGGCATCTAAAAAAATTAAATTTTGCTCAAAGTGGGTGGCCACAGATATTCTAAGCCATTTTGTGAAGTTTTGAAAATTTTTATATTTTCATTTTTTTCGGCAGCTAAAAAAATTTAAATTTCGCTCAAAGTGGATGGCCACAGGTATTCTAAGCCATTCTGTGAAGTTTTAAATTTTTATATTTTTTTCTCTTTTTAGTTTTTTTCGGCATCTAAAAAAATTTAAATTTCGCTCAAATTAGGTGACTACATGTATTCTAAGACATTATGTGAAGTTTTTAAATTTTAAATTTTTTGATTATTTTTTATTTTTTTGGCATCTAAAAAAAATTAAATTTCGCTCAAAGTAAGTGGCCATAGGTATTTTAAGTCATTTTGTGAAATTTTGAAATTTTTTTTTACTTTTTTCGGCACTTAAAAAAAATTTAAATTTCGCTCAAAGTGGGTAGCCACAGATTCTAAACCATTTTGTGAAGTTGTGAAATTTTTATTTTTTGATTTTTTTCCCATCTCAAAGATCGTGACTTCCATATGAACATGTGTTTTGAAGAAAGAGTTCTCTCAGAAATGATTCTCATTTTTTGTCTAAAAATAGAAAACCTACTTTTTTTTTGTTCTAATTTCTAGTTCAGAATCGATTTTGGAACAAAAAGTTATTCCAGAAATAGAAAAATGGAATTGCGTTACCAAACGGGTTTCTAGTCCAAAGTTATTTCTAGGAACAGAAAATCAATTCTGGACAGAACCAGAATGGTTATCATGCGCTATCTAAGAAGCCAACTCCAACTACAAAACTACTCAATTCAAGAACATCAAATTAAAAAATCTACTTAGATTGGGTTTCCTTTATGGATTCAAACTCGAAACATAAGCAGAACAGGCAAAGGTTGAAATTGTTAGGTCAAAAAGGTTCGAATGTGTATAGGGAAATGTGAGCAGTTTATAGCAGCCTTTTAAAGTCACATTTTTTTAATTAGATTATTGAGCACATCCATAAGTTAATCCTAACATTTGAGTGACCAGATACATACCTAGAGACTTGGAATGACCACTGAATGCTCGTAGAGTTCCAAGAATAGAAACTAACAAGGCACGTCGAATGTCGAATGTAAGTCGGAAAACCAACCGAACGCAAGTAATCACAGAAGACCCCTGCATTAAATTCTGCACCGAAATAATACTAGTTAATGCTAAAAGAACTAATAATAATAATAATGATGATGAGCTGGGTCTGGCCGTTGGAGAAAAGGTTAGGGCACAGGGAGATTCTCCGACACGTCAAAAAGTGTCCCTTCAGTGGACCAAAAGCACATGTCGTTGTGCATTAATTACTTGAAGAGAATTATGTGAATGGTGGCAATGACACGCCCGTGTTCATGTGGCTCTCTCTGGCAACTTTAGCCGTAATCTTGGAACGGGGTTCAATCGGTTATATTGTAATCTATACATGTTTCCACCGAATTCTGTGGAATATTTATGTATCTTCGGTTGATTTCTTATAAAAGAGTCGAGTTATTCAAGGATTACGTGAGCTTGACGTATGAATCACGTAAAAATCCTGTGAATATTTTTGTGAAAGGTGAGACAGTCTAAACTTTCTTTTCAGTGTAACCTGGAGCCTCTATTATACACTATCCTTGTCTTTCATAACTGTGAGTTTTTTCTTACTGATATCTTTGAGCTCTATGCCTTTATCATTCATAAAAGAAAATTTCAATTTTTCGAATTCAAGCTTGACATGATTCAATTATTGCTTGACGAGCAGCTAACATGCCTCATCAACTAATTGGACCATTCCTTGAAGTACAAAGTATCTTTTATAGTGAGGCTTTTATTAAAACAATAATACAACATTACTTGTTAAGTAATCAAATAAATAAAAAATGCAGATACATCTTTTATCTTCAGAGTACTCGTTCACATCGACATTTTTTTCTCAAATTGGATTCCTCACGAAAAGAAATTTTCCACAATAAAGACTCCTCCTCAATCAAGTATTTCGCAACTTAGGCATCTCATGCCTCGTAACCCTTAAAACCCTTTTAAGCTTTCGCCTTCCTAATTACTAACTCTTGCATATTTATTCCTCATGTTGGCCATCCATGAGGCGCAGCTAAGCGCCCTAAGATCGTTATAGCAAGAAATAGATGGTACGGTAAAAGGATAGACGGGATTTATGCACCTGTTTTGGAATCTATCGCCTCTGAATGCAGAAATGACGACAAATAGGTGCCAGAGCTCTTCTTCCTTATAACCTCGGAGTCCCTCGCACTATGAGACTGCCTCAGCCCTCACGAGTACCATATGTGAGGTTTAAAAGTGTCTGAGAGAGAGTTGGGATAGAGGAGGGACCTCCGGCTCTATTTATAGAGTTTTCAGCCAAATCCTCTCATAACGGGTTAAGCTGAACTCTGCTCATACAAGCCAGGCCAATATCAGACTGATTAAGAATCCTTATATCCAACCTTATTAGATTAAGCTCATAAACGATTAATTACAATCTCAATTAATGTAGCTTACATACAGGAAAACTCTTACATTCTCCTACTTGGGTTATATTAATTAAAATCGTACTGTATATGTGTACCTTTATATTAGTTTAAGGATTATTTTTAATAGTCAATATGATCCCATAAAGTCTCAAACACTGAATCATGATAGTAATTGCATGAACATCAAACGCAAAGCCTTCCATGGTTACAAATGCATTTGACTTTACTGATATGAATTCGATATGGTTGTGTGGCAAATGGATAACACTTCATAAAGAGTTATACCTTATATGTCATCTCCTTTGTCAGTCCACATTCTTTCTCCTTAAGTGTCACAAAAACCTGACATGTCACTAGAAAATATCTTTATGGTTCCAAAGAACCAACATATGTCTTATCCTGATTGTTAACATTACTTTTATGTGTAATAAGACATATACTTAAGGCTAATAACTGAATGCCCATAGCCTTTACTCAAGGTTTACACAGTTTCTTAAGATTTTCACCTTATATGTGTATTTAACATGACAACAATGCATTCAGAAACACCTTATTGAATGCAAATAAGTTTATACACATCCAAAATTTTATTAAACGTAACAAAACACATATGCAAAATTTATTAGAGTAAAAAATAGAAGCAGCTCCCACTAAACAATAGCATCCCATGATATTACTAAGCCCATATTAACGACATGTCCGTTCATATATACAAGGGCGAAGACCTTTAGTTAGTGGATCTGCTACCATATCATCTGTGGAACCATACTCTATTGTAATATCACCATCCCTAACTTTTTCCTTTATGGTCAAGTACTTGACCTCCATATACTTAGACCCCTTGAGATCTATGTTGTTATTAACAAACAACACTACAGAGTTATTGTCACAATATAACTATATGGGCCTATCCACAAAATAAAATACGGTCAACTTCCTAATGAGGTTCCGAAGCCAAATTGCTTGAGTAGAGGTCGAAAAGCATGCTATAAACTCTGCTTGCATGGTAGAGGATGTCATTGATTTCTATTTCTCACCTTTTTATGATATTGTACCTCTTGCTAACTTAAAAACGCAACCCTTTGTCGACTTATTTTCATCTTGATAGCCAACAAAGTCTAAATCTGAATACCCTACTAGTTGTAAGTCCTGAACATGTCTGTTGATTAGCATATAGTCTTTTGCCCTCTTTAAGTACCTCAAAATCTTCTCAGTAGCAACTCAGTGATCGTGTCTTGGATTTGACTGATATCTACCTAAAAGTCATGTTGCAAAAGCAATATTTGGTCTAGTGCAAACTTAAGCATATATGATACTTCCAAGTGCACTAGCATAAGGTATATTTTTCATTTGGGTTTTCTCAACATCTATATAAGGACATTGTGACAAACTTAGTTTATCACCCTTTGCAACATGAGCAATTCTTGGCTTACAGTGCTGCATACTGAATCCTTTTAAAATACGATCAACATATATCCTTTGAGACGAACCCAATACTCGACGAGAACGATCCTTATTGATTTCAATGCCTAGAACAAAAGATGCCTCATCGAGGCCCTTCATGTCAAAATTCTTCAACAACATTCGCTTTGTCTTATGTAGTAATCCAATATCACTACTCGCAAGCAATATATTGTCTACATAGAGTATGACAAAAATAAATTTCCTCCCACTGACCTTGCTATATATACATTGATCCAACTTGTTTTTAATAAAACCAAATGAAGTGACAACACTATAAAACTTCAAATACCATTGTCTAGAAGCTTGTTTGAGGCCATATATAGACTTTTTAGTCTACACACAAGCTCACCTGATCATCAGCTGTAAAACTTTCAGGTTGCACCATATAGACTTCCTCATCGAGGTCTCCATTCAGAAAGGCAGTCTTAACATCCACCTGATGTAACTCCATATCAAAATGAGCTATTAATGTCATGATCACTTTGAAAGAATCTTTAGAAAAGACCGGAGAAAAAGTTGTCTCATGATCTGCTCTTCCTTTCTGAGTGAAACCCTTGGCTACCAGTCTAGCTTTGAACTTCTCAATCTTTTTTTTTTTTGAAGTCCCTTTTGGTTTTGTACACCCATTTGCAGCCAACAGGCTTGTAACCTTTAAGTAATTCAACAAGCTCCCAAACATCATTATGTTTCATAGATTGTATCTCATCTTTCATTGCATCCACCTATATATCAGATTGAGGACAAGAAACAGCATCTGAATGAGTTAATGGATCAACCACGTAGCCTATATCATAGTTATGCTCTCCCAAATAGACCATATAATTTGGTGGTATAACCAATTGTCTCTACCTGATATATCTCTTTAGTGGAGCTATTACAACCTCATCCTGTACCTGAGAGGCTTGAAGTACTTCATTAGGAGCTGTTTCAATAACAGGATCCTGGACCACAACAGGCCCAGTTTGTGGTGTAGGGGTCTCTATTATCATCTGTATAGGTAGAGAGAAAGACACACAAGTCCCTACCATATCGTTATTCTCAATAGTCTAAGAGCAACTACCTTCCTTTTTTTTTTTGGTTAAAGAGCAACTACCTTCTTCATCCATATCAAATTTTAGAAATTTCGCTATCTGTGATTCCACAATTCTTGTGCCTCCATGGGGATTGTAAAACCGATACCCCTTTGAATAATTGGGTAAGATATGAAGTAATACTGAGTGATTTTGAGTTCCAACTTACTCAATGTTTGATTGTATAACCTTACTTCTACAGGACACCCCTAGATTTTAAGATGATTCAAGCTAGGTTTACATCATATCCATAAACTCAGAAGGAGTCAATGGAACAACCTTGGTAGGAACACGGTTTAGAATGTTGAGATCTGTTTTCAAAGCTTCACCCTACAGAAAACCAAGTAAGTTTGTCTTATTAATCATACTTCTCATTATGTCCATAAGGGTGTGATTCCGCCTTTCGGCCATACCATTCTGTTCAGGACTCCTGAGCATAATAAATTGAGCTACATTCCAGAATCCTCCAAGTATTTTGCCAATGACCATTTAAGCTGTCTAGCATCGGCATGTCTGCCATAATGCACACTACCCCAATTAGACCTACAACCTTTATGACTTTTCCCAACTGTTTCTCGACTTCGGTCCGAAAAATCTTAAACTTATCAATAGACTTAGACTTTTCCTTAATCAAGTACAGATAACCATATCGGGCATAGTCATCAATAAAAGCAATGAAATAAAAATTTCTACACAATGTTACCGTATAGCGTTCACTTATATCTATGTGAATGACCACAAATAAGTCAACTACGAACTACGGTTTTCTTCTTTATCTTGGTCCTCTACAATAGTCTACTTAAGTATCTAGGTCACTTTTAAGAGTAGGCAGGATGTCGGAGTTTATCAGCCTTTCCACTCTCTCTAGAAATGTGATCAAGTCGTTTATGCTACAATGCATAAGATTATTCCTTAGGTAGAGGTCTTTTAGAAATGACTTTTTCAACTGTATAAGTAAGGTATATATCATTGGAAATTAAACACAATTTGTACAATCCATTTGATATATTGCAGCACCCAATCTTATTTGAATTAAAGAATATAGAAACAACATTATTCTTTATTTCAAAAAAGTAGCCACACACATCCAAATATAATATGGAAACTAAGTTCCGTCTAAAGGAAGGTACATAAAAGGTATTTCTTAACATCATATTAAAATCAGAATTCAAGATTAAAATGACATATCCCATGAACTTGACATCGACTTTCTTGTTGTTTCATATGGTGAGCTTTGATTCATCCTGATTTGGCTTCCTTATGTTTGTGAATCCCTATATGGTAAATGCAACATGATTAGTTGCACTGCTATCTAGCTATCAAGAACTAGATGGGGCTTCTGATAGGTTGGATTCACAAACAAGTGATAAAGAATCAATACTTGAATGCCCACGCTTGGACAATCAAGTTTTATATCTATTGCAATCCTTCTTCATGTGACCTTTCTTCCTACAAAAATAGCAATGACCACCATCCTTTTTCAAGGATGCTATCTTAGGACCTAGATAGTCAGAATTATTTGTGGTTTCAGGAGTTCCTTTATGAGTATGATTTTTGACTTTCTTACTCTTCTTACTACTGAAACTAGAGGCATAAAAAGAAAGATTTCCTTTATCTTTATTTAGTTTCTCTTTCTCTGCCATCACCCTAATTATCAGGTCATTGACTAACCAAGTTTCATCTTGGGTATTATAATTAGTCTTTATAATTCCAAACTCAATGGGAAGGGTGTTCAGGGCATGATGCATAATGTAGGAATCAAAAAAGACAATATTATGAGTTTTCAGTTTTATCTGCAAGTTTACCATCCTAAGGATGTAATCCCTAACCCCACTGGAACCATCATACCTCGTATTGCTGAGTACTTACATATATGCCCCAATCTCAGCATTAGATGAGACACGATTCCTTGTTTGTAAGGTTTCCATCATTTCTTTAGCAATGCAGTCAGCTGGCAAACCACTCTTCAAGTGGTCTCAAATGGATCGCTTCATGAATAACAAGCAAATCCGATTACTCTTTTCCCAAGCAGCCCGATGTGCCTTTTCTATATCTATATTATCAACAATGACGTCTATTGGCTTATCCTTAGTAAGAGCAATATGACTATTTGCCAACTCCATATCAAATAGAAAATCCTCTTTCCATTTCTTAAAGTTTAAACCAGTAAGAACCTCAATACTAATGGAGTTGCCGTTTAGAGAGTAAGTGACTGGGAAAACAAGCAATGTTTATAATCAACATCATGTGAGTACTATCTTGAGAGTTACATACATCATCATACAATCACCTTTGGGCATAATACATGACATGTAGTTGTATACCCTCTACATAACAACGGCCATAAGAATATATTCCAATCTTTTATGAATTTACCACTTTTGGGTGTATGAACCACTAGGACCAGTTATTTCTTAAGCATATGCTGTACATATATCCCTCCATGAATTAATACATAACCATCTCTTTTGAGAGTATGACAACACATTAGAACAAGAGATATTCCTAACAATACGAGACTGGTATTTCTCAAACTCAATCAAGTGTGCCACTTTGGCATTCACTATCCAATTGAATCCTTGAAACTCTCTCATACCAAGGATATAAGCTTTATGTCTCACATTCACAATATATATGTAATTCTAGACTTCAAGATATTGGCAATGTCACTAAAATTACATACCATGCTAATTACATCGCTTTAATCATTGATATATGTTGACCCTTATACATACTATCAATGAATCATGCTCTACATATTCTTTATGTGGTCATATATATGTAAGCTTTAATCTGTATCTCCAAAATCACAGAGAAATACACAGGAAAATACTCAAATATACCCTAAAAATACACATATATAGGGTTTATATGTATTTTCACATCCTTAAAAGCATCAAACATGTAAAATGAATATATCACAATGTAGAAAATCTTCATACGAGCACGCCGATACCTTGCATGCTCTAAACAGAACCTAAATGCGCCCCCACGAGCCTCCTGAATGCACAGTGTGTGAAGCACACGCGTCAGTGCCGAATTTGGCCTAAAAGGCCAGTTCAACCGGTTCGACCTCTGACTGGTTTAACTGGTTGATCGATCCGGTTAATGGTTAACTTTTGGGTTATGTCAATTTTTGGGTTAGATCCTAAGGTCGGGTCGGGTCAAGTCGGGTTGAGTTGGGTCGGGTCAGGTCGGGTCACCCAATCAACGGGTCAAACCTCAAGTCGGTTCCGGAGTTTGGTCGGGTCCACTGGATCGACCAGGCTCGCGGAAACCCTAGTGCGTGCCTAGGAACACCTGCGTATGGCCGCACGTGTGCTGCAGGGGTCATCGATGCTGTGTCGCATGGCAGCGCATGCGACCACGTCTAGCGGCCACCGAAGGTCGGTGACCACTCAAAATTCTTATTTTGAGCCGATCTATCCTTTTATGTGATTTATTCTAACTTTCATCGAACAAAAAAGCGAAAATCACACACGAAATAGTATGGTTTAATCCTTGACTATGGTGGCTCTGATACCACATGTTGGCCGTCTGTGAGACGCAACTTAGCGCCTTAGGATCGCCATAGCAAGAAATAGATAGTATGGTAAAAGGATAGACGGGATTTATGCACCTGTTTTGGAATCCATCACCTCTGGATGAGGAAATGACGACGAACAGGTGTCGGAACTCTTCTCCCCTATAACCCCCAAAGTCCTTGGCGCTATGAGACCTTATCAGCCCTCACAAGTACCGTATGCGAGGTTTGAGAGTGTTTGAGAGAGAGTTGGATAAGGGAGGGACCTCCAGATCGATTTATAGAGTTTTCAATCAGGCCTTTTCATAATGGGCCGGGCTCAACCTGGCCCACACAAGCCAGGCTCATATCAAACTGATTAAGAATCCTTAT
The DNA here is from genome assembly GCA_031216285.1 of Syzygium syzygioides. NCBI lineage: Eukaryota > Viridiplantae > Streptophyta > Magnoliopsida > Myrtales > Myrtaceae > Syzygium > Syzygium syzygioides. The sequence goes on along the minus strand of CM062245.1, from coordinate 12,003,077 downwards.
ATTCAATCTTGTTAGACCAAATCCGTAAATGATTATTTACAATCTCAATTAATGTAGCCAACATATAGGAAAACTCTTACACCTCAAACTCAACCATATTTATTAACTCGAGGTGGTGGCGATGATAGTGGTTGTGGCCAACTCCGGTGGTGGTGGTGGTGGTAGTGCTCAAGTTATGCTGGTGGTCAGCTTGTGGTGGTGGATGATCATCGACGGTGGCTAGAAGAACTTTTTTCTTTTCTAGAAATAATTGTAGTGGTTTGTGTATAGGGTGAAAATAAGAGATGGGGTGGAAGCATCTCGGTTGTTTGATGTGTATTTACTGATTTGGACATCATCCTAAGAAGACACATTGACGTTCCAACTGTACAACTAATAACGACAACTTAATGACAAGCTGATATTTTGTTTTAACGGAGGGATCGGATTGAACCAGCTATGAACGAACAAAATAAAGTTTAGGTAGCTGATTAGACAATGCGCAAAAGCCTAGGTGCCTAACTCCTCCAAGCTTTGCATGGTTGATTGGGTTGCCAAAGCATTTCCCACCTAGGAACTGGATATGCACTTGTTCAAATTTCATTAAGTGTGTGAAAACTGTTTGCGACAAGGGTTACCAGCACTAGCCTAAGACTTGAATTTAACCGGTTCATAAGGCTTATGGTGTATTCTATGGTGTCCAAGTAACCAAGTCTCTAAGCCCGTGCTCCTGGACTATGAAAATACTTACTTTAGATATCTCCACTCTCATTTATATGACACTTCTACACATGGAGTTCATAGTATAGTATGACTTGTCTCCATCTTCTACACATCATTAGGCAGCTAGTCTCTATTTACTTAAGCTCATACTCTTAGGTTTATTTGGTGATATGAAGAATGAGCTCGGTCAAGATGGTCAGCAGTAGCACCTTGAGCTTAATCTGAGTGTGTTACCATATGTCAATACAGTGTCTATTTACTATAGCTCATGCTTTAGGCTTAAGCAGAATTTATGTTTAAAGAGGACACCTCTTCTGTTTCCAGAACTTTTGCTAGATTGCTTTAAATATGCTTAGGATACTTCAAACAAAAAGATCATTTCCTCAATCTCATTCCTATTTTATCTTTTGTAACTTGAAACTTGAATTATATTATGTCTCTCCCCACTAGCTTAATTACTAATGGTTCTGTCATCAATAATAGAAAGACTTATTTGATAAAAATATTGTATTCTTCCAACAAAATAGCTTTGTCAATGTAATAAATAATCTTACACCATGAGATATAGGGGTGTTAGAACCAAACTGAAAATCGAACCAAGATACGAACCAAACCGAACAGAACCGAAAATTTTGTGCATTTCGGTTTGGATAATCAAAACTAACCAATTTTTTTTTTCAATTCGGTTTATTTCAGTTCGGTTCAAATTGAACTGAACCGACCTAAAATAAACACTTTGGTTTTAGCCCTAAAAAGTAAAAGCCCTATCTTGCCCTCGCATAAGCGCTGCACCTCCTCTGCGTCCCCAGCCTCGGCGAATCATTGCGCTCCGACTCTTCGTTCGCCCCTGCCTTCTCCTTCTCCTTCTTGCCCTCGCTCATTGTAGGGCTCTCGCTTGAGGCGATGACTCAAAGCTTTTAGGGCTTTCTCTCTCGGCGCCGACTCCTGCGTCGCTCAAAGCAAGAAGCCTCCAACAATTTGTCCAAGATTCGGCTCCTACAGGTCACCTCTCTCCCTCTCTCTCTCTCTTTGCTTCTCGATTTTCCTTGCTGATTGTTTTCCCTCTTATGGGTGTGCTGTTTTTGCATCCGAATTGTGGAAAAGTCTCGATCTTTCCTGTTCTCATTGCCTGTTTTGTGGATTTCTGCATTTGGGTTGCTTTAGTTTGACGGGTTTCTCTGTTGTGCTTGGAGAATTCTAGTGTGATGAGGTTTGGTAGTCCTTTAACATAACAATGTTTATGTCATCACTGACTTCATCAAACCGAAAACTGATCTGAACCAAATCGGACCAAACTGAACCAAATTGATTTTTTGATTCAATTCCAATTTAGTTCGAGCGAGCTTCGGTTTGATTCGGTTTTTTAAAAAAACCAAATCGAATCGAACCGTTTACACCTATGGTGAGATATTTACGCACTTGAGAAGTAAAAGGCCGCTTAAAAAAAATAGAGTGTTAGAATAGAGATGAATTGAAGCTGGTGGAGAAAAGATGTTTTCTATGGTTTACGACAACCAATGTGTTTATTGAATAAGTCAAACCAATGACAAAGTGACATAAAGGCCATATAAACTAGGGTTATAGGCGTGAGACAATATCTAGCTCTTGACCTAACATAATAACTTCTAATCTCAACCGTTGGATCTCAATAAAAGTCACATTATTAATCGTCACATTATAAACCATCACATGTGTTGGAAAAAAATTGAGGAAGATGAAAAAAAAAAATATTAACTGTTTAAAGCATGCAAATACTATTTTTAAAGATAATTCCGCTCCTGGGAATTAGATGGCGGTGATATTTAGAAATCAAGGCATTACAAAACCGTTACAAAAACAATAACTTTTAATTTTGGTATCAAAGCCTTTACAAAATAATGACTTTCAATTTTTCGAAATTGTTGAAATATTAAATAATCCCCCGCATATTTCATAAGGTTTTAAAAAGAAAGGAATGATCTATGCTAGGTTAAACTGAATTGAATGCATGTATCGAAAGTGGTGCTTTTTGGGCTATAAGCTGGCCTATAAGGATAGAAATATATTTGATAGAACTATGGGTGAAGTTTTTTTTTTTTATAACCGAGGTGTCCACGTGGCCGGCGAACTAGGGCTCAAACCAGTGGTGATGCTCGACTAGTTCTCAAGGGAGGCTAGCGCAGCATCCCACCTATCACGCCCCGCACTTCTCGGCGCGCCACATCCCTCGCAGAGGTCGATTTGTGTGCGACGTCTCAGGACGCGTCGCCGACCCAACACCCAACACAAAGATATAAAGCACATGCGGAAGCAGTTCACCACTCGTACCTTAAATAAACACACAACCAAGGATAACCACCGAAATTAACATTTGCACTGGTATTGGAAATTATATACAATATCCAAGTACAACCCGAACGCCAACAAAAATCAAAAGCGGTTCAAGGCCACTACTGACAAAAAGGGGTAAGTGGCTCAGGTTCAGGCTCTACAATTAGCCGGGGGCTCCTCCCAAAAACGCATCGGTACGCCTGCCATTCTCAAGGCTAGGGGTCTAAAAAATCGGTTTTCAACAATCGTGAGAATAAATCTCAGCGAGTAATTCCCTAAACCTAAACTAGGCTAACGTGCACCTCTGACAAGCGCTAACAACACATAAGACACACATAACTGACTCAGGCCCTCAGGCCTAAATCTAATCTTACTGGACCCTGCAGGTTAGGCATTAAATCAACAATACTAGTCACGTGGCAGAATTCAATCACAGTACATACACGCGCATTTCTATGTCACAACGCATGTTATGCATATGCCAATGCTCGCACTCATGCTCATGCCTCATCAATGCTTTATCGAACACTTGCATGCTAGCACTCTGCCATTTACCAATTTCTCCTCCGACCCGTGTTAAACGTATCAGGTCCGACCCACGTAAAACGCATCAGGTCCAACCCGCGTAAAACGCATCAGGTCTATCACTTCGAGATCAATCTCTAGCCCGCAGGCTCATGACACACAGCCCGCGTAAAACGCATCAGGCCGGACATCTTCCGATAAACCGGGCATCGTCCTGCGTAACACGCCTCAGGACAGGTTCACTACCCCGCGTAAAACGCATCAGGGTTTATTGTGATCACACATTCACAGGCACCAATTTTATCTGAACCCCGCGTAAAACGCATCAGGGCATTTTAGGTTATCACAATGCACATGTCATTCGAGCATACTTGTGAATGCACATGCCGTGCCAATACTCGTGATGCACATCCATGGCCATGAAATTCACACTTGGGCAATTCACAATATTCACAATGGGCAATTAATAGTACAATGCCATTCAATCAATTATAGTACACTATGCCCAGTCTACATTTCAACGTGCCCAACCAACATATAAGCACGACCATGAAATCAATTCAAGCACTTATGCATGGTACATAATTCACAAGCATATATCACACAACTAGTCCATCACGAATCCACAGAAATCGAGGTCCATCAAATTACTCCCTTCCTCAAGGCATTAGACATGCGTCACGATGCTACAAATCACTCGCATTTAGGGACAATTCAGCCACTAATTCAGCCAATTTATCATTCCCGGCACTTACACTCCAAACCTCAATTCAATCACGCTTTGTCCAACTAAGTTCCAAAGTGGACAGCCACCATATCGATCACACCGGGCCATCTAATGACCTCAAAATGTTCCATTGGACTCCCCAAGACACCATTTTAATCAGTCACCATAATGCCAAATAAGGCGCGCACTAAAATTCACACAACCGGGTCAACAAAACTCGCGCATCCTAGGCCTGCCAAGCTAATCTAATCCTAGTCCCGCTAAACCAGCAACATGGTATCCTAAAATCAATCACAACAAAGCTCAATTAGCCCGCCAATTGCACGCTGCAACCATTCCCGGTAATTGCACGATTAAACCTCAAATTGATCGTGCCACGCCCAAATTAAATCCCGTCGTGGGTAACCACTATACGACACTTTCTAGGCTAATAATTATCGCCGAAATGCTCCATTATGCTTCTCAAATATCATTCTAATCAGCCGCCACAAGACCAAATACGACGCACACTATAATCCACATATCAAACCCGAACTTTCCCGAACTTGGGCCGATTTAATCCAAGCTGTCCAGTCCATTTATTGCGCCTCTCGGGCCACTAATCCTCCATTAATTCATCATACTAATCCACCAAATCGACCACAATCACAACCCCTAATCACTTTCACAATTTAACCCTTAATTTACCCTAATTAACCCCTAAACCCGTCTAGAAAATGTAAATTAGCCTAATTAGGGTTTAGGGTCAAACTCACCGGGTGTCCTACGCTTCAAACCGAGCCGAACACGCGGCGACAGCGGCTGGGCAGCGGCGGTCCTTCGCCGGAACAGTAACGACGGCGGCGATTCCGACGAACGGCGAGAGCTTGGACGGAAGGGCGGCTGGTCGCGGCGATCGGGAAGGAGAGAGAGAGAGGTGGGGCGGCCGGGTGGTGCTGGGCGAGGCTGGGTGAGGTGGCGGCGGCGGCGGAACAACTCCAGCGGCGGCACCGGCGCTCCGGCGAAGGCCCTCCACGGCCAAACAAGGGAGGGAGAGAGAGAAAGATCGGGAGAGGGAGAGTGAGGGGGAGGAAGGGCTGCCGGTGGCTGAGCAAGGTCGCCGGGGACCAACCGGTGGTGGACGGAGAGGCAACGACAGCCGGGGCAGCGGCGCGCGGCGGCGGGGTGAGGCGGCGGGCAGAAGCCAGAACAGGAGAGGCTTCGGGAAGAAGAAGAAGGAGAGGAAGGGGAAGTTGTGGCGGCCGAGGGGACAGCAGGGTGGCGGAGGTGACTGAGGGGGACGGCCAGGTGGCAAAGATGGGGTGGTGGCAGCCGGAACGACGGCGCGCAGCGGCGGCGAGGCCGGGAGTCCGAAACAGGGGAAGCTTCGGGGAAAAAAAGAGAGAGAGGGAGGAGAGGGGGTTACGCGGCAGCTGGGGGTGGCACGGCGGCGCCTATGGTGGCCGGACAACGAGGGACAGGGCGGCAGTTGGCTGGGCGTCGCCGGACCGCGGCGAACACCGCGGCAAGCTGCTGCTCGCATGCTGTGCGAACAAGGCCGGCGAGCGGCAGTCGCGAGCGTCAAGGCAGAGGCGGCGACCCAGCTTTCCGGCGGAGGCGACTGGCGGAGCAGCGGCGCTAGGCGGACAGTCCGGCGAGCAGTGGCTGGGACAGCGACGGTCGGGCGAGCGAGCGAGCAGAAGCAGAAGGAGCGGCCAAGAGGACCCACGAAGAAGAAGAAGAGAACAAAGAAAAGAAAAAGAAAAAGGAGGAGAGAGAAGAAGCAGGTCTGATGGGCAGATGGTGGGGACGTGCGCGGAGAAGACGTGCACGGCAGGGGGGGCAGACATGGCAGGGATGAGAGAGAGAGAGAGAGAGAAATTAAAAGAAAATATTTGAACTTTCAAATATTAAACGCGACCCGGTGACCCAAATTCAAAATCGAAAATGGTTTACCGGTCCTAAATAGGCCTTGTACATAAAAAGGGACAAAGGCCAAATTAATGAAACCAAATTTTTACGAGGAAGGTCTACTAGTCCAAATTCACACTTGGTCAAAAACTCCCATTTTCCTATCATTCCTGAAAATCTCGATACTGGCCACATTACTGTCGACACCGTCCAATTTATTTCGTCCTGAAACTCCCGAAAATCGACTGCCAAGTTCGGGGTCTAAATAATGACAAAAATTTGATCGAGTGCGATTCTAGCGAAATCTCTAATTTAAAATAATAACCGAGAGTGATCAGTTCCCGGGCGAGATTTTATTATAAGCGCACTGACAAATTATGCGTTTTATAAACCCCAAAAATGGATCAAAATTCGGAATGTTACACCACCGCCACAACCCCCACTTAAATCACCGATGGATAAGTTTGAACCCAGGACCTCTCGTGAAAGGAACTAAGCGCAAACTAACGGGGCCACCGATAGGTGGGTGAACTATTGGTGAAGTTTCAAACTTCTATAAACCAATAAAGTTTTTGTAAATTATAATTTTCACCAATCACATTATACCCTCCACAATTTTTGTTGTTCAACGCAGTCTTGTGCGATAAGGCCATGTGTGTACCTAGTTTATTCATAAGTGCTCTAAAGATTTTGCCAAAATTCTCACATTGACCGGCTCCACTCCACACTTATATAGGTGATTTCATCAAGTGTATACTACAATATAAAACACCAGCAATAATGAATCCGTAATTCATTAAGAGCTTAACCCAACTCTCTTTCATTGCAATCTTGCACTATTCTTACCTTAGGAGGAATAATAATATTTAATAGTGCATCACTAGATCAACAAGCGATTTGTTATTTCCCATATGAACCTAATTCATGGATTGCCAATCACATAGGTTAGGCTACCATTATTGTTAATTTTTCTCAACTCGCTTAAGTCTCATTCCCCTCTAATAAACTCTCTTTGATACTTGTGTAGACAAAATTACACATACAAATCATTATCTCACTAATATATAAAGAAAAATGAAATTATAAGTGTTATAATTTATTTTATAGCACTTACTTCAACGCCAAAACATTATTTTCAATCAATTTGGTGCACTTTTGTAAAACATTGACTACTCTAGTGCCGTCAGCAATTTGTGTGGCTAAAAAACCCGAAGTGACATGATTTTAATATAAAAAGTCCAACGTGGCTCGCAAGCAAAGTGAAATCAGCAAAATTAGTGCTAACTGATTTTTTTTGTCTATATGTTTGCTCCAAATTAACGAATTGAGGAAAAATTTAGTATGTTCTACAAAAACTCTAACCCCAATTCCTCAAATTTGGGAAAAATTGCCTTATGAATGTTTTGGGAAAAAAAATAAAATCTTTGCCTCTATATCTCTATGAGGATGTGATGTGTGCTTCTTGAATCTAATATATGGAATAATGGAGCGCCGGCGAGTCTGTGGATGATTTATGTGGTTGTAATTTCGCTGGTGTGTGATTCTTATTCCGCAAGGGCCGGAGACATAGTCCACGACAACGATTTGCTCCGAAGAAGCCCGGTCGCAATAATAGATTCGTTTTGGTAACTATGTTGCTCTCTATCCTTCGCAGCTCTTGTTTTTGCGATTCTTAACTGGAACATGCTTAATTTAGCAATGTTTGAGCTCAAAGCTTACATCTACAAGGGAGCTCCATGAGTCAATATCCAATCTCAAATTTTAAAGCCGGTGAGCTTCACCTAGTTTCATCTCCTTGTTGAATATTTATGAAGCTTCATCAATGGAGGTTGGCTTGAAATTGAAATTCATTTTCCTTAACAAAGCGAGTGAAAAGTCGAAGAAGAAAAGAAGAAATTAAGAACAAAGCAATCATTTTCCACTTCTTCATTTGTTTATTACCCCAAACATTTAGAATGTAATTTTGCCCAAATTTGAATATGCTTAGGGATGGGCAATAAGGTAAATATACCGAGTTTCTAAAGCATTTTCAGCATAAATGCCAGTAGTTAGTGATTGGGGAGATGCAATGTCTTCCATTAGATTGAAAGGCAGTCAATGGTTGTAATAAAAGGAAATCTTGTATAAATAGGGGTGTCTTCCTCTTTATTTGTATCCAACCAAACACTTGAGCAATATAAAGTATTCTCTCCCAGAGCTTCTCTCTCTAAACACTTTTCCTCTCTACGATTCGGGTGAGCAAGCGATCGATCCATGGGAAAAGGTTAGCGTAGGCGCTCCACTGATCGAAGGAAGCCTAAGTCACCACACGGTTCTAATAACAAAAAATCAACCAATGTCATGGCCCATAGAAATGAATTGATCTTGAGGGTTTATGAATGAAAAACTATGACTGATCTATGAAGAACAAGCAAACCTCGAGAATTCTAAGTCTTAGGGTTTTCTTGTGTATTCTAGAATACTCCCGAGGGCAAGCAATATTGTAAATGTATACTCCTGTAATAAATGTGGATAGTTGGTAGATGAGGAGATGCAATCTCCACCATTAGATTGATTGGAGATCTACGGTTGTGGTTAGGTCTGTACTTGTATATAAAGGGGCCTCCTCCCCCTCATTTATATACATCTCACAAGTAATAAAATTCTAGAGCTTCTCTCTCCAGAGATTCTCTCTCTAAAGATCTTGGTGAGTGTGAGCCATCAGAGCAAAACGATTTCTTCTTAAAAATTCAATAAGAAAAGCCACTTAGGACAAAGTACTAGAATATGTCATCGGAGGCAGATCAAATTTTGGGCATGTTAATGGCTTGATTCAACCCCTTCCTAGTATTGATCCTAAATATGTTGAGTGACGAGCTATTGACAATCTTATCATGTCATGGATTTTTAACTACATTGATCCTTGGATCTATAAGATTTTTGCATCTTTTGAGATTATGAAGGTCCTATAGGACTCTCTTCGTAATATGTATGGAGATCAAGATAATGCTTCTCGGATTGTTGAGTTTCAACAGGAGATTGTCCATATTGAGCAAGCCTCTAGCCAATTTTTACTGAATATTCTAGCCATCTCAAATGGATATGGGATGAACTCCGATAGTATCATCCCCTAGTTCAATCTATCATTGTATATACTCAGTGAAAAGAACAAGATCACATATTTCAATTGCTTGCTAGTATTTGACCTGCATATGAAGATGTTAAGGGACAAATTTTTATGAGTGCTACTCTACCATTATTTACTAATGTATGTGCTATTATTCGACAAGAACTCGCCGAAGGACGATGAATACTAAACCCATACTAGGAGGAGAACTAGTAGTGAGCTTAGCTAATGCATCTAATGTTAGCAACCAAATTGGTGCTGGCGTTCGTTTTAATGGTGGCAAAGGCAAAGGTCGCAGCCGTAATACTAACTTTCATTGTTCCGATTGCAGCAAAGATAAATATACACATGATCGCTGTCAAGATCTGCACCCTTACTTGCAACCTAGTAAGGACAAGGCTACAGATAAGACTATGGATCCTAAAGTTGCTAATTAGGTCACTACTACAAATCTTCAAAATTCTCTGGGATAAATAGCCTTGCAACTCTAACAACTAATGTCCTACAGTGGTCTATCTCGACTAAGTTCTAGCTCACACCTCTAGTAATGTCTTTTACCTATATGCATCCTCTATGAACTGTTTTGTAATTAATTCAGAAGCAACTGACCACATGTGCAATAGTTCTCGTTGGATAACTCGTCTACATGAGGTTCCTACTCTCCTATCATAGTTGCCAATGGTGAAAAGGTCCCTGTTCATGGGGTTGGGAAATTAGGTTTGTTTTTCAACTCTTCTTATGTGTTATTTGTGCCCTCATTATCTATTAATTTGTTATCTATTAGTAAAATTACCCGGGATTTAAATTGTAATGTTTCATTTCCAATGATAAGGTTATCTTTTAGGACAAAATCACAAGGAGAAAGATTCGTGAAAGGTCAGTTTCCAAAGGGACAATACACTCTTGATATTTCAAGTACGGTTTTGGTTGCTCTGCAGGATAAACGCTTAACATCTCAACAATGGCATTGGTATATAGGGAACCCATCGGATCGGGTGTTACGGTATTGATCCTACTTTTTCACTGGAATCAAGCTCTTTGGGAAACTTGTCATTTTGCTAAATAGCATATATTGCTTTCTTCTCAAAGGACAAATAATGCATCTGGACTTCTTGAGTTGATTCGTTATGATGTTTGGGTTAGTGCACCAGTTGAATCTTGAGATGGTTTTAAGTACTTTGTTATATTTATAGACAATAAATCTTGAACTACTTGGCTATATTTGCTTACCTCTAAAAGTGAAGTGTCGACAATCTTCAAGGAATTTACTCACATGATCCATATGCAATATGGTGCTCAGATTAATATATTGCGTACTAACAATTGGACTGATACACTAATCATCTCTTTGAGTCTTTTCTAAAAAAGTCTAGATATTATACACCAGACTTCATATGTTAAAACTCCCCAACAAAATGGGGTTGCGAAGTGGAAAAACCATCATCTTCTTGAGGTAACATGACCACTTTTGTTTCATGGAAACTTACCTCGACATTTTTGGTCGGATACTATTCTAACTAGTTACTATTTGATCAATCGTCTTCCTAGTAAGGTGTTGCAATACAAATCTCCTATGGAAGTACTCCTTGGCCAATCAATTAATTCTCTCATCTCTATGTATTCAGTAGTGTGTGCTACATTCGCACTTCAACACTTCATTGGGGAGTAAATTAGATCCTCATGCACACAAATGTATTTTTTTTTTGGATATTCTAGTTTTACAAATGGATATAAATGCTTTGATCCCTCCACCAAAAAAATGCTTATTTCTTGGGATGTTACATGTGATGAAAATCACATGTGTTTTCCTTCTAGGGATCAAATTCAAGCGGAGAATAGTGGTGACAATACTAACAATTATGATTACGGTGGATTCAATTTGGAGTTTGCTCCCTTATCGATTGTTTCTGATGATTTGGTGATTGATGAGAACTAGAGAGTTGGGAGAGACAATCCTAATAAAGACACAACTTCTTTACCTCATAACCCCATCTAGGAAATAGCTCCAGTTTATCGATCAATTTGAGTATGTCAACCCTCAACTTGCCTTCAGGACTTTGTCACGTATTAGTCATCTAAAACCTATCCCATACAAGCATACTTTTGTTTTGATTACATCTCGCCAGAGTTTTGTACCTTCCTATCAGTTATATATACAAACATTGAGCTGGCAAACTTTCTTGAGGCATAACAATCAGTTGTATAGAGAAAAGCCAAGGATGAGGAACTCCAATCTCTTTACAAAAATTAGACTTGGGATATTATTCCATTACCTATTGAAAAACATCATGTACGATGTCAATGGATTTACAAGATCAAGTACAGAAGTGAGGGTTCAATTAGAAGGCATAAAACTAAATTGGTGGCCAAGGGATACACCCAAACATACATATTAGACTATATAGAAACGTTTTCTCTTGCATTAAAGATGAATACTATCAGAGTTCTCATTTCAGTTTCTGTCATTTGTGATTGGTCTCTATTCCAAATGGACGTCCAGAATTCGAACCTTCATGGAGAGCTTGAAGATGAAGTGTACAATGGACCTCCCTCCAGGTCACCCCTTAGAAAATCAAGGATTTGTTTGCAAACTCAAGAAGGCAATCTATGGTCTCAAGCAGTCACCTCGAGCATGGTACGAACAGTTGCATATAGCCCTTGTGATGTTTGGATTTAAAATGGGTAAGTCCGACCATTTGCTGTTTGTTAAGGAAAATTCTAAAAGAATTATGGTAGTATTAATGTATGTTGATGACATTGTCATGACCGGTGATAATCTATATTGACACCTAAATTTTGGCTAACCATTTAATAATCATTGCATAAAAAATTAGGAATTAATCTTAAATCCCTAAACAAAAATATTAAAATTAGACTGCATAGCATATAGTTTAGAATCATGTAGTTTAATCTGTTAATCGCATTAGATTGGCGGTGGTGAATAGACCTGAATTAGTCACAGGATTGAGCCTATGCTACATGAGAAATTCAGTCAGACCATGGGAGCATAGTGGTTGAAAATCAAGCCCAAGATTAGAATAATTAAGCTTCAATTGAGTGGGGTTTAGCTCATCAGAGTTAAAAAAGGCTTTGTGGTTAAGAAAGAGCCCATGAAGATTAAGCCTTTTATTGGAAAAACCCATAATCGAGATTAGGGAATAAAAAACCTAATTTGCACTATAAATAGACCTCTAACTCTTCACAATTGGGAGGAGGCCACACAATTTCATACACGGCCACGAGGAAGTGAGAGAGAACCACAAAAGAGAGGAGATTTACACATGATCTCTCAAAAATTTTCTCCAGCATCCACTGAGCTACATCTGCAAGTAACACCACTTTGATGCCCCTTGAATACATTGGCGTTTCCCTGCTCTTGGATCATCATCCGCAATGAGCTTCACCGGCGTTCGCACTTTGGAGTATATCAACCCACTTCACTAGTGGTTGAAATTCGATCAAAGAACGCAAGAATTCTTAGTTCTCCGATTCACGTTCATCCATGGAGCCAATGAGTCTCAGCCAAAGGAAGACCACAAGAAAAGTGGACAACGTCCAGCGTGAAACGGTGCAAATTTAGCCGTTAGTGGGAGATGGTGGAAGATTTGAGACAAAGGCCACGTTTTGTCAACTGGCAAGAAGTCAAAAGGGAGTAGAGGTTTCCATATGGGAACCCACACGTTGAGAGAGAAAGACAAAGGAGTTTGCCCTCTCCCTTCCGCAATTGCGGCTGTTACGCCTCCTACGTCTACGACGGGCCTGCTCAATGCACGCCATAATCCAGCCCGACGATAGCTAGCCACGGTGAAAATTCTCTCAGATTTGCTGTCCATTGTTCGATGCCCACTGGTTCATACCGAGCTTCGATACTTCACCAAGCAACACCGGAGCCACACCGCAATGCCGACAAGCTGCATGTGATCCACCACAAATTCGATGCCGAGAGAAGCTGCTCATGATCCACCGCTAGCCACCATCTATCGATCCCGTGATCCACAAATCCCATTTCCGTCAAGTTTGAATTTGGAAACTATCCACAAATTAGGTAACGATCTCATTTGATATCATTTTGAATATTTCATTATTTGATTTTGGTGATATTGTTATCTATTATGGGTTTTCGTTAATCTTTGGGTGAGTATGTGATATCCGTAAATATTTAAAAATCACCCCAAGTTAGGAAACTTTCCTAACTTAACAACATGCTTGGACGGCAATCCGATCTCTAATCACGAGATACGATATCCGGCAGCACTAAAAATCTTTAATCCCATCCATAACTACTTGGATACGATTTTTGATTTATTTTGTTTCCAAATTCAAACATAAAACCTTCCATCAATATCCATAATCACTTGGATATGATCGCTGATTTATTCTGTTTCCAAATTTAAACAGATAAGATAAATTTTGCAGATTGTGTGGATATTGATTTGATGGTGGTGTTTATCTCTTATTTGATTTTGTTTCTTTAAAAGAAAATCCAAAAAGATTAGATGCAATTTGAATTGATTTCTTAGAAGATAACGTTGCATGTTTAGAATATATCTAGATAACTTTTTTGAATAGAATAGGACAACCTAGATTTGCTAGAAAGATAAGATAATTTATAATTTAAATTAGGAATTAGAGTAATTTGTTTCCTAGTTTAATTAGATATTATTCTAACCTTGATAGTTCATTTCGGGTTGATTTTAATTTCGAATTTCAATTTTAAAAAACACCAAAAAGATTGCTCTAGAATAGGTTAATTTGCTTTCTTTAGTTTAAAATTGCATGTTTAGATAATTGGCATTTTTAATTCCGAATTTATTAAAAATACAAAAATACATCATATGCATGTCATTAGAATTAGGTCATTTAATCACATATCTTATAGTACGCATGCTAGGTTTAATTAATCACATGTCACAATTTGCACATCATGGCACATAGGTTGTTCATTTAATCAAGAGGAAATCCAAAAAAATACATTGAGTTAATTAGAAATTCATATTATGATTGTTGATGTGATTTTCTAGCTAACAATGTAAATGTTACATTGCTTCGAGGCACGTTATTATTCTAATCTAGCAATTTATTTACCGCTTTCATTATTGGGTGTTACTTTGGTGGATTGCGCACTTGCTTAGCTACCCAACATGTTAGCAATTAGGTGATAAAATGGATCAAGACCGCTTGCTTAAATATTTTTTTAAAAAAAGAAAAGGTACCAAAAGAGTGTTAGATTAAATCTAGCGTAACCAAGTCCTCGAACTCAAAATATCTAGTTCGTAAAAATAAAATATATCTCCCTATGTTTTATTTGGGTTTTTAATTGAACCACTGCAAATAGATTAGTGGCGATTTCAGCATAAAAATATTTGCTTGTTAAAAACTTAAACCCTAAGTTGTAAAATGATAGGACTTGGGAGGGCTCGAGTTAGGCATAGACTTAATAATCTATTAGCTGAACCCCTAGGTAGTGCACCTCGAGGTTAGGTTGCGACAATCTATAGGAGATTGAAACTCTTAAAAAGTATTTGCACGAGAAGTCCGACATCAAGAATTTGGATTGGTTGTGATACTTCCTCAGAATTGAAGTTGCCAATTCTAGTAAAGGCTTGTTTCTCTCTCAGAGAAAATATGTATTGGATTTGTTAAAGGAAACAGGAAATATGGGGGCCAAACCTGCAGAGTCTTCAATGGACTTTGGGAGCAATGTAATGAAAAGTACTATTCTTCTCCAAAATTTTGGCCAGTTTCAAAGGTTCATTGATCAGCTAATTTAATTGATTATCACTCAACTGGAGATTTCATTTGCCATTAGCTTCGTGATTCAATTTATGCTTGCTCCAACCAAAGGTCATGTGGAACTTGTCAATCGTATGTTGAGGTATTTGAAGTCATGTCCAGGATGTTGCATTCTTATGAAGAAACATGGTCACACAAAGATTGTAGGATATGCTTATGTTGATTGTGCTGGCAATCCCATTAATAGGAGCTCCACCGCTGGGTTTTGTAATCTTGTAGGAAGTAATCTCGTTACATGTAAAAGCAAAAAACAAACTGTGGTTGCTCGTTCAAGCACTAAGCAAAATACAGATCTATGGCATCTGCCAGATGTGAATTGGTCTAGCTTCACTTGCTATTGAGTGACTTGGGTCTTGAAGGACCTCCTACTCCTATGAAGCTATTTGGTGATAACCAAGCAACGACTCACGTTGCATCAAATCCAATCTTCCATGAAAGAGAAAAACACATAGAAGTTGACTATTATTTTGATCAAGGGAGTTCAAGACCAAACTATCGAGACTCTTTATGTTCAAAGCAAGGAAAAACTTGCTGATGTCTTTACTAAACCCCTTTCCAAAGGAGTACCTCAACAAATGTTGGCGAAGTTGACCTCAGAAAATATCTTTGCCTCAACTTGGAGGGGTAGTGTTGGCAAGGTATACTTGCCAAATCATGATAAGATTAACGATCAATGTTCAATGTGTCACAGCTGTATTTACCATAAGAATCACAGGCTATGTTTATTAACTATCTTGTTCATTTAAGGAGAATGAATCTCCCCCAAGAAATTAAGAAATATGGGGCTTTCTACCGTGAATGTAGGCTTCCAAGGAACTTTTTCTTAGTCGACCAAACCACATAAAACCTTTGTTTGTCGCTTCTTTTCTTTGTCTTTTCCATCTTCACATAAAATCACTACAGAAAATTTTCAAAAAAGTTCAAAAAATTATCCACGTCAACGCCAAGCATAACACTAGGACAACCATTGCTATTGAACCACCACGTCAGCAATTTTTCGGCAAAATTGGATGGAAGGACTATAGTGGCAAATTTGTAAAAGCTGAAGGACTAAATTAGAACAATTGAGAGTTTAAGATTGAATTGGCTGTTTTCCAATCAGTTTAAGACTTTTTGGATAATATTACATGAAACTTTTCATGCGTGTGAAGAAATGTCCATATTAAATGGTTATAGATTTCTCATGACCGAAAGGTGGAGCTTGATGGCAAAATTCTATTTGGACTAATATGTATATTTGAGTATGCAGACAAAATATCCATCACATTCAAATTTTATATCCTGACGATGTTAACAACTGGACGTCTGTGTTAGTTAAAAAAATTTGAATTCGAAACCTTCTTGGCTGTTGAGTTCAGTCTATTCAACCCAAACGCACACAAATAGTCGTAGGATGCACCAGACATAGGAAGGGAGTGGGTCAAAACAGGGATCGGAGGTGGCTGGAGGCAGGTCGGTAGCAGTGCTCGATGTTGGCACCATGTTCATAGTGGGATGAGCCGCACCTAGAGGTGATCGGATCACACACACGGATACGTTTTAGAACTCAAGGTTGAAATTTTTAATTATGAACTCAATTTCGGTGCATTACATGCATGTAATGGTGTATTTGACGGTTGATAGGAAATGAGTAGTGAAGTGATTACTTCTTCTACCTTGTAAAGTAGAGTGCACGTCTTGGGTTCCAGAGAGGACGACAACCATAATGAACACAACGCGTTCCAAGGAATTCCATCCTTCGAAGGGATGAGGTTATAGGAGATATGATCCAGTCAAGAGGAGATCGCAACCACCATAGACAGAGATCGAGAGAAATAAGAGTTTGGTAAGAGAAGAAATCAATTAAATTGGAGAGCAATCCGATTAGATTCCACGTTCCTCTCACATGGGAAGATTTAATTGCGCATTTAGCAATCATGAGGGGACCGATGGCAAGAGAACAATCTCTGCTCCCATTGCTTCTCACCTAATAAGCATCTCCATAGACATACATAACGTGCTCTTCTTTATTTCCTGTTTATATATATATATATATATATATATATATATATATATATATATAGACAAATCTCCGCACGCACGTATGCTTTGGGTCGAACAATGAAGCGGGACAAGCCACCGCTGTAAAACTATATATTGTTGGAACAAGAAGAACCAGCGTGGCCACCTTGTATGACTCGATCACATGCACTGAAAGATGGGCCACATAAGGACATGTTTCAGCATGTTTGTTGAGGTTTCTAGATGGTGAGATTTGATTAGTTTGGCGCATGGTCAAATAAATGTCCATGACCCACGCATTTCTCATCATGGTTATCGAAATTGTTCCAAGGGTAGTCCAATGAGTTGGTAGGGGACGTCAGGGATCGCCCAATTAGATATGAGAATGAATTTTCCAATTCTTAGGTTTTGTCCAAGAAGCAAAAAGCCTACTTACGCTATTATATGACTGACAATGTGCATAATAGTTCTTTGGGATTGAAGCTCACGCCAATCAACGTCTTCGATTTTCCTTCCTTATTAAATGGGTGACATATTAGCAAACTTACACTAAAGGGTTTTGATTCAACCACATTTATAGGATAATTAAATATTAAATCTCGCATTCATCTAACAGCTAAATTTTTAAAATAGTTGGCAGTATTCTTACAAAATTTCGCATGGTATCATAGCATGAAATCTTAAGTTCAAATCTTTGAAGATGTAGTGATGGATAAAGGAGACTAATTTGGGTTGTGACTTGTGAGAGGGGTTGGGCATTTTCCAAGGGCCATGTTGTCATCATCATTCATTCGAGAAAAGTTCCTCTCCATACACAAACATACACATTACTCACATTTAATTTTAGTTACGCTCGCATGCTAATGGTGTCCATATTTGTAACTCACTAAATAGATGTCTGATTGGTAGAAATTTCCTATAACTAAGGATGGAGAAAAAATATGACTTCATAAGAGTCTGATTGATTCAAGAACTAGGTTTTTTGTTCATTAGTGAGATTTAGTGAACTTGAGCCATTAGATTTGTATGAGTTGATGTGTCACTAATGTAATCTTCAAGTTCTTTTGTAACAAACCGGCAAGGTAAAGCTGCCAAATGGGGTCATAGACCCAATTCTCAATCCATATTTGTTGGGATAAGTTATTGTATGTGTTAGTTATATTCAATAAATGGGTTAAGAATGGTAAAATCCAAAATAATATGGGTGTTTTTTTTTGTCAAAATATGATTGTTAAATGGATTCATAACTTACTTAGACTCAACCCACCTCTATGACTTACTCTCTCTCGCCCTCACTTGATCACGTGCTAGCTCACTCCGCGCTCCCACCTTAGTTTGTGTATGAGTTTTCCTAGATTTTGTTAAATATGAAAGGATTTTAATAATATAGGTGGGGTTCAACATGGGTCACTAGATTTGCATTGAATGGAAATAAGTCAAAACGGATTAAATAGGTCAATTTGGGTTGGATCATTTTCGACTTGACCCAAACCTAACTCAATACACCCGTTTGACAGGTCTACTGCAAGGTGACGAGAAGGACTAACAGAACTACCCTCTCTATGCATCACTATAAGAATACCACACCAGTTATGGATGGTTTCTCAATTTACCTCCTTCAGTACGAGGACTCAATCTTTTTTCAAGATATCATAAATATCATGCATGCATACAACCATGTAAATACTTGGGCATTGTATTTTTTTTATTTTATTTGTTTTCCTTTTGTTTTAGCTTACCTGCATTTAGTTCCTTTATCAATTTATCCCATCTTCGATCTACTACAGACATGCAAAGTCCTACTTGCAGCAAGATATCAAAGAAACCCAGCTAGACCACGTTTAATTTAAAACCCTACACATGGAGAAAATGCTGATCCTATCTCATTGGATGTTTTTGGACATAAATTTGAAGCTGATCATGAAAAAGCGCTGCTCTGATGTCTGTACCGGAAGATATCAGATGTATAACAAGACAGTCAAAGATACAATTATTTCTCTCCCATTTTGTCGGCAAAAGCTCCCCACTAGTCGAGGCACAAGTGGGATATTTAAAATTTGGTACAAAATCAATCCCTTGGCTGTCTTATTTTTGTCTATTTATTTAGGGTTTTGATTTTGTGGGGAGCGTATCACCATGGATGCTCAAAATCTAAAAGGTTGAACTTAACCTCTCTTTTTTATTCGAAATAGGTTGTACTTATTCATGAGAGCAAGCGTTATATGGTAGAAATGAGTCAGAGCGAAGGACTATGTTTAGGGATCACATGCTCTGATGTCTGTGTGGGAAGATATCAGATGTATAACAAGACAGACAAAGATACAATCATTTCTCTCCGATTTTATTGGCAAAAGCTCCCACTTGTCGAGGCACAAGTGGGACATTTAAAAATTGGCACAAAATCGACTCCTTGGCTGTCTTCCTTTTGTCTATTTATTTAGGGTTTTGGTTTTGTGGGGAGTGTATTACCATTGATGCTCAAAATCTAGAAGGTTGAACTTAACCTCTCTCTCTCTCTCTCTCTCTCTCTCTCTCTCTCTCTCTCTCTCTCTCTTTATTCGCAATAGATTGTACTTGATCGTGAGAGCATGCATCATAAGGAACCAATGAGTCAGAGCGAAGGACGGTGTTTAGGGATCACATGAATTGTAGCTGAACTAGAAGTCAGAAAACGTGTTCAATCAGATAATCAATGATATTGTGTGCATGCAGGATCAATGGAACGGACGTTGGGGCTGACCAACATACTCATGATGGGCTCAAAAAGCCCAATATAGTCACTTCACTCAGTCATGGGCACTTATAGTTCTCCTTAGCTAACTTCAGAAGCATAGCAAGTTGCAGAACTTAAATTAGGGGATTCTCGTAACCAGCTCTTGAACATTTTAGAAGTAGATTTTTTCGAGCTCAAACTCTCTTCTTCCTCTCATCTTCATCTTCTTCAGCCCATAATCAACCCATGCTCACTTAAGTATCGGAGGGTTCTCATAAGGAAAATCTCGTGAGGCTTCTTATTCTTTGGTGCGTGTCTCCGTCCCAAGTGGAGATTGATCCAGTTCAAGGCCCGATTTGGATTTGCGCGTCATCATTTGCCTATGCTAAAGATACAGGTCTTGCATCAAGATTTTGCTCGAGGGAAAAATAGATGGAGTTTTTGGTCATGTACATTTTAGCTTTGAATCCGGTGTTTTCCAATTGATACTTTTGTTACACATTGCATCTGTAAACTGTCCAAACAATTAATAGTCATCCCCCTAAATCAGACATTCAGTTTACTAGTCTAAACCAACCATATATTAAGAATCTGAATAAGTACTATTCTTCACCCATCTATTGCAATGTAAACAGCGAGCCTCACTACTAAATTATCCATAGATGTTTATGCACCAACATGTTTTGGCCGACCCAAGCTACGCATTGTCTATACTATAAATAGGAAACTATTGTGAGAATATGAATTCCAAAAATATACAGACGAAGCCGTTTATCGATTCTTTTGATGGGGCACTCCAGTTCAACTTGCATTCTTTTTAGCCATAGAGCTAAAAGTCATGGTCTTTTGAAATCCAAGAACACAAGTGTAGAGACCCGACTATCAAATGGCATATGAAACATCTCGCATGCCTAATGAAAGGTTAAATCCAAAACCTTTGGCTTATGCAGATGTCAACTAAGAGAAAATTACGCGAATTTGGTGAGATTCGAACGAGTAACCCCCAGCTCTTAAGTTGGTAATTCCCCGCCGCCTCAATTAACTACACTGTTAACGATACTTACTTTTAGCATTCCTTAAGTTATTTGAAACTTTGAGATAATATAGTTGCGTGGGAATATGCAACAAAAATCTATGATCTTTATAACGAGGAAAACGAAGAGAGTCTAAAGTTTGTACTTGTTATGATTGGGGGCACAAATATAACAAAATAAAGAGTAAAGACGAGAAAGAAAAATCAAGACATAAGGTTTTATCATAGTTCATTGTTAGACTAGGGTTACATCTAGCAGAGGATTCCACTATATTCAGTACATCCTACCTCTTTATTACATCACTCTCAATTACAAAAAAAAGAGAATATATATATATATAGGCATTCAATAGCTGTACATGGGCCCTACCCCAAACTACCAATAAAATATGAGCTCAAACTATAAAAGCACTATAGCGTCACCGGGGTGCTGCATCCTACAACCCCCACCGAGGCGGCACCCTCAGGACCCCGTCTGCTCACCGAGGAGTGGAACCTCCAGTGATTTCATGTCGATAGAGAGTATGAACTGTACCCCAACGTTCTCTCACTTCGTGAATACTTCACATGCTTCTTTAGACCCAACACATTTGTACACCATTCAAACTTTTCTACACTAACTCCTTGATAAAAATATATATGCACTATTCACCTACATGTTGACTTTCCCTAGCACTGCAACCTTCTATTCCACTTTCTCTCTATTGATATTATATGCTATGTGCTTTGTTCTTGCATGTAATCCAAGATTCTAAGCCAAGAATATAACACTCTGATTATCACACCCTATCTTCACTCCACCTTGTGTAAAACCAAGCTCTTTACATAGTTAGTACAACCAAATCACTTCCTTAGCAGCATGAGTAAGCCATATACTCTGCTTCAATGATAGATAAAGCAATCGTGCTCCACCCCTTGCTCATCCAACTCACAGTTTTGCCAAATAAGGAAACAACATATCCATTAATTGACCTCATGCTATCAATGTCATCTCCCCAATCAACATCCACAAAACACTTGAATTCTAGCGCTTGATGTCCATTTGAGCTTTTCATGCCTTCATAATATAGCTCAAAGTTAAATGTACCGCGAAGGTAACGAAGCATCTACTTTACTGCCATTTAATGCTCTTTCCCTGGATTGGACAAATATATTTGCTCAATACTCCCACTGCTTGAGCAATATCTAGACGAGTACACATCATCCATACATCAAACTCCTAACTAAACTTGCATATAGGATAGTTGCCATCTCTTCATCTTCCTCTTCAGTCTTGGAGCATTGGAGCACTGATAACTTGAAACTTATGGATGTGGAGGTCTTCATTGGTTTACAGTCCACCATATTAGATTTTTTCAATACAATTTCAACATATTTCTTCTAACTTACCCATAACTTCCTACTCTCATGCTTCCATTTTCTTTGCATGCCCAAGATGAAGTTTACTGGGCCTAGATCTTTCATCTCCAATTGTTTTGCCAATAATCCTTTCATAGTGTTAATCATTCTCAAATTATTCCCAATTAGTAGCATATCATCAATATATAGGGTTAAGATAATAAAATCATTCTCAAATCTCTTCACATTGACACAATGATTAGTATCACAATGAATAAAGCCAAGCTTCAAGGCATATGAGATGAACTTCTGATACTACATTCTTGGATAATACTTCAAGCAATACAAAGACTTGTTCAGTTTGCAAACAAAATCTTCTTTTCCTTTGATCACAAACCTCCTGGTTGCTTCATGTAATTATCCTTCTCCAAGTCATCATGGACGAATGATGTCTTCATATCAAGCTACTCTACTTCTAGATTTTATGCAGCTGCTAGAGATAAGACAACTCTTAAGGAATTTAATTTAGAAATGGTAGAAAAAATCTTACCATAATCGACTCCATCTATCTACGAGTATCCCTTTGCAACTAAACGAGTTTTGTATCGTTTTATCTGTCAATCTGCAAACACCTTTTTCTTGAATA
Source organism: Syzygium syzygioides (assembly GCA_031216285.1). NCBI lineage: Eukaryota > Viridiplantae > Streptophyta > Magnoliopsida > Myrtales > Myrtaceae > Syzygium > Syzygium syzygioides. Next base: position 11,980,293 of record CM062245.1, on the reverse strand, counting down.
GCCACTAGCAACCATTGCCTTTTGATCTGTAGGCAGTTTTACCAAATTCCACGTTCTATTTTTATTCAGTGAGTTCATCTCATCTTTCATGGCTTGCTATACTATTTGGTATCCTTCATGTTTATTGCTTCATTAACAATACTTGGATCATCACTTGTAACAATCAAAGCAAAATTCTCATTACCGACAAACAAAGTATACCTCTTGGGTGGTCTTCTCGGCCGTGTGGACCTTCTTAAGACTAGTTCAGGTGGTGCTTGAACTTCAAACTCAATTTCAAAATCTACTATGTCATCTACCTCGTTAGGCTCATTGGCTTCAAAATCTAAATTTTCTGTTCCAGCTTGTGTAGTCTCTATTTCTTCCATCAAACCAATATCTAACTCAACCGTTTGTGTTTTTCAGGAGCATACGGAACAATATAATTTGTCGTAGGTTCTCTTGACACCACATCCTTACTGTAGATGATACGTTTAGGATTAGGATTACATAGCTTATGCCCTTTGGCACCATTATTATACTTAATGAAGATGCACTTTTTTGACTTGCTCTCAAGCTTGTTCTTTTCATTTGGCATGTGTACATACACTTCACAGCCAAACACTCTAACATGGGATATGCCTGGCTTCTTCCCGAATAGTGCCTTGAACGGCCCTTGATCCTTCAAAGCTGATGTGGAAGACCAGTTCTTCAGATAGCACGCAGTAGCCATTGCTCTTGCCCAACATTCAGTTGCTAGGTCTACACCACTTAGTTTACTCCCTTCCTTTTCCATGAGAAACCAATTAAGCCTCTTTATCACCCCATTTTGCTGAGGTGAGTAGGGCATTGTCTTCTGCTTTGCAATGCCATTGGTTGTGCAGAATTGATTAAATTTTACTAAACAAAATTCTCCTCCATTGCCAATTTACAAAACTTTAATTTTCCTATCAAACTAATTATCCACCAAAGCTTTGAACTCGGGAAACTTTGAAAACACATCATCTTTTCTCTGCAAGAAATATATCCACACATAGCTAGAAAATTATCAGTAAAAGAAATATAATACCTTGATTTTGCAAATGATGCTATAGGTGTAGGACTAAAGATGTCACCATGGATCAGATCCGAAATCTCTTTTGCTCTCCCTCCTATTGATTCAAAAGATACCCGAATTTGTTTCCTATGCAGACAATGTTAACAAAATTTGAAACCCATAGAACAACTTGGGATTCCATCCACCATCTTCTTTTAGGTAAGGGCTATTGGCCTTTTTTCACAGTTATGATCAAATCTTCGATGGCATAGCTTCAAAGGATCTTCTTCCACCTACTCTGAGATGTAACTCTCATCACTAGCCATTGTGCTTCCACAGTTTTCCATATCGTTCGCCGTTGGCAATCACCATAGATCCGCAAGTTAGCTTGCATACATACTTGTTACTAGTGAAAGTAATGCCAGCATCTGCTATAGTTTCCACAGAATTAAGATTCTAGGTAAGACCAGGAATATGCTTCACATTCAAAAAATTCTTAATTGTCACATTATTCATCTTTAGTTTGACCTTTCGACAACCAATAATATCAATCATCGTGTCATCTCCCATTTGCACTTTAGCTCCTTGATGTGGCTCATAACAGCAAAAACCAATCTATATGAGGCATCATGTGGAAAGATGCTTGAGTATCAATTAACCATGCACCACGGTCATCCAAAGATGAATTGTAGATGAGATACATGTCTTCGATACTGTTGTCATCATCCTTGTTTGTACTAGAGGATGGTGCCTCATCTCGCTTCTCTGGACCTACAGTTTTGCTTTTGCAATCTTTCTTCAAGTGTCCAGGTTTTCTACACTTCCAACATGTTATTTCCGATCAATCTCAGCTTTTAAATCTTCCTCTAGACTTATTCATGTCACCAAATATGAATTTGAATCATTCACTATTTCTTCCCCTTACAAAAAGAGCCTTATTTGTTGTACTGTCAGAACTTACTCTCCTCATCTCCTCAAACAATAAAGTAGCTACAACACCCTCAAAGGATAGCTCACTCATACTAATGCCAATCGAAACAATTATTTATTCCATTGAATTCGGTAGTGAACACAGCAAGGTACATGTTTTATCTTTCTCATCTAAATTAACGTCAATAGATGCAAGTTGTCCACAAATAGTATTAAACTCATTTAGGTGTGGATAAAAGGAATCACTTTTGCTCATCTGAATGTTATATAGTCACTTCTGTAGAAACAGCCTGTTGATGAGAGACTTGCTTAGATAAAGGCTTCCTAGTTTCTTCCAAAGATCCTTCACCATCTTCTTAAATGTCACGTTCACCAAGATGTTATTAGTAAGACATAACTAGATCAGGCTTCGTACCTTCCAATCACTGCTGATCCACTCCTTCAATTTAGTAAACATGGACTCCTTCGACTTCTTCTTGTCATCCTTAGGAGTCTCCTCAAGTTTATCATTTTCAATCACGCGCCAAAGAAATCTATCCACGAGCAAAGCCTCCATCTTCAATTTCCATAACTCAAAACAATTTCCTCCGAATTTCTCTACTTCAATTCTTAATTACCTAGCCAACATCTTCCCGAGATTTGATTTTTCAGATATCTGTTCACCAAGAAATCCTAACGTCAAACCTTGCTTTGATACCATATGTAAAGATTGGGGGCACAAACACAATGAAATAGAGAGTAAATCGAGGAAGAGAAATCGAGACATAAGATTTTATCTTGGTTCACCCTTAAATTACGGCTACATCCAGTAGAGAACTCCATTATATTTAGCATCCCAACATTTTTGTTATATCACTCTCAATTATAAGAGAAAGTGAACATATATATATTTATGTCGTGACCAACCTCCCGCTCTTTTTTATCGAACATGCAAAAAAAAAGGGGGTTTCGCTTGGTACGTGCTAAGTCTAGGTTCGAAACTTAACTCGGGCTCTCCCAAGTTCATACTATATCGCGACTTAAGGTTTAAATTTTAACATGCAAGTGATTTATATCAAGGAGTCGCCACTAATCGATTTGGGGTGGGTCGATTAGAAACTCAAATATGATGATGGCAGGATCACCCTATTCCTACGAACTGGAGATTAAATGAGTCTGGGGACTTGGTTACACTAGTTGGATAACTAATGCCCTTTCGGTACCTTTTTACCCTGTTCATTTTTTAAAACATTTTTCAGGCAATTTGGATTGATTTTAGGACCTTTCTCCTAATATGTGAGGTGATCAAACTAATACATAATTAGAAACGATTAGCAGTCAAAATAAATATGTAGCCTAAGGTTCTAATCCTAACTAAATCAGATGACATTCAAAACACAACAATTCATGCAACTGTTTTTTAATTAAAAACATGCACAACAACAATAGTGAAAAACACATGCAAAGTACTACCGCATAATCCTATAGGTTGGTCTAATTTAAGCATGGCAATTTATGGAATTATAACAACATTACATAATAATATGACAACAAATTAAAACACTCAGCTATATCACATAATTTTAAAAAGGATCTCTTCTCTTTTTAAAAAATAATAATTTTTTTGAAAAAAATAATAATAATGAAAAAAAGATTAATTTTTTTAAAAAAATAAATAAATATGGAAAGAGAAAAAGAGCAAAAAAATTTTAAATTTTTTTAATTAATAATTTTTTTAATATTAAAAAAAAGGACCGAGTTGGCCGGATCCGAGTCAACTGGAACCGACCCGGGTCAACGGATCTGACCCAGGGCATTGACCTAGGCCAGGTCGATTGATCCAGGTCGAAACTGACCCGGGTCAACAAATCCGAACCAGGGCATTGACCTAGGTTGGGTCGGTTGATCCAGATCGGGTCACCCCCGCATGCCCAAACACGCGAGGACACTGGCGAAGCTGAAAATCGACCTTTCACCGACCGACCCAAACCGGCGCCGGCCTAAATTGGACCTTGGAGATCATCCCCGAGCTTCGCTGCTCATTGGGGTCGCCGTCCGACCACCACTTGCCGGCTGGCAATCGAATTAAAAACCGATCTCTTTGAGGCATTTCGTCGAACACCGGGCGTGCGTGATCAGAAACAGGAGATTTCGACCTGTTTCGAGGCCTCGCTGTCCTCGGGAAACCTATTTTTACCTTTGGCGACGATGCACGGACGACGGGGGACGGCGATATGGGCCGAGACTAGCGCGAAATGGCTGACGCGGGTCTCGGCCAAACCGAGCACAAAAACAGGGGAAAACAAAGGCGGTCGGGACCCGAGGGAAGCTCACCGATCGACGGCGCATCTGAAGGGGCTTCTGGCTAGTTAGGGGGCAATGGCGACGCTGCTGGTTCTCTTTTGCCTCTGGCATGACCTCGGCTTGATCTTTCTCTCTCTCTATTCTCTCTCTGTTCTCTCTCTACTTTGTTTCTGCTTCAAATGGTCGACCGTTTCTCTCTCTTCCTCTCTAGTTTTTATAGTGGCCGAGAGCCACTGCTTCTACTCCCCCACGTCGGCTGACGACAGCCTGCACTGGCCTACTTGCCCCGCGAAAGTCACGGGGCAGGTAGGCCGGTGTAGAGAGGGGGGCCAGTTTAGTGTGCAAAGGATAAGGGGAGAGAGAGAGTCCGGGAAAATAGGGAGAGATGGTCGGGTTTCTGGGGAGGATGGGACTGGCCATGAATGCCAGTCCCAGTGGCGTGCTCCCCTGACCATCCTCTGGCCTGATAAGGACGGCTCGGGACTGCTCCGCCGTTCGTCGCTTGCGGCCCGAAACAGGGGAGAACAAGGGTAGCGAGAGTGACAGGCTACCGGGGGAGAAGAAAGAGGAAATGGGCTGGGCCGGGCTAGGCCCAGCCGCACGGAGGAAAAAAAAAAAGAAAAAAGAAAGAAAAAGCGGGCTGAGCCTACTGGGAGGAAAAGAAAAGGGCTGGGTCGTCCCAGCCCCAACCCGGCTCGACTCAATTTTTTTTTGAAATTATTTTTTACATTTTTTTGAATTTGTTTTCTTCTTTTTTTTTAAATGAAAATTTTTTTACTCTAATAGACCATATTAATATAAATGTGTCTAATTTCTATATACAATGCATTTAAATAGAAATACTTTTTGTTTTAGTAATTAAAGAAAATTGACTCCTAAATTTTGTGTAATTAATTTTGGGCAAATAAAAAATAGGTGTCAACAGCTGCCCCTCTTTGAAGGTGAGCTCGCAGAGTTTACGTTCAAAGATAAAATGACACCTAAATTTAGCCCATGCATGCTCAATGAATGTTATTTTTGGCGAGACCGTGAGTCCCAATTTTATAATGCGATAAGATGATGCGTGCTAAAGCAAATAAAAATATACCTAGGGGTACTTACCTTGTCGAAGGGTAGAGTAATTTCAGATAGTTGATATTGTGTCTCGAGGACCCGAATCTTTCTTCGGTCTCCTTGACTAGGGAAATCGCTCTCCTAAGACCCGAACCTATCTTCAATCGCCTTGACCGGATTTCGTTTGTCTAGGACCCGAACCTTTCTTTAGTCGCCTTGATTGGGGAAATCACTCGCCTAGAACCCGAACCTATCTTTGATCGCCTTGATTGGATTTCATTTGTCTCGGACCCGAACCTACTTTCGGTTGTCGTGACTGAGGAAAATCGTTTACCTAGGACCCAAATCTATCTTTGGTCGTCTTGATTGAATTTCATTTGTCTAGGATCCGAACTTTTCTTCGGTTGCCTTGATTGGATTTTGTTTTGCTAAAGTACCTGCACTTCATAAGGGATACCTAAAAAGATTTAATGTGAACAGAGGGGGTTAATCACATGCTCAAGAGGGGTACCATAACAATTGTAGGTGCCTGGTGAATAGAGGAGTCAATTCAATGTTCAGTTGGTGAACAAAAGGGGTCAATTCAATGTTCAAAGGGTATATCAACAATCGTAGGTACATGGATTTTTGGAATCAGGCATGGGTAGAATATACTTACCTGGACACATTCCTACCTCTTAAGGGCATGTCTCCTGTTGAACATGTTTTTTTTCCATGCAAGCACATGCATATTCATTGGAGAAATAGATAACTGAGACTATTCTAGAATATCGTATGATATATCTTGACCAGCAAGTCAAGATACTGTTCTTTTTCAAAGAAAAATCTAGTTTATCTTATGGGGTAGTTTGAAAAGAGTTCATAATTTTGGAACTGGGCATGGGTAAAATATACTTACTTGGACACGTTCCTACAAATACATACATATTTATCGAGAAAATAGACAACTGAGGCTATTTTTAGAATATTATATAAAATATCTTGACCAATAAGTCAAGATGCTTTTCTTTTTCAAAAGAATACCTAGTTTACTCCCTAGGTAGTTTAAAAAGAATTATGAAGAAATACCTAGGGTTTCTTACCTGGAGGTTTGATGCATCATATGCTGAATAACCGACCTTTTTCAAGGTATCTCTCTTGGGATGATAGTGAGAGCTTCTCCAGCGCCCGAATTTTCGTGTCCTATCACTGGAGATTAAAACTCTGAGCTGTCAAGGATGATTAGTACAAACTTGTGTACATTCATGAAGAATAGACAAGTCAGGCTATTTCAGATTGTGCATTTGAAAGTTCATGAATAATGATTTTGCCATGTTTGTATCACCAAACATTCACCGAGGGTAATTACCAAACAAGATAATTTTCGCTCGCTGGGCAAACTTCTCGAGATGCTGAGTGAGAGACTTTCAGTCATAAAGAACTTTCCACTCGCTCTCATTGAAAAGGGTTGTTTGTCCCGTCCATTAAGACGAGAACATAAAAAACAATCAATCTGACCGTTATCATATCCATAAGGGTTTGAGTTTTCTCGCAAACAGTACAACGCTGCCAATCTGAGAGGTCTTCTTCAAGGTCGCAATGCTGGCTTGGTCAATGGCTTAACAAACGTGACTATTCAAGTCAGGCCATAAAAGAAAATATTCTGCAATTGTTCCTAGGTTTACAAGTCAAGAACCTGTAAAACGAGATAAAAATAATTTTGCTCGCACTTCCTCGAGCGTTATTTATAAACATTTGAAATTCCATGTTAAATTAAGTGTCCTAGTTAGAAGAGACTTCATAAGAGATGTAACGTGAGCTTGGTTTACAAGTTGAGGAACGAAATGATTGTTGGGCTTAAAAATGTGTGTAAGGGTGAGAATTGGTAATCATCTTGTATTGTCACCAGTCTTCTTGCCCACCATCGGGATCCTTTTTGAAAAGCTCCCTGAGTAATCCCATGCTTTGACTTCTTGGACAGTTTTTTCTTGAGGAGCTTATGCATCAAGCATTTTCCTGGATACCATTCGATCTCTATTCCAATTGTTTTCTCAATAATAGGTTCACCTTCATTTATCATGTGACAGATCTTTGTCAAGACAGAGTTCTTAAAGTAGGAATTTGTATTAAAGAAGGACTCAAATTTAAACCTTTTGGGGTCATCTATTCTATACCACTTAATATCTTTGAGATACCTTCATCACATATAGAGATCTCCTCAGCTAAAACTTTATTGTTTTTCATAGCAATTACCCAGAAATTAAGAACTCCTTTCTCTTCATCTTTTTCATCATTTTTTCTTCTTCTCCTTTTCTTTTTCTTTGTTTTTTTATTCATGGGCATTGACCTTGCTTTTACCAGGCACACTGTTTTTTCATGCCATTAGTTTTCAGTATTTTTTGCTATTCTTTTGTTGTTGTCAGAACTAGCCTAAACAACTTTGAATAGCATAGTTTTATTAGGCTCTTAGAGTCTTTATCTTCATTCGGTACTTTGGACCATGATGCTCAAACTGTGGTGACTTTTTCCTTGCTCCGGTATGGGAGATGATTACCAACTAGGTATGTATGAAATGAAATTGCCGGCTCAATTGGGCTAGCAAGGGATATAAGTGTAAAGGATAGAAGAAGAATTGCTTTTCGTCATCTTAAGGCAATTAAATTATCGTGAGAGTTCATCTGTAATAATAACATTCAAAGATTAATATAAGTGAAAGCAAGAAAATTTATATTCATCTTTTTACCTTGTGCGAGCTGTTGCGATTGGTAATCATAGAAAAATTTAGATATTACAAACTCCTCATCCTTCTTGTCTTGCTCAGTTCCTAGGTGAAAATATCATTGCTATCAATAAGATGTTGGCATTTTGGACAGGCTTTAGTTTGTTGCTCCTCTTTTGACAAAGCCATCTTAGCCTCGACCGTCCGGCCGTCGATGGTGTGCTTGTCTTGGAAGACTCTGTTGAAGACTGCCGACTTCGTGACGACGACGAAATCGAAGTCACGGAGGCAATGATCGAAAGGGAGGAACGCTCTTCTTGCTCCCTTTGAATTTGAATCCTTCTGTGATGCTAATTTACCTCAAGCTGCCCCAATGTGGGGTGGTTCTTGACAAGGGTAATTTAAAAGGAACCTTCGAGTGTATGGGCTCAAAATAGTCAAGAAAAGGATCAAGGGTAGTGTATGAGGCAGAGAAACGAATTGCCTCTCGTCATTTTGGCTATCGTACCTTATGCGAGAAATCCCTTTTTACCTTGTAGAAATGAAATCTTTTCGCTCATCTTACAAGGGTTTGGTACGTGAGAATGTGTATAGACTAAAGATTACCTCTCATCATCCTAACACACCTCGTTCAATACATCAGAGCAGTTCAACACCATTCGTCGAATTGTCAAAGTTTTCACGGGGAATTGGTGAATTAAACAGATAAAATTACCATGCAAAATTCTTTCCAAAAGACATGTGATACACTTGGGGGAGGTTAAGCATTCATTTGCTTTAACATGCTCTCCTTTTTTTTCTTTCTACTATTATGATAAGAGTTTTTAGGAAAAGAGATATTTACCTATGCTGTAATAGCGAGGCAAACCTGCAAGATAATAAGAAAAACTGTATTAATAAATGGCTCTTTGAGGAATAGGAATTGAGAATGATACAACATTACTCTTCGTGACTCCCTTCATTTGAGATTAAACTGACGACACCTTGAGTTTTTTCAGATGTTGATAATTCTCTTTCTTCTTCCATTGGGTCTTCAAAGTTAGTAGAGTCTTTTCTTCTCTTTACTTTGTTTAGCCTTTCTGTCTCAGTCTGCTCCTTCATACTCTTGGTCTCAAAGCTCGACCGAAATCCTCTATAATTAGGGGTGCTTTCGAATAGAGGGTTCTATTGTCAGCACATGCTCTGTCAATACGGTTCCAGCATGTTAAGGAGTTTCTCGTGAATGTTTCGATTCCTGATTGCACAGGCATGTGCAATTGCTTGCATGGGGATTTTCGCAGCATAGCTAATTTCTGCTTTAAAGGTCTTTGACGGATATGGGCGTGACTGCCATCGAGACTTCTATGGTTGTTAAGATCGGCCTTTACGCCATTTTGTCATGTGTGAAATCCTTTCCGATTAGATTTGCCACCAGGAGTGTCCTTATCAATAACTTTTCTGCCAATTCTCTTGTTATCAATTGGGACATAGAAGTTATGTTGCAATCGACCTCCCAAGCTTTTTTGGACAACATGCAAAAAGAAGGGGGGCTTACCTGGTATATGCTAAGTCTAGGTTCGGGACTTAACTCTGGCTCTCCCAAGTCTATACCATATCGCGACTTAGGATTTAATTTTGAACATGCAAATAGTTTATACCAAGGAGTCGCCACTAATCGATTTGGGGTGGGTCAATTAGAAACCCAAATAGAGTGATGTGAGGCTCACCCTATTCCTACAAATCAGAGATTAACCGAGTTCGGGGACTTGGTTACACTAATTGGATAACTAATGCCCTTTCGGTACCCTTTCTACCTTGTTCATTTTTTGAAAATACTTGTTAAGCAATTTGGATTGATTTTAGGACCTTTATCCTAACATGTGAGGTGATCAAACGAGTACATAATCAGAAATGATCAATAGTCAGGAACACAACAATTCATGCAATTGTATTAAAAACATGCATAATAATATCATGGTAATAAATAATAAAAACACGCAAAACCGCGCGACCTTAGGCTCGTCTAAGTTAAACAAGACAAAAACTTGCATAATAATACAATAAATTAAAACAACAAATATATTGTATAAATAATAATTAAAAAAATTTGAATTTTTTTGAAAAAAAAAAGGTAAATACGAATTTTTTTAAAAAAATAAAAATTAATACGATATTTTAAAAAAAATTAAAAAAATTAAATTAAAAAAATAAATAAAATAAAATAAATATGAAATTTTTTAAAATTTTTTTTAAAATAAATAAATCAACCGAATCGGGTCGGACCGACTCAGGTCAACGGATTCGACTCGGGTCAACGGATTCGACCCGATCGTTGACCAGGGTCAGATCAGCTAAACCGGGTCATCGGACCGACCCAATCGTTGACTCGGGTCGAGCCAGCTGAACTGGGTAGGTCAGACCTGCATGGGCAAATGCCAGCGAAGTCGAAAATCGGCCTTTCACCGACGGACCCAGACCGGTGCTGCCCCCAATTCGGCTTCTAGGAACTCCAACAAGCCTCGCCGATCACTTAGGATCGCCCTTCGGCCGCCGCTCGCCGGCCGGCAAGGTGAATACAAAACTGGGGCGTTTCGGCCTCCTCCGACGAACCAATTGGCTCCGACGACTCACCTTACCTGTGGCGGTGACGTACAGACCACGGGGGACGACAGTATGGGCCGGGACTCATGCGAAACGGCTGGCATGAGTCCCGGCCAAACCTAGCAGGAAAACAGAGCAAAACAGGGGCTACTCAGACCGGGGAAGAGCTCACCGTCGACAGCATGCTGAAGAAGGTTCCGGCTGATCGGGGGGCGATGACGACGCTGCTGTGTACCTGTAAACCTTCTCTCATCTCTTTCTCTCTCTATTTTCCCTCTCTCTCTGTTTTTCTCTTTGTGTTTTTTTTCAAATTGGTTGATCGGGTCTTCTCTCTCTCCCTCTGGCTTTTATAGCCGGCGACGACGTGTCTTCTCTACACCTCTGTGTCTGCGTGACGATGGCCTACACCGGCCTACCTACCTCGCGACTTTAGCGGCCATGGCAGGCCAGTGCAAAGCAAAGCAAAAGGGGGGTCGGTGCAAAGAGGGTGCAGAGAGAAGGGGAAGAGAGGGAGAGAGCCCAGGAAAATGGGGAGGACGGGACTGGCAATTAATGCCATTCCCGTCGGCGTGCCCCTTCGGCCTTCCTCTGGCTAGATAGCGACGGTGAGGAGCAGCGTTGCCGTGCATCACGCTGCCGTTTGGAACAGGTAAAACAGTGTAGCGAAAACGATGAGTGGAAGAAGAAAGGAGAAGGGCTGGGCTGGGCCACGCCCAGTTGCACAGGAGAGGAGAAGGAAAAAAAGAAAAACGAGCTGGGCTCGGGGGGGAAAGAAAAAGAAAAGGGAAGAAAAGAGCTGGGTCGGCCTAGCCCCGACCCGACCCAGTTCGATTTTTTTTAATTAATTAATTTTATTCTTTTGAAATTTTGAAATTTTGAAATTTTGAAATTTTTTTTAACTTTAATAGGCTCTATTAATGTAAAATGTGTCCTTTACCAAAAAAAAAATTAATGTAAAATGTGTCTAATTTCTATATGCAATGCATTTAAATAGAAATATTTTTTGTTTTAGGAACTAAAAAGTTAATTCTTAAATTTTGTGCACTTAATTTTGGGCAAATTAAAAATAGGTATCAATAGTTGCTCCTCTTTAAAGTAAGCTCGTAGAGTTTGAGCTCGCAGAGATTACGTTCAAAGATAGAATGACACCTAAATTTAGCCCATGTATATTTAATGAATGTTATTTTTTACGAGACTGTGAGTCTCATTTTTGTAATGAGATAAGATGATGCATGATAAAGCCAATAAAAAACATACCTGGGGCTACCTACCTTGCCAAAGGGTATTCCAGATAGTTGGTATCATGTGTCAAGGACTCGAATCTATCTTCAGTTGCCTCAACTAAATTTTCTTCTTCTAGGACTTGAACCTATCTTTGATCACCTTGACGAGAGAAACTATTTGTGCAGGGCCCAAACCTTTCTTCGGTTACCTTGACTGGGGAAATCACTTGCCTAGGACCCGAACTTATCTTCGGTCGCCCTGACTAGATTTCATTTGTCCAGGACCCGAACCTTTATTCGGTCGTCTTGGATAGGAAAATCATCTGTCTAGGACCCGAACTTATCTTCGGTCGCCTTGACTGGATATCATTTGTCCAGGACTCAAACCTTTTTTCGGTCGCCTTGGATAAGGAAATCCTTTGTCTAAGATCCGAACTTATCTTCGGTCATCTTGACTGGATTTCATTTGTCCAAGACCCGAATTTTTCTTTGTTCGCCTTGGATAGGGAAATCATCTATCTAGGACCCAAACTTATCTTTGGTCGCCTTGACTGGATTTCATTTGTCTCAGACCGAACCTACCTTCGGTTGCCGTGACTGGGGAAATCGATTACCTAGGACCCGAACCTATCTTCGGTCACTCTGACTGAATTTTATTATTTGTCTAGGATCCGAACCTTTCTCCAGTCACCTTGACTGACTGGATTTTATTTATCTAGAATCTGAACTTTTTTTCGATTGTCTCGACTGAATTTTGTTTGTCAAAGTACCTAAGAGTCCTCGCCCGAGGATTTGACGGTTTGCTTGGTGGGTTATTGTCAGCAGGTCTTGAAAAGACTCAATAATGAGCACTTGGAGGTCCTTGCCCAAGGATATGATGTGAACAGAGGGGGTCATTCCCGTGCTCAAGAAGGGTATTGGGCACGTTCCTACCTCTTAAGGGTATATCTTCTGTCATACAAGTTTTTCTTTTGTGCTAACACATACGCATTCATTGGAGAAATAAACAATCGAGGTTATTCTTGAATATTGTATGAAATATCTTGACCAACTAGTCAACATGCTTTTCTTTTTCAAAGAAACACCTAGTTTATCTTCTGGGTAGTTTAAAAAGAATCCTAATGAAATACCTAGGATTTTTTATCTGGAGATTTGATGCATCATCTACTTAATAACTGACCTTTTTCGGGGTATCTTCCTTGGGATGATAATGAGGGCTTCTCCAGCACCTGGATTTTTGTATTCTATCACTGGAGATTAAAACTCTGAGCTGTCAAAGACGATTAATACAAACATGCATGCATTCATCAAGGATAGACAAGCTGGGCTATTCTAGAATGTGCATTTGAAAGTTCATACATGATGATTTTGCCATGTTTGCATCACAAAACATCCGCCGAGGGTCAATCAAGATAATTTTGTTTGCAAGGTGGAATTTTTGAGATGTTGAACGAGAGACTTTCAGTCAGAAAGGACTTTCCACTCGCTCTCATTGAAAGGGTTATTTATCACGACTATTAAGGCGGGAATATCGAAAGCACTCAATCTGATCGCTATCACATCCACAAGGATCCGAGTTTTCTCGCAAGCAGTACGACGCTGCCAATCTGAGAGATCTTCTTCAAGGTTGTAATGTTGGCTTAATCAATGGTTTTACAAAGGTGATCGTTCAAGTCAAGGCCATGAAAGAAAATGTTCTGCAATCATCTATAGGTTTACAAGTCAAGAATCGTGCAAAACGAGATAAAAATAGTCTTGCTCGCACTTCCTCGAGCATTGTTTATAAACATTTGAAATCCCGTGTTAATTTAAGTGCCCCAGTCAGAAGAGACTTCATGAGGGATGTAACGTGGCTTAATTTACAGGTTGAGGAACGAAATGATCGTTGGGCTTAATAATGTGTAAGGGTGAGAATTGGTGATCATCTTGACATTGTCACCAGTCTTCTTCTCCACCGTCAGGATTCTTTTGGAAGACCCTCCTGACTAATCTTGTGTTTTAGCATCTTTGATAACTTTTTCTTGAGGAGTTTCTATGTCAAGCATCTTTCCTAGATACCATTCTATCTCTGCCCCAATTGCTTTACCAAGAATAGGTTCATTTTCATCTATCATGTAGCAAATCTTTGTTAAGACAGAGTTCTTAAAGTAGGAATTTATATCAATGAAGAACTCAAGTTTGAACCCTTTGGGGTCGTCTATTCTACACCATATGATAATTTTGAGGTATTTGAGAGCACTTTATCACACTCAGAGATCTCCTTAGCTAAAACTTCACTTTTTTTCGTAGCAATTATCCAGAAATTAAGGACTCTTTTCTCTTCATCTTTTTTATCGTTTTTCTTCTTCTCCTTTTTTTCCCTTATTTTTTTATTCATGGGCATTGGCCTTGTTTGTACCAGGCACACTACTTTTTCATGCCCCTAGTTTTCAATATTTCTTGCTGTTGTTTTGGTGTTGTCAAGACTAGCCTAAATAAAGTTAAACAGAACAATGTTATTAGGCTCTTGGAGTCTTCATCTTGATTCGATGCTTTGGACTATGATTCTCAAACTTTGGTGACTTTTGCCTTGCCCTGGTATGGGGGATGATTACCAACTGAGTTCGTACGAAATGAAATTGACGGCTCAATTGAGCTAGCAAGAGATATAAGTGTATGGGATAGAAAAAGAATTGCTCTTCGTCATCCTAGGGCATTTAAATTATCGCGAGAGTTCATCTGCAATAAAAATACTCAAAGATTAATGCAAGTGAGAGTAAGAAAATTTCTATATATCTTTTCACCTTATGTGAGCTATTGTTACTAATGATCATAGAAAATTTTAGATATTACAAACTCCTCATCCTTCTTGTCTTGCTCAGTGAAAACATCACTATTATCAATAAGATATTGACATTTTGGATAGGCATTAGTTTGCTGCTTCTCTCTTGACAAAGCCCTCTTAGCCTCGACTGTCTGGCCATCGATGGTGTGCTTATCATGGAGGACTCTGTCAAGGACTGCCGGACCTATGAAGATGAGGATGCCGAAGCCACAGGAGCGGTGATCGAAAAAGGGGGGAATGCTTTTCCTGCTTCCTCTGAATTCGAGTCCTTCCTATGATGCTAATTTACCTCAAGTTGCCCCAATGTGAGGTGGTTCTTGACAGGGGTGATTTAAAAGGAATCTCTGAGTGTATGGGCTCAAAATGGTTAAACAAAAGATTAATGGTAGTGTATGAGGCAAAGAAATGAGCTGCCTCTCGTCATTTTGGCTGCCATATCTTATGCGAGAAATCCCTTTACCTCGTAGAAATGAAACTCTTTCACTCATCTTGCAAGAGTTTAGTTTGTGAGAATGTGTATAGACTAAGGATTGCCTCTTATCATCCTGACACACCTTGTTCAATGCATTAAAGCAATTTGACACCATTCGTCGAATTGTCAAAATTTTCACAGGGAATTGATGAATTAAACAGGTAAAATTACCCTGCAAAAGTCCTTCCCCCATAATGCACTCGAGGATGAAAATAGTATATGTTTTCTTTAATTATTTCTTCCTTCTTGTTTCTTTCTACTCTTATGAGAAGAGTTTTTTTTAGGGAAAGAGATACTTACCTATGCTGTGACAATGAGGCATACCTGCAAGGTAATAAGAAAGATCATGTTAATGAATGGCTTTTTAAGGGATAGGAATTGGAAACGATACAACATTACCCTTCATGATTCTATTCATTGGAGATTCAACTGACAACTACTTGAATTTTCTTGGATGTTGATAATTCCCTTCTAACAAGAATAGGAGCTTATGTTAAAAACGAGAGGATTGAAGATGAATTGAGAACGATACATATTACTTTTCTTTCATTTTGCCTTCAAAGCTAGCAGAGTCTTTTCTCCTCTTTACTTTGTTCAGCCTTCTTTGTCTCAGTATGCTCCTCCATGCTTAGTCTCGAAGCTTAAATGAAATCCTCTATAATTAGGGGTGCTTCCAGGTAGAGGATTCTATTGTCAGCACGCGCTGTGTTAATGCAGTTCCAGCATGTCGAGGAGTTTCTCGTGAATGCTCTAATTCTTGATTGCACAGGCATGTGCAATTGTTTGCATGGGGATCTTTGCAGCAAAGCTAATTCTGCTTTAAAGGTCTTTGACGGACGTAGGCGTGACCGCCATCGAGACTTCGATGGTTGTCAGGATCAGTTTTGATGCAATTTTGTCATGTACAAAATCTTTTCCGGTTAGATCCGTCGACAGGAGTGTTCTTCTCAATAACTTTTCTGCTAATTCCCTTGTTATCAATTGGGGCATAGAAGTTATTTCAAGGATAGTACTTCTTCACAGCATCCGAGTTGACCGGGTTGGAGAATTGACGTCCATCCATTTCAGTCAAAATCAAAGCTCCTCCCGGGAGTGTCTTTTTTACGATATAGGGGCCTTTATAGTTTGGAGCGAACTTACCTCTAAGCTCAGGGAGTAGTGGTAGCACTTTTTTTAGGACAAGATCGCCTGCTTCAAAGTGTCTGGGACATACCTTCTGGTTGAACGATCTGGCTACCCTCTGTTAATAGCATTGCCCATGACAAAGAGCCTTCAATCGCTTTTTATCAATCATATTCAGTTGCTCCAATCTTTGATGCTTCCACTCTGCATCGAACAATTTCACTTGGGACAATACTCGTAGTGAGGGAATTTCAACCTCAACTGGCAGGACTACTTCCATGCCATACACCAAAGAAAAAGAGGTTGCTCCAGTAGATGTCCGAATTGACGTTCAATATGCCATCAATGCAAAAGGCAATCTTTCATGTCAATTTCAGTAGTTTTCAACAGTCTTGACTAAAATCTTCTTAATGTTTTTGTTAACAGCTTCAACGGCTCAGTTCATCTCGGGACGATAAGGAGACGAATTCAGATGGCGGATTTTAAATCCACTGAGTAAATCATCAACATGCTTGATGTTTAGATTGTCCCGTTATATGTAACAATGGCTTACAATGGTTTCAGAGACGCCATAACGGGCGATTACATCTCGCTTGATGAATTTCATCACATTCTGAGTAGTGACATTAGCATATGACGTGGCCTCGATCTACTTGGAAAAATAATCAATTGCGACTAAGATAAAGCAATATCCATTTGATGCTTTCAGATTAATTGGGCCGATCACATCAATGCCCCACAATGAAAATGGCCATGATTCTGACATCTGATGTAATTCAATTGGTGGGGCATTTATCTTGTTTCCAATGATCTGACAATGGTAGCAATTTTGAACGTGTCGGATGCAATCACTTTCTAAGAAAAGCTAGTAATAACCTAATCTTGTTATTTTTCTAGCCAACATGTGTCCATTCATGTATGGACCACATACGCCTTCATGCAATTCCTACATAATTCGCGTTGCTTCTGTCGCATCCACGCATCTTAGCAAAATAGAGTCATAGGACCTTCTGTACAAGTTCTCACCATTGACGAAGAACTTTGTCGCCATCTTCATTATATATCTTCTGTCTATAGAGCTAATCCCTTCAGGATACTCCTGCTCTCTAATGTAGTTCATGATATCGTAATACCATGGTTTACCATCGCGTTCCTCAGTCACAGTCATGCAATGAGCCGGTCTAGTCAGGACTTCAATTTTCAGAGGTTCTATTTCCAGGCCGTCTGTAACTTGTAGCATGGATGATAGTGTAGCCAATGCATCGGCGAATTGATTATGAGATCTAGACAGATAGTCAAACGAGATTTCGTCAAACTCTAAAACCAAGTCCTCCAGATAGTCATGATAGGGTACTAATTTAGTATCCGTAGTCTTCCATTCACCCACAGTCTGGAGTATGATTAAGGCAGAATCGCCGAACACTTCAGTTTAGCGATTTTCATATCAATTGCTGCTTGTAAATCGAGAATACATGCTTCATACTCGGCTATATTATTGGTGCAAGGGAACACCAATTTTGTGGCCACAAGATAATGCTGCCCATATGGGGATATCAAGACTGCCCCAGTGCTAGAGCCAAATAGATTTACTGATCCATCGAAAAATATGGTTCATATGTGTTCCTCCGTTGATAAAATGCGATCATCTAGAAGATCATCCTCATGTTTTTTCCTAGGGCATTCAACCAGCATATCAACGATCACTCGACCTTTCACTGATTTCTGTGATGACATTTGAATGTCAAATTCAGAAATTAGAATTTGCCATTTAGCTAATTTTCCCACTAACGCCGGTCGATTAAGCAAATACCAGATAGGGTCGTTTTCAGTCATGAGGAACGTCTGGTAGTGCGAAGTATATTGTCGGAGCCTATGCAACACCCACACCAATGCGACACATGTTTTATCTGATTTGAAATAATTCTATTCCAAAATGGTGAATTTCTTACTTAGATAATAGATGGCTCGTTCTTTTCCATTATCGGGGTAGCTTTGGGCTAATAGGGCTCCTAACGATTCATCGTGAATCGTTAAATAAAGAGTTAGATGATGCCTTGGGACAGGTGGAACTAGCATCGGGGGACTCATCAAATACTACTTCAGCTTTTCAATTGCTTCCCGATAGTCTTTATCCCAGTTGATTTGAGCGCCTTTCTTGAAGAGTTTGAAGAAAGGCCATGCAGTCTCATAGAGTTGGGAGATGAATCGAGCAATGTAGTTCAACCTTCCCAAAAGGCTTTTGACATCTTTTACTATGGACGGGGGTTGCAATTCACATATTACTTTAACTTTTGAAGGGTCAACGTCAATCCCCTTTCTACTCACGATGAATCCAAGTAACTTATCAGAGGTTGCCTCGAAATTGCACTTTGCAAGATTTAGGCGTAATTTGAACTCACGCAACTGGCTAAATAGTTTCTTCAAGGCTTCAATGTGGTCTTCTCCACACCTGGTCTTGGCGATCATGTCATGGACATAGACCTCAATTTCTTTGTGCATTAGGTCATGAAAGAGGGTGACCATAGCACATTAGTATGTTGCCCCGGCATTCTTCAAACCAAAAGGCATAACCCTGTAGTGAAAGGTTCCCTAGGGAGTGATGAACGCCGTCTTCTCCTTGTCCTACTCGTTCATCCTTATCTGGTTGTACCTAGAGAATCCATCCATGAAAGAAAATAGTTCAAATCCAGCAGTGCTATACATAAGGTATCTATATGGGGAAGCAGAAAGTCATCTTTTGAACTGGCCTTGTTCAAGTCGCGGTAATCCACACAAACTCGAATTCAATCGTCCTTCTTCTTCACTTTGACGATATTTGCTACCCAATCAGGGTATTGCGAAACCTCGATGAACCTAACTTTCAGCAACTCCATCACTTCTTCTTCGATCTTTTTCGACAGCTCGGGTTTGGTCCTTCGTAACCTTTGCTTTTTGAGAGGCATGTCGGGATTGGTAGGCAAGCTGTGCTCGACAATCCGAGGATCTAGTCATGGCATATCAGAATAAGACCATGCGAAGACGTCTTGATACTCTTTGAGGAGAGTTATCAACCGTATGGCTTTCTCTTTAGGAAAACTGGCCCCGATCTTCACTTCTTTTGGATCCTGAGTACCACTCAAATTGATGGTAACAGTATCTTCAGTTGTAAGGGGCTTGATATATTCATATTTCTCCCAATTTCTTTGGATTTCAGTAGGGTCATCGCTTGAATCGTCAAAATCGCTATTATCAGTATCTACCTCATCAAGTTGGACCGTACTAACTCCCTCGCAAGTCGCAGGATTATGCCTGAAACACAAGGTAAATCGATTAGATAAACAAATGAGGATATAAATTTTTTCATTATCCTTTTTCTCTTAAAATATTTTTTGAAGAATCATAAAATATCTTTAATTTTTGAAAATTTTTAGAAACGAGGAAGCATGAGATAGCCCGGGCCTTAGAATACCTCCCTTTTTGTGGCTGGATATCATCAACGTGCCAGTTTGGTATACTATCTCATGCTCTCAAAACATTATTTATTTACAATAGCGAATTTACAACTTCAAAAGAGGGAAAGTTCAAAAAGACATTTCTTCCAACAGAAATAATGACAAAAACAAAACACAAGGATAGCCTCTTTTTCAAGGGTTCATGCAGGAAAGAGAAGAGGAATTCTACTTAGACGGGCTTGCACCCATTCCCTCCACTGGTCTTTCATCAAT
Organism: Syzygium syzygioides; assembly: GCA_031216285.1. Taxonomy (NCBI): domain Eukaryota; kingdom Viridiplantae; phylum Streptophyta; class Magnoliopsida; order Myrtales; family Myrtaceae; genus Syzygium; species Syzygium syzygioides. The sequence goes on along the minus strand of CM062245.1, from coordinate 11,960,389 downwards.
TGCGCCGACAAAAAAATCTTCAAAATCATCATTCTAAAAATCCAGCTCATCGGCTCTTCTCTTCACTGGTGTCATCTTTTCCAAGTTGATCCATCCGCTAGGAATGCTATTCTGCTAGTCTTCATAAAAACTTGATGGTATCTGATAGTCAATGTAATAGTTGAATTTGCCACTGGGTTGGCCTAGGGTATCCATAATAGCTTTTCCTTTGCGTGCCTTATCAGAAAGCTCAACGGTAGCGGCGGAAGGCTAGGTACCACCAAAAGGTCATCCTTACCATGACATAGCCACGAGGCACATAAAGTAAATGCCCTAGCATCCAGTAGGTTTTGAATTCTATTCTTCAGAGCATCATAATCATTTAGCGAGTGTCCGACCTCTCCTGAGTGAAAGTCACAAGATCTAGAGGAATCATAGTTAATGAAGTACTCAGGAGTAGGGTGTTTCGGTCTCCTCGCGATCAGTCCCTTTTGCAAAAGGATAGGAAATATCACATCCATGGATTTGGGAACTGGCGAGTATCACCGTACATTGCCCTGCCACTATAGAAGTTGGATATCTCGCCAAGTTCTGTTAGGAAAGGCTCTCGATGGTGGGTTTTCTTTGGGACGGTTTACCTGGGTCGCCTGCTCCTGATTGAGAACTGGCAGTGATACGTCCGAGATTTGGCGAATGGTATCTATTAGGAACGCAAGCAATTCTAGTAGCTCATCTAATTGTTACTGCAAACGTGCAAGCAAATTAGGCAGGTTTGCACTCATTTCTGAGGTCAAGTCTTCGTGTATTGATCCTATAAAGATGTCATCAAATAAGGTGACTACACTGTCGAGCGTTTCTTCTCGTCCACAATCTTCTTCAATCGGTAGCTTGTCTGGGTTCCGATGTTGATCAACAGAAATATTTATGGGAAGTATCGAGAAACTTGACTGGGTTGAACATTCGGCCTGATGCCTAACCCCTTCACTGGATTGTCCTAAGGGGTTAAGATAAATTTTTTCATCCTGCAATAATGTAGCAAGTGACGGGAAAGTTTCCCGGATATGGGGAATTAACAAATCGACTTAACCCGTTATATGCTCCTTACTGGCTTGTGGATTTCCTCCGTGATACCCTAGACCAGCGGTACGGTGATTCCTGGTAGCCTGGATAGGTTCTCGAATGCCCCAGCCTCCTCTGTCAAGTCCCTGACCTGGGGTGAAACCATTCCCAATCATGACTTTTCCTATCATGACTGAGGCTTTTGACATATCGGAGATGAAAGGGGCAGTTCCTCGATATCCATGAACAATTGAAACGAGCTCAATGAATTGATAGCTAGATTCCACTTTGCCGCATGGTTCAACATACGAGATACCAGTTTCTTAATAGACCCAATGGTCTTCCTCTCCCAGGACTGTGATTAGCTTCCCTTGGGTTACAAACTTTACACTTTAGTGAAGGCTTGAAGGTATAGCTCCAACAGAGTGAATCCAGGGACGGCCCAATAGAAAACTAAAGGCAGTGGGGATGTCTATCACTTGAAATAGGATGCTGAATATTGTTAGACTAATTTGGACATCCAGGTCAATTCACCCACAGTATCTTTCTTCATTCCATCGAACGCTCGAACAGATGTCTTGGATATGCGGAGCTTAAACGTGTCCACATTAAGATGGCACAAGGTTACCAGTGGGCAGATATTCAACGCAGACCCATTGTCTATCAGAACTTGAGCTACGTTGATGTTTCTACATTCAACAGAAATGTAGAGGCCCTTAGTGTGTCCTCTTCCTTCAGCGGAAAATTCATCTTCTAAGAATGTTATCTAATCCTTCAAAAAGATAGACCCCATGAATGCTTCCAACTTCTTGTGCTCGATTGTCTCTGGTACATTTACTTCACTAAGTACCGTCATCAGATCTTTCTGATGTTTCACGGACGTTTGGAGCAGTTTTAATAGGGAAATCTAGGCAGGCAATTTACGTAGCTAATCCACGACATTATATTCACTGGCCTTAACAATGGCCAGGAATTCTTTGGCTTCCTCATTAGAGATAGGCTTCGAAGGCATGGCGTTTGCTTGGGCATACGTTTGTCCTGACTTGATGATTAGGTCTACATCCAATTCGTAGGACCATGGGACTGCGTTGTCATTTTCATACCGATAGGTCTAAGGTATTTCGATCACTATTTGCTCCGCTAGTAAGGTTACCTCAATCGTCAGCTCCTTCTTCTCGTCTAGGCTGTCAGACAAAGGTTCATTCACAAGCGTGGGGGTGGATTCACTTGTTTCGGCATTCAATGCTAAGAGTTCTTTATCCCAGTCGATGATGACTTCAGAGATGGTGGCTACTATGCCGGTACGATTAGCATACACAATCAAACCTGCTTTCACCATGCTGGCAACTCTTTCTTTCATTAGGGACAAGGGCAATACTTCATCAGTAGGATAATACCCTGCTTTCACTAGGGCGTTATAAACATCAGTAACGTATACTCTCTTACTCTTGATTAGACCAGTATCAAAAGTGGATATGGCATTAATTCTGTTTTCATGTTCAGGTAGAGGGTTGCTTTGGACATTTGGTTTAGATGTTTAAAAAGAAAAGGCTTTGGTGTCGAGCAAGTTTTGGATTTGATGTTTGAGAGTATAGCAGTCATCCGTCGAATGCCCTACCTCGCCCATATGATGGTCACATTTTTTGGACGGATCATAATTCGAATAACTTTCTGAGTTGGGCTGTTTTGGTTCAGTCGAAGCAAGTTTTTCTTTCGAAGTATGGCTAGGACTTGAGAAGGGAATCCAGGCAGTGGAGTGAATTGTCTTTTCTTATATCGCCTCGGAGGCTAACGACTTGAGGTTGACTGCTACTCAGTGTTTATCTGGACTGTCTGGGAAGGATGAACAGTTTGGGTATATGCAACGTTCCTATTCGTGAGGGGCTCCTTCTCTTTTCGCTTACTCAGTTTTTTGCTTGTAGACAAGGGGTTCGTAAACCATTCGTCATGCAACCCTATTTTGATTCATTCGCCCGCATGAACCAGACGATTAAGAGATTCAGCAGTGACACCAATCAGGCAGTGTCTATATTTATATGGAAGAGACTTTATGAACAACTTTACTTGTTCATGATCAGTGAGTTGTGGGATAACCTAGGCAGCCAAGTTTCTCCATCTGGTGGTGTACTCCTTGAAAGATTCACTCTTTTTCTTTTTAGTGCGTTCCAAATCGTCACGAGTAAAGGTGACGTCGAGATTGAATTGATATTGCTTAAGGAATGCATCAGCGGTATCATCCCAGGATTTAAAAGCGTCAATATCCTTCAACATATACCATGTCAGGGCTAGCCCCGTCAAACTCGCCTGAAAGGTCTGAATCATGAGGGGTTCATTATCAACGTACTGCGTCATCTGCACATGATACATGTGGAGATGGGGTATGAGGCATGAGGTACCATCATACTTCTCGAATTCTGGCATCTTGAACTTTTCTGGTATTTTGACCCGTTTGTGTATAGACAGGTCAAGTGGGACAGCATTTTGCGGGCTCTGTAGCTGTTTCAGCATCTCTTCGACTTTTTCAAGGTGTTTGTCATGTTCTGTCATTGGTATAGCTTCAGGTTTAGGCTTCTTGACATCAAAAGGAAGCGGATCGTCCTCTAGCGGAGGCATTTTGCTGTCGCTAGCAAAGATTTTGTCTTTTCCAGTGGATGGTGGTGATAACACCACTTCAACTGCTGCAGGCATGGGCATGAGCTTGCACTGAATGAATTTCACTTGCTTTGTAAGATTTTAGATTGCATTAAGGACCAGCTTCATTTTGTCTTCCATGATATTAAGACGGATGTTTTCTTCGACCATTTTTTAACTACTTGGGAAAACATTAAAATAAATGAGTATAATGCCCAATAAAGAATTATTTTATGACCTAGTCATATTATTATTGTATAATTTATTTATTTATAAAGAAAAAAAGGGAAAAAATGTTTTTATTTATATATTCATTACAGGCGGTGTCCCCGAGATTCGAACCCTGGTCGCCTCGAATTTTGAGACTGCATCCCCGGATACCACTAGGCCGAAGGCCGCGGTGATGTCATAAAGGGGCAAAAAATTTTATTTAAAGTATAGAAAACGGCCCGAGTTATATTAACATTAGTACAACCCATAAACAACTTTAAAGATGAAAACCAAAACTTCTAAACATAAATACTAGGAAAATATAAAATACATGGGCTTTTAACAAAAAATGCGCCCTTCCCGAATGCTCATTCTATAAACGATGGAGAGGCTACAGTCTCTCAGAGCTGCTTATTTTCACGGACAAGCTCCGCAATAAGTGTATCCTTCGTCCCCATTATCCTTTCGAATTGGTCGATTTGTGTTTGGCGACTAGGCTTGTTAGTTACATCTGAGACTATTGGCTGGAGATCGGGCGGGATTTGGTAATGTACGATGTAGAACAGAGAGGCGTGGTAGGCCTTTTCTTGCCCTTTCAATAATCTAGGTATAATAATGTTCTCAGGTTGATACTCAGTCCATATTCCCTGGATGGCACGAATTTCGTCAACGTAATTGTAATTCGAGCGAGTGAATCGAGCTCAAAACAAGTCTGTCTTGAGAGGTGGCGGGGTCTCCTGGAGGGCCCTGTACTGGCGAGCTACTCGATAAGGGTAGTATGAAGTGATGCCAGACAAACCAAGTAATGGGACAGGGTTATGAAAGTGATGAGCGTATCGAGCCTGACCCATGTGGAACCACTTAGCGTGCCATAAGAAAGCCTTGGGATCGGGGTCTTTCAAAAAATTTATCCAGGTAGAGTAATCCTTATGAGGGGAATTATTTTTAAAAACCTCAAACCTTTAGATCGGATGCATAAAGTCATCGATTTCGAAAAGCTACATGAGGTGCCCAAATCCCCTCAAATGAGATAAAAACCAGATTTGTAAAATTTCTAGGGCAGCTCGCATGATTTTATTATCATTTTGTTTCAAACGGTTTAGAGACAAAAATGTTTCTGCCAAAATCGAATTAACATAGCCCAAGCTGGCGCAAATTTGTTTGGCCACATACGCAATCAAGGGGTTTATTGAATTTCTGCAATGGGGGAAAATGACACACCCTACAAAAGCAAGGATAAAAATCTTAGCTTTTTGGCACATGGGTTGACTTTCAGAACACTCATTTAGAAAAAATCAGGGGCAGGCATTGCAATGAGTTTTGACAACTCTTTTCACAGCATTGCTATCGATTCGCAAAAATTGGGATAATTCGGGTAGAGGGGGTACATCTAAAAGTGGTTTGATAAGCTCAGATCCCAAAGGCTTTCCAATAACCACACTATACTCTTCCAGAGTCGGGGTCATCTCAAACTTACCAAATATGAAAATGGATGTTTGTGGGCACCAAAAATATGCTAATGCTTGGATCATGTCAGAATGGATGTTGATTTTGAGCAAGGGGAGTAGGCGATCAATTCTTGCTTTGACATACCGTTGGCCATTTTGGTCTAGTCGATCCCACCATGCGAGCAGCTCTTTTTTAGGAGTGGGGACGAATTGGACATCAGGTCTTCCCATCGTATATAGAATACGATCAACGGGGGGGCCTAACAGTAACAAATCAAATGAATAAGTAGGCTGCATAATAATAAAAAAACAAAAAGGAATAGAATATATACCTTTACTTGAACCATGGTAATCACAACAACATACGCATGAAAAGTGAGGTTCGATTTCCACCTAGACTGGCTTAACAAAATGAAATTAAAAGGGTGCATGATCGTCGCAATCTCGCGTTGGTGTCAGGTCCTTTTAACCTTGGCCAAATCGAAAGAAATATCTTATAGTTACGTCAATAGTAGCTAAAAATATTTCTTTACGATTTTTAGAAATAAATTTCGAGAGAAGAAAGACAACCTCTACATCGCGGACTCACGTTCGAGGTCGTATCTTTCTTAACACCATCCTAAAATGCCCTATTGCGGCTTAGGTCCGGCAGCGTGGTTGTGCGTGCAATAATGTAGTGCTAAATCATTAAAGCATGCACAATAATTTATAAACAATCAATTCGAACCTGCAAGATAAATAACACCTCAATGTCAGGATCATACCTGAAGTCCTTGCTGCCAAACAAAAATTATTTTGAAAAAGGTAAAAATTTTGGCTTAAGTTCACTTTTTTTTAAAAAAACACAAAGGTCCCCAGTGGAGCCGCCAGTCTGTCGCGACCGACCTCTCGAGCTTTTTTGGACAACATGCAAAAAGAAAGGGGGCTCGCCTGGTATATGCTAAGTCTAGGTTCGGGATTTAACTCTGGCTCTCCCAAGCTTATACCATATTGCGACTTAGGGTTTAATTTTTAACATGCAAACGGTTTATACCAAGGAGTCGCCATTATTCGATTTGGGGTGGGTCAATTAGAAACCTAAATAGGGTGATGGGAGGCTCACCCTATTCCTACGAACCAGAGATTAATCGAGTTCGAGGACTTGGTTACACTAGTTGGATAATTAATGCCCTTTCGGTACACATTTTACCCTGTTTATTTTTTGAAAACACTTGTCAGGCAATTTAGATTAATTTTAGGACCTTTCTCCTAACATTCGAGGTGATCAAATGAGTGTATAATTAAAAATGATTAGTAGTCAGGAATACAATAATTCATGTAATTGTATTAAAAACATGCATAATAATATCACGGTAATAAATAATAAAAACACGCAAAACCGCGCGACCTTAGGCTCGTCTAAGTTAAACAAGAAAAAAACTTTCATAATAATACAATAAATTAAAATAACAAATATATTGCATAAATAATAATTTTAAAAAAATTGAATTTTTTTAAAAAAAAAGGTAAATACGAATTTTTTTAAAAAAATAAAAATTAATACGAAATTTTTTTTAAAAAAAAATTTAAATTTTAAATTAAAACAATAAATAAATAAAATAAATATGAAATTTTTTTAAAATTTTTTAAAATAAATAAATAAATAAATAATTTAAAAAAAAATCGGACCGGGTCGGACCGACCTAGGTCAACGGATCCGACCTGATCGTTGACCCGGGTCGGATCAGCTGAACCGGGTCATCGAACCGACCTGAATCAACGAATCCGACCCAATCGTTGACCCGAGTCAGGCTAACTGAACCGGGTCGGTTAAACTCACATGGGTAAATGCCGGCGAAGCCGAAAATCGGCCTTTCGCCGGTAGACCCAGACCGGCGCTGCCCCTAATTTGACTTTTAGGAACTCCAACAAGCCTCGCCGGTCGTTTGGGGTCGCCGTCCGGCCGCCGCTTGTCGGCCGGTAAAGCAAATACAAAAACAACCTCTTTGAGATATTTTGTCGAACACCTAGTGTGCACGACCAAAACAGGGGCGTTTCGGCCTCCTCCGACGAGCTGGTTGGCTCCGGCGGCTCACCTTACCTATGGCGGTGACGCACAGACCACGGGGGACAACGGTATGGACCAGGACTCACGCGAAATGGCCGGTACAGGTCCCCGGCTAAATCTAGCAGGAAAACAGAGCAAACCAGGGACTACTCGGACCGGGGAAGAGCTCATCGTCGATGGCGTGCCTGGAGGAGCTTTCGGCTGATCAAGGGGCGACGGTGACGCTGCTGTGTACCTGTAAACCTTCTCTCTTCTCTTTCTCTCTGTTTTTCTCTCTCTGTGTTTTTTTCAAATTGGCCGACTAGGTCTTCTCTCTCTCCCTCTGGCTTCTATAGCCGGCGATGACGTGTCTTCTCTGCACCTCTGCGTCGGCATGACGATGGCCTGCACCAGCCTACCTGCCTTGCACTTTTGTGGCCATGGTAGGCCGATGCAGAGCAGAGCAAAGGGGGGGCTGGTGCAGAGAGGGTGCAGAAAGAAGGGGAAGAGAGGGAGAGAGAGCCCGAGAAAATGGGGAGGACGGGAATGCCAATCCTATCGGCGTGCCCCTTCGGCCTTCCTCTGGCTGGATAGCGATGGCGAGGAGCGGCGCCGCCGTACATCATGCTACCGTTTGGAACAGAGAAAAACAAGGCAGCGAGAGCGACGAGGGGAAGAAGGAAGGAGAAGGGCTGGGCTGGGCTGGGCCAGGCCCAACCACGCATGAGAGGAGAGAGAAAAAAAGAAAAGCAGGCTGGGCCCGCAGGGGGGAAAGAAAAAGAAAAAGGAAGAAAAGGGCCGAGTCGGCCTAGCCCCGACCTGGCCCAGTTCGATTTTTTTAATTAATTAATTAATTTAATACTTTTTTTCTTTTTTTGAAATTTTGAAATTGTTTTAACTCTTATGGGCCCTATTAATGCAAAATGTGCCTAATTTCTATATGCAATACATTTAAATAGAAATATTTTTTGTTTTAGGAACTAAAAAGTTAATTCCTAAATTTTGTGTACTTAATTTTGGACAAATTGAAAATAGGTGTCAACAAGTTATTTCAAAGATAGTATTTCTTCACAGCATCAGAGTTGACCGAGTTAGTGAATTGGCGTCCATCCATTTCAGCCAGAATTAAAGCCCCTCCGGGGAATGTCTTTTTTATGACATAAGAACCTTTATAGTTTGGAACGAACTTACCCCCAAACTCAAGGAGTAGTGGTAGTACCTTTCTTAGGACAAAATCGTCTGTTTCGAAGTGTCTTGGGTGCACCTTCCAGTTAAATGATCTAGCTACCCTCAGTTGATAGCATTGCCCATAACAAAGAGCCTTCAGCCATTTTTCATCAATTATATTTAGCTACTCCAATCTTTGCTGCTTCCACTCTGCATCAAACGGTTTCACTTGGGACAATACCCACAACGAGGGAATTTTTACCTCAACTAGCAAGACTGCTTCCATGCCATACACCAAGAAAAAAGGAGTTGCCCTAGTAGATATCCGAATTGATGTTCGGTATGCCATTAATGCAAAAGGCAATCTTTTATGCCAATTTCGGTAGTTCTAAGCAGTTTTGGCTAAGATCTTCTTAATGTTTTTGTTAGCAGCTTCAACAACTCCATTCATTTGGGGACGATGAGGAAACGAATTCAAATTGCAGATTTTGAATTCGCTGAGTAAATCATTAACGAACTTGTTATTCAAATTTGTCCCGTTATATGTAACAATGGCTTCAGGGACGCCATAACGGGCGATTACATCTAGCTTGATGAATTTCATCACATTCCGAGCAGTGACATTGGCATATGACGCGGCCTCAATCCACTTGGAAAAATAATCAATTGCGATCAAGATAAAGCGATGTCCATTCAATGCTTTCGGATTAATTGGGCCAATCACATCGATACCCCACATTGAAAATGGCCATGACTCAAACAACTAGTGTAATTCAGTTGATAGAGCATTTATCTTGTTTCCATGGATCTGACAATAGTAATAATTTCGAATGTGTCGAATGCAATCACTTTCGAAGGAAAGCCAGTAATAACCTAATCTCGTTATTTTCTTAACCAGCATGTGTCCATTCATGTGTAGACCACATACTCCTTCATGCAATTCTTGCATAATTTGCATTACTTCTGACGCATCCATGCATCTTAGCAAAATAGAATTATAGGACCTCTTGTACAAGTTCTCACCAATGACAAAGAACTTCGTCGCCATCTTCATTATGTATCTTCTGTTTACAGAGTTAATCCCTTCAAGGAACTGCTGCTCCTTGATGTAGTTCATAATATCGTAATACCATCGTTTACCATCGGGTTCCTCAGTCACGGTCATGCAATGGGCCGGTCTGGTCAGGACCTCAATCTTTAGAGGTTCTATTTCCAAATCATTAGTAACCTCCAACATGGATGACAGTGTAGCCAGTGCATCGGCGAATTAGTTATGAGATCTAGATAGGTAATCAAATGAGATCTTATCAAATTCTGAAACCAATTCTTCTAAATAGTCATGATAGGGTACTAATTTAGTATTCCTAGTTTTCTATTCACCCACAATCTAGAGTATGATTAAGGCAGAATCACCGAACACTTTTAGTTTGGCTATTTTCATATCAATTGCTACTTGTAGACCAAGAATACATGCTTCATACTCGGCTATATTGTTGGTGCAAGGAAACACCAATTTCGCGGCAATAGGATAATGCTGCCCATCTGGGGATATCAAGACTGCCCCAATGCCAAAGCCAGACAAGTTTACTGCTCCATAAAAAAATATGGTCCATGTGTGTTCCTCCATTGATAAAATGCGATCATCTGGAAGATCATCCTCATGTGTTTCCCCAGGGCATTCAGCCAACATATTAGCGATCATTCGACCTTTCACTGATTTCTATGATGATGTCTCGATGTCAAATTCTGACATTAGAATTTGCCATTTGGCTAATTTTCCCACTAATGTCGGTCGGTTAAGCAAATACCGAATGGGGTCATTTTCAGTTACGAGAAACGTCTGGTGGTGCAAAGTATATTGTCGGAGCCTATACAACACCCATACCAATGCAATGCATGTTTTTTTTATTCGGAATAATTCTGTTCCGAAACGGTGAATTTCTTACTCCGATAATAAATGGCTCGTTCTTTTCCATCATCAGGATGGCTCTGGGCCAACAAGGCTCCTAACTATTTACTGTAAATCGTTAAATAGAGAGTTAGAAGATGCCTTAGGACTAGTAGAACTAGTACTGGGGGACTCATCAAATACTGTTTCAGCTTCTCAAATGCTTTCCGACAATCTTCATCCTAATTAATCTGAACGCCTTTTCTGAAAAATTTGAAGAAAGGTCGTGTCGTCTCGGAGAGTTGGGAGATGAATCGAGCAATATAGTTCAACCTTCCCAAAAAGATTTTGACCTCTTTCATTGTGGACGGGGGTTGCAATTCACATATTACTTTGACTTTCGAGAAGTCGACTTCAATCCCCTTGCTACTCACGATGAATCCGAGTAACTTACTAGAGGTGGCCCCGAATATGCACTTTGCAAGGTTCAAGCGTAATTTGAACTTATGCAACCGACTGAATAGCTTCTTCAAGGCTTCAATGTGGTCCTCTCCGCATCTGGTCTTGGCGATCATGTCATCGACATAGACTTCAATTTCTTTGTGCATCAGGTCATGAAAGAGAGTGATCATAGCACGTTGGTATGTTGCCCCAGCATTCTTCAAATCAAAAGGCATAACTCGGTAATGAAAGGTCTCCCATGGAGTGATGAACGCCGTCTTCTCTTTGTCTTCATCATTCATCCTCATCTGGTTGTACCCAGAGAATCTATCTATGAAAGAAAATAATTCAAATCCAACAGTGCTATCTACAAGGACATCTATGTGGGGGAGCGGAAAGTCGTCTTTTGGACTAGCCTTGTTCAAGTCGCGGTAATCCATACAAACTTAAATTCGACCGTCTTTCTTCTTCACTGGTACGATGTTCGCTGCCCAATCAGGATATTGCGAAACCTCGATGAACCCTATTTTCAATAGCTTCATCACTTCTTCTTTGATCTTTTCAACAGCTCGAGTTTGGTTCTCCGTAATCTTTGCTTTTTGGGAGGCATGTCGGGATTGGTAGGCAAACTGTGCTTGACAATTCGAGGGTTTAGTCCTGGCATATCAGAATAAGACCATGCGAAGACGTCTTGATACTCTTTGAGGAGAGCGATCAAACGTATAGTTGTCTCTTCGGGAAGGTTGGCCCCAATCTTGACTTCGTTTGGATTCTGAGTACCACCCAAATTGATGGTAACAGTATCTTCCATTGTAAAGGGCTTGATTTGTTCATATTGCTCTCAATTTCTTCGGATTTCAGCGGGGTCATCACTTGAATCGTCAGAATTATTGCTGTCAATATCTACATCATCAGGCTGGACTGTACTAACTCCCTCCCAAGTCGCAAGATTATACCTGAAACACATAATAAATTGATTAGACAAATAAATGAGGATATGGATTTTTTATTGTCCTTTTCCTCTTAAAATATTTTTTGAAGAAATTATGAAATGTCTTCAATTTTCGAAAATTTTTAGAAACTAGAAAGCATAAGACAACCCGGGCATCAGAATACCTTCCTTTTCATGACTAGATATTATTAACGGGCCAATTTAATATACTACCTCATGCCCTCAAAACATTATTTATTTACAATACACGAATTTACAACCTCAAAAGAGGGAAAATTCAAAAAGACATTTCTTCCAACAGAAATGACGACAAAAAACAAAACACAAGGATAACCCCTTTTCTAGGGATTCATGCAGAAAGGAGAAGAGGAATTCTACTCAGGCGAGCTTGCACTCATTCTCTCCACCGATCCTTTATCTATTGCGTCAACGAAGAAATCTTCGAAATCATTGTTTCAGGAATCCAGCTCGTCGGCTCTTCTCTTTACTGGTGTCAGCTTTTGCATGTTGTCCTATCCGCTAGGAATACTATTCTGCTGGTCTTCATAAAAACTTGATGGTATCTGTTAGTCAACGTAATAGTCGAACTTACCACTGGGCTGGCCTAGGGTATCCATAATTGCCTTTCCCTTGTGTGCCTTATAAGAAAGCTCAGGGGCGGTGGCGCGAAGGCTAGTTATCACTAAAAGGTCATCTTTACCATGACATAGCTATGGGGCATGAAAAGTAAATGCCTTGATATCCAGTAGGTCGTGAATTCTATTCTTCAAAGCGTCACAATCATCTAACGAGTGCCCGACCTCTCGTGGGTGAAAGTCACAAAATCTGGAGGGATCATAGTTAGTGAAGTACTTAGGAGTAGGGTGTTTTGGTCTCCTTGTGATCAGCCCCTTCTGTAAAAGGATAGGAAATATCAATCCATGGATTTGGGAACCAGCGAGTATCATCGTACGTTACCCTACCACTGTAAGAGTTGGACATCTCGCTAAGTCATGTCAGGGAGGGCTTCCGACGGCAGGTTTTCTTCGGGACGATTTACTTGGGTTACCTGCTCTTGATCGAGAAACGGCAGCAACACGTCCGAGATTTGGCCAATAGTATCCATTAAAGACGCAAGTAAATCCTGCAGCTCGTCTAACCGATACTGCAAATGTGTAAGCAAATTAGGCGGGTTCGCACTCGTTTCTGAGGTCAAGTCTTCGTGTATGGCTCCTATAAAGATGTTGTCAAATAGGGTGACCACACTATCTAGCGTTTCATCTCGTCCACAATCCTCCTCAATAGGTAGCTTGTCCGGGTTTCGATGTCAGTCAACAACAACATTTACGGGAGGCATCAAAGAGCTCGACTGACTTAAGCATTCGGTAGGATGCTTGAACCCCTCACCGAATTGTCCTGAGAGAGATTACGATAAATTTTATCATCCTGCAATAATTTAGTAGGTAATGGGAAAATTTTCCGGATATGGGGAGGTAACAAACTAGCTTGACCTGTTATGTGCCCCTTGTTGGCCTATGGGTTTCCTCCGCGATACCCTAAACTAGCGGTACGGTGATTTTTGGCAGCCTGGATAGGCTCTCGGATGCCCCAGCCTCCTCTGCCAAGTCTTTGACCTAGAGTGAAGCCATTCCCAACCATCATCTTCCCTACCATGATTGAGGCTTTCGACATATCAAAAGCGAGGGGTGAAGTTCCTCGATATCCATACATAGTTGAAACGAGCTCGATGGACTGATAGCTAAATTTCACCTAGCCACTTGGTTTGACATATGGGATGGCAGTTTCTTGGTACATCCGATAGTCTTCTTCTTCAAGGACTGTGATCAACTTCCCTTGGGTTACAAGTTTCATGCTTTCGTGAAGGCTTGAAGGCATAGCTCCAGTAGAGTGAATCCAGGGATGGCCCAATAGAAAACTAAAGGCAATGGGGATATCTATCACTTAAAACAGGATGCTGAATACTGTTGGGCCAATCTGGACATCGAGGTCGATCTCACCCACAGTGTCTTTCTTCATTCTGTCGAAGAAAGCTCGGAAGAATGTTTTGGAGACACGGAGCTTAGACGTATCCACATTAAGATGGCGCAAGGTTACCAGTGGGCAGATATTCACCGCAAACCCATTGTCTATCAAAACTCGAGCTACGTGGGAGTTTCTACATTTGACGGAAATGTAGAGGCCCTTGGTATGTCCCCTTCTTTCAATAGGAAATTCATCTTCCGAGAATGTTATCTGATCCTTCAAAAGGATAGATCCGACAAATGCTTCTAGCTTGTCATGCTCAATTATCTCTAGTACATTTATTTCGCTGAGTACCTTCATCAGAGCTTTCTGATATTTCACAGATGTTTGGAGTAGTTCTAACAAGGAAATCTGAACAGGCAATTTGCGTAACTGGTCCACCATATTGTATTTACTAGCTTTAACGATGGCTAGGGACTCTTTGGCTTCTTTGTTGATAACAGTCTTTGAGGCTAAGTGTTAGCTCAGGCATACGTTCATCCTGACCTGGTGATTAGGTCCACATCCAATTCGTAGGACCATGGAATTACTTTGTCATCCTCGTACCGGTAAGGCTGAGGTATTTCGATCACTATGTGCTCTGCGACTAGGGGTATCTCAATCATCAGCTCCTCCTCCTCCTCTGGGCTGTCAAACAAAGGTTTGTTCACAAGCATGGGGATGGATTCACTTGTTTCGACATTCAGTGCTGAGAGTTCTTTGTCCCAGTCGATAATAACCTCAAAGATGGTGGCCACTATGCCGGTACGGTCGGCATACATAATCAAACCTACTTTCACTATGCTGGCAACCCTTTCTTTCATTAGGGACAAGGGTAGTACTTTACCAGTAGGATAATACCCTGCTCTCATTAGAGCGTTGTAAACATCAACAGTACATACCCTCTCACTCTTGATTCGACTAGCGTTGAAGGTGGATATGGCATTGATTCTGTTTTCACGTTCAGGTAGCGGGTTATTTTAGACATTCGGCTTGGATGTATGAAATGAAAAAGCTTTGGTGTTGAGCAGGTTTTGGATTCGGTGTTTGAGGATATAGCAGTCGTCCGTTGAATGTCCTACCTTGCCCATGTGATAATCACATTTTTTGGACGGATCATAATTCGAAAAGCTTTCTGAGTTGGGTCGTTTTGATTCAGTAGAAAGCAAATTTTTCTTCCGAAGTATGGCCAGGACTTGAGAAGGGGATCCAAGCAGTAGAGTGAATTGTTTCTTCTTATATCGCCTCAGAGGCTGGCGACTTGAGGTCGGCTGCTGCTCACTGTTCACTTGGACTGTCTGGGGAGGATGAACAGTCTGGGTATATGCAATGTTTCTATCCGTCAGGGGCTCCTTCTCTTTTTACGTGTTGAGTCTCCTACTTGTGGAAATAGGGTCTGTGAACCATCCGTCACGTAATCCCATTTCAATTTGTTCATCCATAGGAACAAGACGATTAAAGGATTCAGCAGTGGCACCAACCAGGCGGTGTCTGTATTCATACAAAAGAGACTTTATGAACAATTTCACTTGTTCATGATCAGTGAGTTGTAGGGTAACTTGAGCGGCCAAGTTTTTCCATTTGGTGGTGTACTCCTCGAAAGACTAACCCTTCTTCTTTTCAATGCGTTCCAAATCGTCACGAGTAAAGGTGACATCGA
The DNA here is from genome assembly GCA_031216285.1 of Syzygium syzygioides. Lineage (NCBI taxonomy): Eukaryota > Viridiplantae > Streptophyta > Magnoliopsida > Myrtales > Myrtaceae > Syzygium > Syzygium syzygioides. The sequence goes on along the minus strand of CM062245.1, from coordinate 11,944,927 downwards.
GGTTGAATTGATATTGCTTGAGGAATGAATCATCGGCATCATCCTAAGACTTAAAAGCATCCACGTCTTTCGACATACACCATGTCAAGGCTGGCTCCATTAAACTCGCTTAAAAGTCTGAATCATAAAGGGTTCATTATTAATGTATTGAGTCATCCGCACATGATACATGTGCAGATGGTGTCTAGGGCATGAGATACCATCATACTTCTCGAATTTCAGTATCTTGAACTTTTTTGGTATTTTGATCCATTTATATATAGACAGGTCAAGTGCGACAGCATGTTGCGGGCCTTGTAGCTATTTCAGCATCTCTTCGACTTTTGCAAGGCGTTTGTCATATTCTGTCATCGGTACAGCTTCAGGTTCAAGCTTCCTGATGGCAAGGGGAAGCGGATCATCATCTAGCAGAGGCATTTTACTGTCGCTGGCGGAGACTTTGTCTTTTCTAGTAGACGGTGGTGGCAACACCATCTCAATTACTGTAAACGTGGGCATGAGCTTGCCCTAAATGGATTAACTTGTTTTGTGAGATTTTGGATCGCATTGAGGACCAACTTCATTTCGTCCTCCATGTTATTGAAACAGACGTTTTCTTCGGCCATTTTTTGTAACTACCTGTGAAAATGTTGAAATCAATGAGTATAATGTCCAATAAAGAATCATTATATGACTTAGACATATTATTATTACATAATTTCTTTATTTACAAATAAAAAAGAAGAAAAAAAAAGTTTTTATTACTATTAACATTACAAGCGGCCTCCCCGGGGTTCGAACCCCGATTGCCTCAAACCGTTACACTACATCCCTAGATACCAGTAGGCCGAAGGCCACGGTGGTGTCATCAAGGAGCCAAAAATTTTATTTATAGCATAAAATACGGCCCGAGTTATATTAACATTAGTACAACCCATAAATAGTTTTAAAGATAAAAACCAAAGCCCCTAAATATAAATACTAGGAAAATATAAAATGTAACAGCCCGAATTTCGGTCAATTTTCGGGATTTATAGAACGCGTGATTTGTCAGTGTGCTTGTAGTAAAAATCTCGCCCGAGAAATGATCACTCTCGGTTATTATTTTAAACTAGAGATTTCGCTAGAATCGCACTCGATCGAATTTGGTCGTTATTTAGACCCCGAACTTGTCAGTCGATTTTTAGGAGTTTCAGAACGAAATAAATTGGACGGTGTCAATATTATCGTGGCCAACATCGAGAATATCAGGGATAGTGAGAAATTGAATTTTTGATCGGGTGCGGATTTGGACTGGTAGACCACCCTCGTAGTATGACTGGAATTATTTTTATTTCAGTCAATTGCCTTAGATTATTATTCGGGATTTTTCGAAAAGTGTTAGGCCTTTTTCCGGAATTGTATCGGGACAGTTAGGTCGATTTTGGTTCGGACCGTGTCTAGTGGATCGCGCCCTAAAAAAATTCAAATTGGGTTTTTGCTCTATCTCTTTCTTTCTCTCTCCTCTCTCTCTCTCCTGAGCCCTTCCCCACGCATCCCTCTCTCTCTCCCTCTCTCTCTCTCTCTTTCTCTCTCTCTTTCTCTTCCTCTTCCTCCCTTTTCCCCTCTGCCGGAGCCCCTTCCCCATGCGCGCGTCCCATCCTTCCCCTTCCCCATGCACTCCCTCACGTCTCCTCCATGCAGACCAACCCCTCCCCTTTCTCTCTTCTCTCTCCTCTCTCCTCCCTCCTCTTCCTTCTCTCTCTCTTCTTCTTCTTCTCCTCTCTTTCCTCTTCGGCCCGACGGTGCTGCTCGCTCGGGTTTCACTTGCCGAACGCCGCCCGAGCTCGCCGACCGCCGTGCCGCCATCGCTAGCTCGACCGCCGCGCCGCCCGGCCAGCCCCACCGCCGTCGCGCCTCCGCCGGCTGCCCCGACCGCCCCTCGCCGGCCTCCCCGCGAGACACGCAGCAGCAGCGAGCTCGCCCCAGCTGCTGGTCGGGCCCGGAGCCGGCCCAGTCCGCCGGTGCGTCGCCCGGCCGCCGCCTCCGCCCCGTCGTCGTCGCCGTCGCCGTCTGCAGCCGCCTTCCTTTCCCCCTTGTCTCTTCCTCCCCTGGCCTCCTCCCGGTTCGGCCCCGACGAGCCGAGCCAGCTCGCCTCACCGCCGCGCCGTGCCGCACTGCCGCCGCGCCGTGCCGCCTCACCGCCGGTCTGCTGCCTCCCCTCAACCTTCCCGCCTCTCTCTCTCTCCCTCTCTCCCCGTCTCTCTCTCCGCCTCTCTCTCTCACCCTCGGCCCCACTCTCTCTCGTTCCAGCCCCGCCACCGCCTCGCCGCCGCTCGCCATCGCCTCGCCACTCGCCGGTCCGCCCCGCCGACCAGCTCGCCGTCGCCGGCCCGTCCGCCGGTCCGCCGCCTCCCTCTCTCTCTCTCTCTCTCTCTCTCTCTCTCTCTCTCTCTCAGCCGACGGTCTCTCTCTCTCTTGTTCCAGCTCGCCGCCGCCGCGTCGCCGTCGCCGCCGCATCGCTGCTGCCTCCGGCCGTCGCCCTAGCCGACCGACCAGCAGCCCCTCCGTTTGGTCGAGGAGAACGTGAGTCCCGTCGGCGCCGTCGCGAGTTCCGCCGGCTTGCCCCCGGAGCGCCGCCGCCGATTCTCACCGCAAGTCGGTAATCGGTCGCCCGCTCCCGTCGCCTCGAGTCAACTTTAGGCGAGTAAAAATTCCTAAACCCCTAATTAGCCTAATTGTGCAATTTAGGGGTAAATGTTAGGGTTGATTAAGCTTGATTGGGTGCTTATGTGTGTGGGCTGATTTAGGGATTTAATCGGGACTTAATAGGGTTGATGATGTGCGATTTGGTGGCTGTTTGAGGACTGTTGAGTACTGTTCATGATAGGATCCGAATTTGGGATGATTTGCCTAAGTTGAGATTAAATGGGCTCTTGTACGATTGTGTAAGTCGGGTGATTCAATGCTTAATTTGGGATTTAATAAGGTCAATTAGGGATGATTTAAGGCTTGTTGGAATGTTAGGATTGCGCCATGATCGAGGAATTAATGGCTAAGCTTGATTAGAACATGGCGGGCCTTGAGTGTATCGCATTGAATCGGAATAAGTGTGCGAAACGAGCGCCGGGTTACTTGGGGTTAACTGGAACGGATTGATCGTACCCCTATGGCGTTGAAATTGATAAATTCGCGTGTTGTTCATTTGGCCTTGGCATGAGTAGTGCAATTAATTTGACCCCCGAATATGTGAATGGCTTGTGTGCTGATTATTAGCCGGTTTAGAGTACAGGGGTATGCGTGACAAGCCTTTTGAACTGTGGCCTACGGGTCGTTCTATCAATCTGTTGGCCTTCGGGCCGGGCCTACGGGTCGTTCTATCAATCTGTTGGCCTTCGGGTCGGGCTTACTGGTCGTTCCATCAATCTGTTAGCCTTCGGGTCGGGCCTACGGGTCGTTTTATCAAACAGTTGGCCTTTGGGTCGGGCCTTCGGGTCGGTTTAACTGTTGGCCTTCGGGTCGGGCCTACGGGTCGTTTTATCAAACAGATGGCCTTCGGGTCGGGCCTTCGGGTCGGTTTAACTGTTGGCCTTCGGGTCGGGCCTACAGGTCATTTTATCAAACAGTTGGCCTTCGGGTCGGGCCTTCGGGTCGGTTTAACTGTTGGCCTTCAGGTCGGGCCTTCAGGTCAGTTTAACTATTGGCCTTCGAGTCGGGCCTACGGGTCGTTATGATTAATTGTGGGCCTTCGGGTCGGAATTATTTGATTTATTTCTGATAATGGCAATTGTGTGCCGAGATGGTTTCTTAAGTACCTGTACGACAATTTGCACATGATTATTATTGATAAATGCCTAACCTGCAGGAAATGAGATGATATATGAGGCTATAGGCCGAGTGAAATTTATATTGACCCACTGGTTTATTGTCTGGTGTATTTTATTTATCTCTGGAGGTGCACATTAGCCTAGTTTAGGATTAGGGATTATTACTTGCTGAGTTTTCTCACGGTTGTGGTAAAACCGACATTTCAGATCCCCGGCCATGAATTTTGAGGCTAAAGAGCAGGATCCTGAGCCGAGACAGAGTCTGAGGCTATAAGCTCAGAGGAAGAGCCAGGGCAGTCCGAGAGTTCTTTTGAGACGTCTAGATCTGACCCCGACTGGGAACCCTAGTTTAGGTCCTAGTCTTAGGAGTGAGGGCCGCCACTTTTTGACTGTAGCCCTTCCCGATAGACAGTTTGATATCCCTAGGCCACCGATCCCTTTTGCTTCGTGGCCCTTTTGATGTATCTTTTTGCAGACAAAGGGATATTGTTTGTAAGTTCGTTATTTGATGTATATTTTGGTTTAATGGAACGGATCAGTGGTTATCTCGCGCTATTCATGGTTACTAATAATTTGTCCGGGTGTGTATATATTTATTATATATACGTCGTTTCCGCACCGGACGTGATTTCTCTTATTTGAGTGTTCAGGTCTCTGTGACGCAAATCCTGGGAGCGTCGCACTCTGTTTCGACCCTGGGCGGATGTACATGCTCTCGTTGGGTGCGGGGCGTGACATAAAATATAGGAGCTTTTAACAAAAAGGCGCCTTTTTCGGATACTCATTTTATAAACGATAGGGAAGCTACAGTTTCTCGAAGCCGCTTATTTTCACGAACAAGCTCCACAATAAGCGTATCCCTTGTCCCCACAGTCCTTTCGAGATTGTCAATCCGTGTTTGGCGACTGGATTTGTTGGTTACATCCGGGACTTTTGGCTATAGATCTGCCGGGATTTGGTGATATAGAATGTAGAACAAGGAGGCATGGTGACCTTTTCTTGTCCTTTCAATAGTCTAGGCACAAGAATGTTCTTAGGTTGACACTCAGTCCACACCCCCTAAATAGCACGAATTTCGCCGGCGTAGTTGTAGTTCGAGCGAATGAATCGAACTCAAAACAAGTCTGTCTTGAGAGGTGGTAGGATATTCTGGAGGGCCCTGTACTAGCGGGCTGCCCGGTAGGGGTATTATGAAGTGGCGCCAGATAATCCAAGTAGTGGAACAGGGTTGTGAAACTAATGAGCATACCAAGCCTGACATTCATGGAACAATTTAGCATGCCATAAGAAAGCTTTGAGATCGGGGTCTTTCAAGAAACTTATCTAGATAGAGTAATCCTTATGAGGGGAAATATTTTTTAACACCTCAAACTTTTGTATTGGATGCATAAGATTGTCGACTTCAAAAAGCTGCATGAGATGCCCAAATCCTCTTAAATGGGATAAAAACCAGATTTGCAAAATTTCTGGGGCGGCCTGCATGATTTTCTCATCATTTTATTTAAAATGGTTTAGAGACAAAAATGTTTCAGTCATGACCAAATTAACATAATCCAAGCCGGTGCAAATTTGTTTGGCCACATATGCAATCGAGGAGTTTATTGAATTTTTGCGATGGGAAAAAATGACATACCCGACAAAAGCAAGGATAAAAATTTTAGATTTTTGGCTCATGGGTTGACTTTCAAAACACTCATTTAAGGAAAACCAAGGGCAGGCATTACAATGAGCTTTAATGACTCTCTTTACAGTATTGCTATCGATTCGCAAAAATTGAGATAATTCGAGTAGAGATGACACACCCAAAAGTGGTTTGATGAGCTCAGATCCCAAAGGCTTTCCAATGACAATACTATACTTCTCCAGAGTCGGGGTCATCTCAAACTTACCAAATATGAAAGTGAATGTTTGTGGGCACTAGAAATGTGCTAATGCTTGCATCATGCCAACATGGATGTTGATTTTGAACAAGGGGAGTAGGCAACCAATTCTTACCTTGACATACAGTTGGCCATTTTGATCGAGTCGATTCCACTATGCCAGAAGCTCTTTCTTAGGAGTAGAGACAAATTGGACATCAGCTCTTCCCATCGTATATAAAATGCAATCAACGGGGGGCCTAACAGTAACAAATCAAATGAATAAGTAGGCCGTATAAAAAAATGAGAATGAATAGAATATATACCTTTCGTCGAACCATGGCAATCACAACAACATACACATGAGGAGTGAGGTTCGATTTTTATCTAGACTGTCTCAGCAAAATGAAATTAAAACAGTGCCTGACCATCGCAGTCTCGCGTTGGTGTCAAGTCCTTTTAACCTCGGCTAAATCGAAAGGAATATCTTACAGTTACGCAAATAGCGGCTAGAGATATTTCTTTACGATTTTTAGAAATAAATTTTGGGGAAAAGAAAGGCAACCTCTACATCGCGGGTTCGCGTTCGAGGTCGTATTTTTCTTAACACTATCCTAAAATGTCCTATTGCGGCCTAGGTCCGGCAGCATGGTTATGTGTGCAATAGTGTAGTGCTAAATCATTAGAACATGCACAACAATTTATAAACGAAAATTTCGAACCTGCAAGAACAAATAACACCTTAATGTCAGGATCGTACCTGGAGTCCTTGCTGCCAAACAAAAATTATTTTTGTATAGGATAGAAAAATTTAGCTTAAGTCCACTTTTTTTATAAAAAAAAATGCAAGTCCCCAGCGGAGTCGCCAGTCTGTCATGACTGACCTCCCACTCTTTTTTATCGAACATGCAAAAAAAGGGGGGTTTCGCCTGGTACGTGCTAAGTCTAGGTTGGGAACTTAACTCAGGCTCTCCCAAACCCAGACCGTATCACAACTTAAGGTTTAAATTTTAACATGCGAGTGGTTTATATCAAGGAGTCGTCACTAATCGATTTGGGGTGGGTCGATTAGAAACCCAAATAGGGTGATGGAAGGATCATCTTATTCCTACGAACTAGAGATTAAATGAGTCTAGAGACTTGGTTACACTAGTTAGATAACTAATGCCCTTTCGGTACCTTTTTACCCTGTTCATTTTTTAAAATATTTGTTAGGTAATTTGGATTGATTTTAGGACCTTTCTCCTAACATATGAGGTGATCAAATGAATGCATAATCAGAAACGATTAGCAGTCAAAATAAATATGCAGCCTAAGGTTCTAACCCTAACTAAGTCAAATGACATTCAAAACACAACAATTCATGCAACTATATTTAAATTAAAAACATGCATAATAACAGTAGTAAAGAACAAATGCAAAGTACTACCGCATAATCCTATAGGTTGGTCTAATTTAAGCATGGCAATTTATGAAATTATAACAACATTACATAATAATATGACAACAAATTAAAACACTCAGATATATCACATAATTTAAAAAAGGATCTCTTCTCTTTTTTTAAAAAAAAATTTGATTTTTTTTCAAAAAAAATAATAATACCGAAAAAAGATTAATTTTTTTAAAATAAATAAATAAATATGGAAAGAGAAAAAGAGAAAAAAATTTAAATTTTTTTTAATTAATAATTAAAAAAAGGGACTGGGTCGACCGGAACTGACCTGGGTTGATGGATCCGACCCAGGGCGTTGACCTAGGTCAAACCAGCTGATCTAGGTCGATCAGAACTGACCCGGGGCAATGGATCCGACCCAGGGCATTGACCGGGGTCGGGTCAGTTGATCCGGGTCGAAACCAACCTCGGTCAACAAATCTGACCCAAGGCGTTGACCCGGGTCAGGTCACCCCTGTGTGCACAAACACGCGAGGACGCCGGCGAAGCCGAAAATCGGTCTTTCGCCGATCGACCCAGACCGGCGCCTGCCTAAAATTGGACCCTGGAGATCGTCCCCGAGCTTCGCTGCTCACCTGGGTAGCCGTCTGACTGCCGCTCACCGGCCGGCGACTGAATTAAAAATCGGTCTCTTTGAGGCATTTTGTCTAATATCGGGCGTGCGCGACCAAAAACAGGAGATTCCGACTTGTTTCGAGGCCCCGCCGTCCTTGGGAAACCTATTCTTACCTTTGGCAACGACGCACAAACGGCGGGGGACGGCGGTATGGGCCAGGACTTGCACGAAACGGCCGACGCAGGTCCCGACCAAACCGAGCACAAAAACAGGGGAAAATAGAGGCGGTCGAGACCCGGGGGAAACTCACCAGTCGACGGCGCGTCTGAAGGGGCTTCCAACTGGTCAGGGGGCCATGGCGACGCTGCTAGTTTTCTTTTGGCTCCGGCATGACCTCAGCTTGATCTTTTTCTCTCTCTATTCTCTCTCTGCTCTGTTTCTGCTTCAAATGGCCGACCATTTCTCTCTCTTCCTCTCTGGTTTTTATAGTGGTCGAGAGCCACTGTTTCTGCTCCCCCACGTCAACTGATGACGACCTGCACTGGCCTACCTGCCTCGCGACTTTCATGGCCATTAGGCCAATGCAGAGGAGAGGGGGCCGATTCAGTGTGTAGAGGATAAGGGGAGAGAGAGAGTCCGGGAAAATGGGGAGAGATGGCCGGGTTTCTGGGGAGGACAGGACTGGCCATGAATGCCAATCCCGGTGGCATGCTCCCTTGGCCATCCTCTGGCCTAATAAGGACGGCTCGAGGTTACTCCGCCGTTCGTCGCTTGCGGCCGAAAACAGGGGAGAACAGGGGCAGCGAGAGCGACAAGCCGGCGGGGGAGAAGGAAGAGGAAAGGGGCTGGGCTGGGCCAGGCCCAACCGCGTGGAGGAAAAAAAAAAGAAGAAAAAAGAAAGAAAAAACGGGCTGGGCTCGCAACGAGGGGAAAAGAAAAGGGCCGGGTCGATGCAGCCCCGACCTGGCTCGACTCAAATTTTTTTTATTTGTTTTGAAATTTTTTTTAAAAAATATTTTGAATTTTTTTCTTCTTTTTTTAAAATGAAATTTTTTTTACTCTAATAGGCTCTATTAATATAAATGTGTCTAATTTTTTTATGCAATGCATTTAAATAGAAATATTTTGTTTTAGTAATTAAAGAAAATTAACTCCTAAATTTTCTGCAATTACTTTTGGGCAAATCAAAAATAGGTGTCAACAATATATATATATATATATATATATATATATATATATATGGGTTCAAACCCAAACTATAAATAAAATATGGGTTCAAACTATAAAAGCCATCTAGCGTCACGAGACCGCTATTCCCGTGCTTTTCCATCGATGAGTAGTATGAACCACACCCCAACAGAACTCATTGACATGTCTAGTTGAACCAAGTTTAACTTAAAAAGCTTAATAAGTTGTGAGTTAATCAAGCTATTTACTGAAAATACCCAGTATACTGAACTGGGATAATGAACCTCATCAAGCAATCTAAATGATCGTGGAGGCCCTTCCTCATGGGAAGATAGACAAGGGAGCATAAAGTGAGAGTCTATTATGCTATCTAGCTTGTTGTACCCAATTTTATATATAAAAAAACTAAAACCTTTAAGTTATTAGCCAACTAGATATTTCAATTTTCCACTAGCAACATTCTATAAAAGATTTCCTTCATATGTGCACTTAACAAGGGGAAAATTACCCAAAAATCCTAAACCTATTGTAATTATGTCAATTCAATTCTAAATATTTTTTTTGCTAATTGAGTTACAAACCTTTTGTAATCATACCAATTCAGTCAATCTAGCCAATTTTGACCAAAAATCGCTGACGTGACATTCCCGAGGCTGACATGAACAATAGTTATAATTTTTAAAAAATTTGATGAATTTCTTATTATTTTTTTCTCTTTTTTTATGTTTATCTTGTGGCCGATGAGGATTGACCTAGCAGTCACTGGGCGAGGTCAGTCTTGTTAGGGTTAGGCTGGCAAGGTCGAACTCGCCGCAAGGTTGGCCTTCATGGCCTTCGACCCTCATTAGTCCAGTTGCTGGCGAGATTGAGCCTTACCACCACAATGAAAAACCAGAAAAAAAAAGGGAATATAAAAAGAGGAAAAAAATAAAATAATAATATAAATTCATAAAAATTTTAAAAATTTGTTCACATCAGCTCCTGTAGTGTCGTGTTAACAATTTCCAATCAAAATTGGCCAGATAAACTGAATTGACAAAAATGCAAATGTTTTGAACTCAATTCAAAAAAAAATTAGAATTGAATTGGCACAATTGCAATAGATATAGGACTTTTTTGGTAATTTCCTCCTTAGTAAGTGAAATTAATAAGGTGATATATAAACAATCACTTTGCGACATATTCAAATAATCATATGGGTGTGTCTAGATTAAATTTAAGCTTTTACTTTTTGCTGGATATGAATCTTGCAACGCAAAGGATTTGACTTATTCTTCTACCGATATATCTCAAATTTTGTCAACATATATATAATGTTGACACTCAAATTTGCATATAATGTTGCACAAATTTTTGAAATTTGGGTTTTATTTTAAATCTTAGCGGAAATATAAAGATACATTTTGCTTAAGTGTAAATAAACAGGCTCATAAGAATTATTTTAATGAATAGTAATATGTAGAATAAAAATTGTGTGATCTCTTTGCACAATCAATTTCACATTCGTGGTATATATCGAAGTCAGAGGTTTTCTTTTGGTTTCTTTCTCTTTTTCTTGGACTCTCCTTAATTTCTTCAGAAGATTTTCCTTCTTTATATTTTATACTCCAACCAGTTTTTCTCCCACTCATATTGAGTCAACTCCTCTAAGCTTTGGAGAAAAAATTTCCCAATCAATTCCAAACTTATTGTATGGATATCAATTCAGTTCGAAAAATTTTCAATTTTGTCAATTTCGTGTTAAACTTTTACGTGAAATTTCAATGTAGTCCTTTCAATTAAATTTTCACTCCAATTTGTGAACATGTTATCGACAACCGTCCTATGTGGCACACTGCCATATTAACAATTTCTAACGAAATTGATCGAAAGGATTATTTTGAAATTTTGCACAAAGATTTAGAACCCAATTAGTAAAATTGAAAAGTATAGAACTGAATTAACTCCGTACAATAAATTTAGGACTGATTGGACAATTCTCCCACTTTGCATGAGTAGGCATGTAGATCTATCTCTTTTGCAACTTATGTTTTTAGGTCACGTTTGGTACGAAAAATTAACGAAGGAATGGAATTGCGATTCCTTTTCTGAAACGAGATCTTTTGTTTGGCAACATAGGTTTGCTCATGAGCACAGTCTCCGAACCATACTAATTTGTTTGGAAAGCAGAAATAAAATGCGTCATACGGACGTAACGAGAGCGAATGAACAGCTGCGCATTTCTATTTTTTATTTTAACTTCATTAAAAATTGAAAGACATTTCCCAGCGAAAAGTAAATTACTTTGGAACAGGGATTTAATTAGGTCGATTATCAGCAAATGAAACTACATTTGGAGAGTCATCAATCATCTTTGGTCATCAAAAAATTCAAAGTCCGTAATACTTTGGTTAAACAAAAAAATAAACGGAATGTAATAATGAATCCAGACACACCCTTAATGCTTTTGGTTAGTGTAATCAAACCCAATATTAAGGAACTTGCTCGGGAGCAAAAGGTGGCCGATTGCGGGCCTAGCCCACATGATTCAATTAAAGTCCATCTTGGTGGCCTAAGAAAGTAAGGTTCTAAGCTGGGCTACTGCAGCTCTTGTTTCATGAACTTAAATCATTCTAATACTATAACGACTCTTCTGCTTTATCTTCTTCTTTTTTCCTAACTTTCCTGCTTATACAGTTTTTAGTTGTGAATGGGCCAGAAAGAAAAAAGCAATACGACAAATTATCATAACCATTTTTATACGGTAACCCATTTGTTTAATGGAACCCACTTCCATACTTGTAGTTCGAAAAACTTACCAACTATCTAAATCAATGATGATGGAGGTGAATTCTATATAAAAAAAAAAATTCTACAGACTGTATACTAGAAAAAATCACAATTTTTAGCAAAGTGTCGTTTTCGTGAATATAAAGTTACTGTTTTTTTTTTCAAAAGAGAGAAAAAAGAAAATTCTAGAATGTCATATTTCTTCTCGGTTAATTTAATTGGTTATCAGTCTATTCGATGCCTCTCTCAAGAGCATAAATCCGTGTTTTTTCAGTAATTATCCGGTTTGTAAGCAAACTGCCACACCTGGTTGATTGATTGGGTGCTCCAAGAGGATTAGATACCTATGATGTTTGAAAATAAATAAAGACATGAATAGCTTTTTATCGGTTTTAAAATACAGAAATCAAAGCAACTTCTATCACCGTTCTCAAGGGGAAGAGTAAACACAGATAATCAGCACCCAGATTGGTAAAACCATAGGAGTTGCACGTTGTCTAGAGTACGCTGTCAGATCGACCTATAGTATGATACTAATTGAAAATTTCATAGTCATGAATGGTCAATCGAGAATCAATTTTATGGTAAAAGATTCAAGGTAAATATATATAAGGTCTATGGTCAAAAGAAAAAATATCTTGTTGACTATGTCCTGAAATTTGTTTCAAGTATTCTACCCGAATTGAGTTTTGATACCTGAATAGAAATTTTGTGGCAACTCAACTTGAGAAAAAATGGAGGTTCAGTGTTGGTAGTGGAGGGCTTGGGCCGGCCCAAGCTTGTAGGCCAACACTAATCCCCCAACAGGGGTGCAACTTGGCTTGAGGCAATCACCTAGACAGTAGTATAAAATGTTTGATTCATTTATGGTGTAATTCAGCTATCGTAGAAGCAAATATAATAGTTGTGTATATTTGTGTGAACTTTAAAATGGCTTTTTCATTTATTTATCATTACATGTTGATGACATGTTGATTGCAGCAAAAGATAAATATGATATACAAAATTTGAAGGCACGGTTGAGAGTTGAATTTGAAATAAAAGATTTAGATGTAATGAAGAATATCCTAAGCATGGAAATTCATTGAGATCGAAAGAGGGAAAAATTGTATCTCTCCCAGAAAAACTACATTGAGAAGGTCTTAGTTCATTTTGGCATGAAAGATGCCAAATCTGTAGTACTTCTCTTGCTGCTTATTTTAGATTATCATTTATTTTATGTCCACATAGAGATTAAGAGATAAAATATGTCACATATTCTCTATTTTAATGCAGTTGGTAGCCAAGTATGCCATGGTTTGCACTCAACTTGGCATTTCACATGTTGTCAACGAGGTAAGTAGATATTTATCATGCCCAAGCAAAGTTCATTGGCAAACTGTGAAGTGGATTTGAAATATTTGAAGAGTACTTCTAATTATGATTTAGATTTTATAGGATATGTTGATTCTGATGATGCTGATGACTTTGATAAGAGGAGGTCTTTAACTGGGTACATTTTTACTATTAGTTTGCGCAGTAGTTGAAAAGCTACTTTACAATATACGATTGCTTTGACTACTATAGAAGCAGAGTATTGGTTATTATAAATGTAGTTAAAGAGATCATGTGGTTAAGAAGATTATTTGGAGAGCTTAGTGTGTATCAAGGTGTGACTATTGTCCATTGTAATAGTCGGAATGCTATACGTCTTACTAAAGATTGGGTGTATCATGAGAACAATGCACATTGATGTGGTATCATTTTATTCAAGACATTCTTGTTGATAGCTATATCAAGGTCCTAAAAATTGGCATAGAAAATAATCCAGCTGATATATTGATGAAGTGCTCGCCTATTGCCAAATTCGAGAATTGCTTACATTTGGTTAAAGTTTGTTGCAGCTGAGTTTTACTCTAGTGGGAAGAGAAGATTGTTTGATGCTTATGTCTATTTGAGGAATTCAAGCCAAAATGGAGATTTGTTGAGCATATCTTGAATTTTGTTTCGAGTATTCCACCCAAATGTATTTTTTATACCCGAGTTGAAATTTTGTGGCGACTCGACTTGAGAAAAAATGGAGGTTTAGTGTTGGTAGTGGAGGTGTGGAGCAATATAAAAATTGTTTTTCTCAAGTTATTATGTTTTAGGTAGAGATAAAAAGAGTCTTAAGGTTTTTCAAAACACAATTTGTAATCCTTGAATTTCTATTGTGGATTTTGCTTCTCCTCTCGCAATGATTTTTCCCGTAAGGGTTTCCATGTATTTATGTGTTATTATTCTTCTCAGTTTTAATTCTATTGTAATTTCCGCACTAACATAACATATCTTTTTGAGAAAACGTTATGATTCCTGTGCATAAGATATTGCAATACATTCCTCGTCTTAACAAGTACCATATGTAAACCTAGAGAAAGAGTTTGAGTCATTTCATTCTACAAATCGGACATTGATTTACCAATTCGCTTATGCAACGGTGTAGGGGCGCAAGCAATCGCAAATTGAGAGAGAGGGCTCCGGGGTTGTAGCAACATGTTACGTCATAAAAACCGCTACATTAATTATATAAATTAGGTAAGTGCACATTTTTTTAATAGAAAGGATGGCCATCCACACGGGTTTTAGCTCTCGTCATACCTAATCCATGAGGTTAGTCAAGTATATTCATGGATTCAGGATTTACCAAGACTACCTTTCTCGTCATGGAAAAAACAAGGAAAGTAGAATGTATGGTCATCCAAATTTTGAACCGAACACAAGGGAACAACATTCGTACCCTGTATCATGTTTGTGTGGCAAATCAAACGTTCGTCAATGTATGTTTTGTCATGAAGCAATTTCCCTGTGAAAATGCTGCAATTTCCCTGCGATGGTGGGTGTGTGTGTGTGGGATATTCTCAAATAAACTCCTGTAAGCAAAACCATATGACTTTTGTGAACTATCTCCATTCCACCCCGTACATGCACCTCTCGAAGCTTTCCCACCCCATTCTTCCATATCTTGATGCCCCACTTTTGCATCAAAAACGCCTTTACAAAAAGGCGATGCATGTTCTTCAAAAGAAGCCCCTCCTTCATATCTTTCAAAAGCATGCAAATAATCTTTGGATTGGGAAAAAGATAAGAGGGAGAAAAAAAAACAGATCACTGCATTGACCACTCCGCACCAGCTACATGACAAGGCCTAAGAAGTTAGTCTATGTAAGCCCTTATTATAATGGAGAGTTATGCTAGAGATAAATACTCATTAATTGCCACGGAGCCTTAAATCCATAAAGATTAATTTCCGGTTTATGAAATACATATAGCCTTCATGAACACATGGATTCTAAACGGAGACTTGGTTTCCATGGCCCTCCTCCATAAATGATGTGGATAAGAACATCATGTAAGAGCCTAATTCCCTTAAAAAAATACCAACTTTAGGTTGAGTCCCAATTGTGATCCAAACTTTAAAAAAACCAAATTTGGCTCCCGTCAAATTTCCATCTAATGACAAGTATCGTAAGTTGGTGTTTTTTAAGGGAATTGAGCCATTAGATAAGAATCATTGACATTGAAAGAAACTGATCATTGATGTCACTAATAGTTCTCCCTCTTTCTTCCCAAGGCCTTCTTTTCTTTGGCCAAACCTCGCTTCGCATACCCATACTTGTGCTGCTTTTGCTCTTGCCCCCTAAGTTTTCTTGATAAACTAATTCTATTGAGATCTGATAGTCGACGAGGAAGGAAAAGCAAGCGTGTCCCACGTAAATTGATACAAAGCAACGCAAGATCATGTTCTATACAAAATCTACATGGATGGACTGTTCCAAAAGGAGTTGATGACGGTTGTTGCTTTTCTTTTGAGAGGACCTTTCCGAACTTTAGGCCTGTCTTTTTATCTCGTTTACTAGTCAGTCCACGTGAATGGCAGTGAGGGGATAGCCACTAAGTTTGTGGTGCCCAAGCAACGGAATAAATTGAGAATTTAAATTATTAATCTTTTGCTTAGCTCCAAATGCTTCTCTCGACCAATCGAGAGAGTCAAAATACTTTGACGCTTTCGTTTCCTCACGAAGTGTCTATCAGCTATACTACTAGCATGGGAAGTACCTTTATACCGATAAAAGATGGAAAATTGTCTGAAAAATCCTAAACTTATTTAACGGCGGCCAATTTAGTACTAAACCTTTAAATTATGCAAGTTAATACCACGAAAGACCTCAAACTGGTATACCTATGACAAATTTATCCCAAACTATTTTTTTGACCATAAAAAACTCTACACTAGTATACATGTGACAATTTTACCCCCGAACTAATTTGTTAGCCACCAAAAATCCCAAACTAGTACACCTGTGACAAATTTACCCTCCGTTAGTTTCCGTTAAATTTTATTATCAAATTGCTAAGTTTAATGACACGTGGTAATTGACATGTGTACCAATTTTAGATTTTACCCCTCTGTTTGTCACAAATTTACCAATTTGTGATTTTTTGTGATATTAATATAATTTAACGGACACTAACAGAGGGTAAATTTATCACAAATATACCAGTTTGGGGTTTTTAGTGATCAAAAAATTAGTTCGGGGGTAAAATTATCACAGGTGTACCAGTGTGGGGTTTTTGATGGTCAAAGAAATAGTTAGGGGTAAAATTGTCACAAGCGTACCAGTTTGAGGTTTTTGGTGGTCAAAAAAATAGTTCAGGGTAAATTTATCACAGGTACACCAGTTTGGGGTTTTTTGTAGTCAAAAAAATAGTTCGGGGTAAAATTGTCACAGGTGTACCAATTTAGGGTTTTCATGGTATTAACCCAAATTATGCTAATTCAATCTTAAACCTTTTTAACAATTTAGTCATAAACTTATCAATTGTGTCAATTGTGTCCTAAACATTTCGACGATTTGCCGATTTAGTCATTTTTGCCAATTTTGGTCAAAAATCACTAGTATGAAGGTCTAGTCAGCACCAAAATAATTTTTGAGATTTGAGACTAAATTGGCATAATTGAAAGATTTTAGAACTAAATTGGCAAATCATCAAAAGGTTTAGAATTAAATCAACATAATTGAAACGTTTAGGACTAAATTGGCCACCGTATAACAGGTTTACGACTTTTTAGACAATTTTCCCCTCATAAAACACATGTTTATTCCAATATTTGTCTCTTAAGGTTTTTTTTTTCGTCTTAATTTCTAAAGCACTTCAACTTTGGAAGTACTTACACTTATCATGTAAGGCTCCACTTGCACTGTGGCTGCACTGTTTGTCATTCAAAGACGGATCTGCTATAACTGAACCAAGCGCAAAATTACTTAACCAAAGAGATCAGGAACAATGCAATGTTTGAATTTCACTTAGATGTTCGAAAACTTTCATAGTTTTTCTTCCAAAGGGTGTGCTAGATTTATAGTGATTGGTGACAATTGTTGATGGTTTCACCAGGAAGGTGTGGGTGTTTGTGTTGAGGAAAACACTTGATGTTAGCTTGAGGGTAATAGAGAACTTATATCAAGATGCTGATCAGTAAGATCATCTAGTATATGCAGAATAACAATGGGATGGAATTATATTCTCAATTGCTCCGCATGAATAGGGTATTGAAATATCGCACTTTTGTCGATGAATCACAACACATTAGAGTTGCAAAGTTGGTAAGAAGAACATAGGTAGAGAGGGTCCATAAATTACTCTCTAGTGTTGATCTGGCCATGAGTGTTTCTCGGGGGGCACTCAGAACAACTTGTTAAGATATATCTCCATTGATTGCAGTAATGTCAGATTCCTAAGGAAGCATAATAAAGTGATGTTGCCAATTATTCTTTTTGAGAATATTTAGTAGCCTAGGTTAGGTTATGCACTAGTAAGTGATAATAAGCTCGAAGGGAGGGCAAGCGATACGTATATCCGAGTGGTACATAGGACGAGTAGGGCTATTGATTTTGCGGGGGCCTAGGTTGAAGTGACCAGTTATTATCAAAAGAGCATTTACCTTTGACAAGTCTATTGTATTCTTAGGTAGAAGTGTTGAAAGCAAGGCTAGTGATTTGGATACCGACGATGTTCAACATGAGGTAGAGCACATGAGGGGCTGTGGAATTGGTGTTCCAAAGAGGCCCGCATGTTTTTGCTAAGTTCATGCAGAATTATGAACATATGTGACGATTGAACAGCACATGAGGGGCTGTGGAGAATGGCAAGGCGGATTTTTAATTTCAAGTAGCCATTGTGTGGTGTTGTTGCGAAACGATTATGAATTCGTTTACAAACATCGAGGCAAGTTGGAAGCTTTGTTGAAATTATGTTATGAGTTTGGCCAGTTGAGTGAAGAGCCAATTCAGATTAGGTAATTGGAATGGCCTGAAGTGTGATCAAACAAAGATGGGCAAAGAGGCAGGTGCCCGGTAGATCACATCTAGGTGCCCGTAGAATGTATAAGGCCCGAGCTAGACCAGGTGCCAAACAATCAACTAGCAACGGGCACCCGGCCAGTACAGGTCGAGTGCCTGAGCTTGCCGAGGCGCCCTGGCCAACATGGCCAATCACCCAGGATGGCTGTCCCTGAATTTTCCTGATAGGCGATGCCCCTTCCCCGGTCGCAGTGAAGAAGGATTAATTTCAAGCGAGCACCCAAAGCACGACCAGTAGGGTTTTCTAGTGCTTTTTCCGTACTTATTTGAGTCATTTACGTTCTTGTTTCTGACCTCATAGAGATTAACAAGCATAGCCGTTCAAGAGAATTCGGTTAAACTTTCATGGTAAGTCTTGTGAGGTCTAGTATATAAATTAGTGGATGTAACAGGGCATGAGTAATTGTTATGTTACTGTAATCTATGTTGTACCGCTTGATTCTATAGTTAAATTTTTTGCTGCTCTTGGTGCAAATAAATCACATCGACTGAATCACATAAGAATTTATTTGGTACTTTCTATTTAATTGCGTTTGATCAGCTTGGTTTCACAATATTTGGGCCTATTTTCTGAACTATTTCAACCAGTTAATTGATGGGTTCCAAGTTGTTCTTTCAATTTCTGTTTAGAGTTTTATGAGGATTTAACTCTCGTCACTTTTGTCATTTGGAGACAATTTTGATATCATTTGGCCTCGTCTTATTGGATTTAATTGGGTTTTGCATGTTTCGATGTCGTCTTTATAGTTTTCAATGTCGATGTCTTCGTAGTTGGCGTCTTCGTCTACTTACGACAGAGCTCTGCCTGTGTTTTCCTTGGCCAGACTTAACGCGGTTTTTTGTTCTATTGCATGACCTCTTCATGGGATTTTGTTACAGACAGAAGTTATGCCTATCAACCTTGCTGAAGACTGCCCAGATTCTGAGACCAAATAGCTATGATTTCACATTCAGGGAAGGAATACTTCTCTTGGTATAGGTAATGATTTTGATATTGCAATAGTTATTCATGGAAGACATATACATTCACAATAAAAGTGCAACATACCACGCACAATCTAATGCTTTAACGCTGCCGCTCGCGAAAAGACAAGATCTTTTTTCCGTACCGGTAGATTTCTATCAGAGTTTGTGAGAGTAAAAAACCGTATGTACAAACAATCATCGGTCACTTAATTTTCTGCTAATTTATTGATAACTTACCAATATATTTTTTTCATAAGATTACCAACTTTTATAACAGTTTGAAAAGTACAAATTTGTCTTTTTTTTAATCAATTATCATTTATTATTCTTTCTGGTGTCTAATTTACCGATTCTTACATTTAATTTACCAACTTTTTTTTGCATGACTTAATTGACTTTTTCTGATTAAATTACCAACTACTTTTGTTTAACAACTTTCATTTGAGTTAGTTACCAATTTTTATTTTCTTTTTTTACCTTTTAAATTTTTTTTCGGTCACTTACTTTATTTTTCTTTCTTTTTTTTACGAACGCATTACATTTATCAACTCTAGGAAATGATACTTTGAATCATAAAACTATAATAAAATATACGATGAACCAACATTTATCTGCAAACTCAGCAAAATCATAATTCGACCAAAAAAAAGTAAAATCATAAATAACTAACTCTAATTATTATGTTGATACAAAATTATAGTATGTATAATGTTGTAATAAATAAGTTAATTAATATGTCAATAGAAAAATTCATATTACTATACATGATGTTCAACCGTTGCTCAAATAGGAACATTTAACTTGTTTGTGCTTTGAAAAAGGCAAGCCTTTAGATTTTCTTTTTTTTTTTTTGGGTAAAGTTTAGATTTTCTTTTTTTTTTTTTTGATAACCCAGGGAACCCCCGCACGGCCGACAGCCGAGGAGTAAACCCTGGGGGCGACACGTGCTAGCCACCACACACGTGCCACCGGTTAAGTCACCCTGCGACGCCCGGGATTCAAACACTCAACCTTTTGCGAGAGGAAGAGTGCGCGTTCCAGCAGCGCCACCCAGGCGGGTGGTTAGTTTAGATTTTCTTTTAATTCCTTAAGATATCAAAAATTCAAAAATTAATAAAAGCTGCCTAGATGCATGGCAAGAAGTGGCTAAGTAAATAAGATCAAAAGCGCCCTCTTTGTTTTTCTAAATAAAGCTCGTAAAATATAAGGGTTTCGGATAAAACTCACTAATAATCTGTGTTACATTTTCGTTATACGATACACACACCTACAAATATACGTACCTACGCACATAAATGCCGCACTACAGATATGTTTAGATGAATTGCTTTTTATATTTCCTTTTTTTGATGTGATGTTATTGATGATTTATAGGGGAAGTAAAAGTGTGTTGATATATTTGACCAAAAGGAAAAAAAAATTGTGACGATATATGCATGTGGGTAATAGCTTAAAGCGAGATGCTGACCATGCAAAGTGAAAACAATGAGTCCTATGAGTGATCTCGTGCCTGCTCATGATTTGACCCTTGTGTCACCAAAAAAAGAGGGTGCTTTCAGATAAGGGCAACTGCGTCTCGCGCATCATTGGCACGTCCAATCCCGTTCCTTATCCGCTCACCAAACACTCTTTTTGCTCTTCCTTTTACCCTTCTCTTGATTTGGTCGACCCCGACGTAGCTTGTCTTCGAATTTTTCTAGGGTTATAGTTCAATTTCGACTCTTGCTCTTCGCTTGCTTTTCCCTCGTCAAAAGTAGTCTAGCAACTTTGATGGATTTTGACCGGTAATTACCGTACTAATGGTTGGTTCTTCATTTGATCATCGTTGAAACCTTCCAGCAAGGTCCTCCTAAATTATAACTTCTAGCATAATAGGTAGAGGATAAACATTGAAGAATTTCGTGAACGAGTGTCACATGGGCATCGATTGAAGAACTACATAATAAAGATTGCAATTTTTCAATGCAGTGGTGTTTTATTCGTGTAAGTCTAGCGTTGCCCTTTGACTTTAAGTATTGAGAAAAAAAAAAGGAGGGGGCAGGGGGGAGGGGGGGGTGAAGGGAGGTTACTTCTAACTCCACATGGCAAGTAAATGGCTATATTTTCTGCCATTCCTAATTGGAGAAAATTCCATGTAACCATAAATTTGATTTGTGGGCTGCAGTGTTAGGGACATCGCCCTCATACTAATTTGAGTAAATATAAATGTGAGTAATGTCGATGTTTATATTTATGCATCACTTATTAAAAAATTGGTTGGAGGAAGTTTCCCCTAACTAGACATGGACAAGAACATGGACTGCGAGTATATAATGATTTTGGTCTAATAGAAACCCTCACCATTAAGGAACCGTCTTCCGCCCGAAAGCTGGGGTCTTGAGTAATATCCAGAAATTTTTAAGCGTTGCTAAAGCTGACTATCTGGATAAAAATCGATTCTTAGCTTTGAGAAATTAGACTTCTCGTAATACTTTCATTTCTGGAAGAAAAATAATAATAAATAAATAAAAGAATAAAAGAATTGAAGAGGTCACGTGCATGGGATTTAGCGGAGTTGAGATCTGCTAATTAAGGTGTTTATGCGTTGCTTAGTCATTTAGCTGGTAAGACGCATGAACATTGACGTCTCCATGTGGCACCATAGGCTTCTTCATGTTTGATGTCATCTACCACCTAAGAGAGAGATGATTAATATAGGCAATTCTCTTACCAATCCAAGAGAGGAAGAACATTGTAATGAGAGAGAGTTGGCCGAAAAAACTACATTAGAATTTCGTGCAAAAGTTTAAGGTCCAATTGACAAAATTGAAAAGTTTAAGGTCCAATTGACAAAATTGAAAAGTTTAAGGCTGAATTGGCATCGATACAATAAGTTTAAAGAGATGATGGATTACTTAGTCAGTCAAATCTGCTTCCTTGGTGTTAAGGCTGATTCACCAAGAATGATCGAAAAGCCTATCTAGATTGGGGAGATATGAGAATGAGGTCCTAAAATTAGATTGTGCTGTGAGATTTAAGTAGATTTCAGGGCATTACTTCTTCAACAAGGCCGTTCACTTTTACCTTTTGGCTTCTTTCATAATCTTTTCAACTAGGCTGTACTATCAATCACAAGAAATGGGGTAGCTCCATATCTCATCAATAGTAACCTTATAGACACGTTACTTGATCCAACAATCATAAAGAATATGTGTTTACAAGGATGGGGTTTTTGTATGAAAATCTTTATGAAAAAATTCAGAGCAATTACAAAGAATTTCCTATAATCTATAATGAAGATATAATCGAGTCTTAAAATTTTCAAAAAGCACCATTTTTGTCCAAAAAAATTTGTCCAAAACGCTCAATGGATTGCTTCCGATTGTTTCAGCCATTTTAAGTTGATTGAAGACTTCCATATGTCTATTTTTTAAGGTTCATCCGTGATTCGTGCTGTTGATGTGGCACCAAGTAGGTCCTGATGGAGTGCCAAACGAATGCCACAGCAGCAAAATAACTAAAAAAAAAAAAAGAATGCGTTCACAATAAGGCCTCGAGCTTTTCATGAAAGCTCAATTGAATATTAAAACTTTGAAAATGTGCAATCAAATGATAAAACTTGTTAAATTAGTGTGATTAAGCTCACCTGCTAGTTTCGTCCAATTTAGCAAACGAAAAATATCGATGAAGCTTTTTTTTCTATTGCTTTCTCTTTCCTACATGTCCATTATTTCAAAGAAGGGTGCAACAATGATCTACATGAGATTGTTTCCCTCCTAACATTAATTGGAATTAGATTAATAAATTACAAGATAAGGAAAATACACACTATTCAACGAGGCTTAAGAGTCTTTGAGGCGCAGGCAAGGGCTGCCGACCTCGCCCAACCACAACCCCCAATCTACAATTCTTTTTTCAAATTTCTTGGCTTTTTTCATTGGCTCATTTTCTCTTTTCCTTTTTCCTATCAACTTTTTATCCTTTTTCTATTATCTTTTTCAGTTTTCAAGCTTTTTCCTGATGTGGTGTCTACTTGGTGCCATATTGGTGCTACATATCTACTGAAAAATACTAAAAAATGTCACGTTAGTATCCGTTAGCTAGATGGAACTAATGGAGGATAGATTGTATCAATTTAATAAGTTTTAAAACTTAATTGTACATTTTGAAAGTTTTTGAATTTAATTGCACTTTTCAAAACATGTTTTACAACTTTTGGTGCACTTATCCCAAAAGAGAAAATGGGCACACTCATACACTTATAGACATGTGGGTCTTCCCCAAACCAGGGTCTCATCTTAGCTAGTGGAGGAAGGGCAAAAAAAAGTCAGATCTCAAATATTAGAAGTTATAGATAAATCCATAGCTAAAGGCTCCAATCAAATAATTTGGCCGACGCCAAGTGAAAAGACAAGAAGATGGAAGAAACAAAAACATAAAAACATCCATGTCAAGCATGCTTAAGAGGAGAGAGTAGTGATTGGACGTGTGATTCCTTCATATAGTACTTACACACACAGCAAAGCGCAAAAACCATAAGGCTCATTATGGAATGAGTGAAAGTAGGATATACCCAACCATCATCTTTTAAACTAGCAAATTCCTATGTGATCAGTGAATCAAACTTGAAATCGACGCCCTCAAAATGCTTGCAACCAAACGTACCCTAATGTCTCTTTCACTAAACATAAAATATTAATTAAGAGGCATCTTCATTAAAGCGAAACCATCCTATATTGCCACATTTTTTCCATTAAGGAAAAATGACATAAACAGTCCTTGAATTTTGATCCAACGAATAATATGGTCCATAAAATTTTAATTTGTTCAATGTGGTTCCTAAACTTTAACTTCATATGCAATGTAATCCTTGAATTTTTAATTTGTTCAACATCCTCCTTGAACTTTTGATACATATTTAATTTAGTTCATGAACTATATAAAAATGTTAAATATAGTCCTTCCATTAATTCTAGTTCAGGAAATACATCGAATATTTTCATATAGTTCAAGGACTATATTGAACATGTATCAAAAGTTTAGGAACCATATTGAACAAATTAAAAGTTCATGAACCACGTTGTACATTAGGTTAAAGTTCAGGGACTATATTGAACAAATTAGAAGTTCATAAACCACATTAGACGTTGGGCCAAAATTTAAGAGATTGTTTGTGTCATTATCTCTTTTCATATACAGCAATCCCTAATTGAATGCATTGCCCTAAAAAAGTGAAGGAATCTATGACACAGAAATTCTTAAATTAAAGCAGAATCTCTCATCTTGAAGATTAACCGCTATTTTACCCTCACCCCCAAATTTCGGGATCCCCCCAATCGCTTCCTCATAAAATAATAAACCAATCAGCGGGGATTTCCCCTTTGCTTGTCATTGAAGAAAGTGGCGGGTGCGTTTCGGTCATTTCACAAGGGGGAAGTTGGCGTAGGTTGGAAAGAGACAAGCCGTTCCGAGGAAGCCAATTCAGGCCGAAGGAATATGTCGTGAGAAAACCCGAAGTCCATTACAAATACGAAAATCATTTATGAGGGACGAGCCAAAACAAAGGCAACGTTGTCAAGGCAAGCTAAATACACACCCAAGCCATAAATATTCAAACAAGTAAAGCAAAGAATTCGTAGCTTCTCTCCTCTCTCTCTCCCTGTCAAGCTTTCTCTCTCTTTCTATATAACTCCCTTCTCTGCTTCCTCCTCCAATTCTTACAACTCTCTCTCTCTCTCTCTCTCTCTCTCTCTCTCTCTCTCTCTCTCTCTCTCTTCTCTTCACGATGGCAACACTTTACAGTAGAATCGCCATGACTTATGCTGTCATTTTGTTCTTTACCCATGTATCAACAGGTGCCAACTTTTAGCTCTTTACCAATGTACTTGATTCTTTCTTCACCAGCTTTTTTGGGTGGGCTTTCATCTAGCATGTCGCTGTGCATCTTCTTCTTGAAGTTTAGCTGCATGTTCAGATTTTGATCACCACATTCATGGTCTGTTGTGTTGTAGGGGTTGCTGCACTTGGGATCAATTATGGGCAAGTCGGCAACAATTTACCCCCGCCGGAGAGAGTTCTCGAGCTCCTAAGATCCTTAAAGGTCACGAAATCGAGAATCTACGACACCAATCCAGAAATCCTAATGGCATTCGCGAATTCCAACGTCGAGCTCATTGTGACCGTCGAGAATGATATGATAGGCCAGCTGAAGGATCCCCAACAAGCCTTGCAGTGGGTGAGCGCCCACATCAAGCCTTACTTCCCCGCCACGCGGATCACCGGAATCCAAGTCGGCAATGAGGTCTTAACCGACCCGGACCCCGCGCTCATGGCCAATCTCGTGCCGGCAATGGTTGGCATCCACGGAGCTCTAGCCCAACTAGGGCTAGATTCCCACATCCAAGTCTCCTCCCCCAATTCCTTGGCGGTCCTCGCCCAGTCGTTCCCTCCTTCGGCTGGTACCTTTAAGAGCGAAGTCTCTAGCGTGGTCTATCAATACTTGCAATTCTTATCGACTACCGAGTCACCATTTTGGATCAATGCCTATCCATATTTCGCTTACAAGGATGACCCATCTTCGATATCCCTCGACTATGTGCTTTTCAACCCGAACCCAGGCATGGTGGATCCATACACAAAATTGCGCTACGACAACATGTTGTATGCGCAGGTGGATGCGATCACTTTCGCCATGGCAAGAATGGGTTTCGGAGGGATCGAAGTTAGGGTTTCCGAGACCGGGTGGCCTTCGAAGGGCGACCCAAATGAGGTCGGCGCGACTCTCGAGAATGCCGCACTTTACAACAAGAACTTGTTACGGAGGCAGCTGAAGAATGAAGGGACGCCATTGAGGCATAACATGGGGCTCGACGTCTACGTGTTCGCCTTGTTCAATGAGGACATGAAGCCAGGGCCAACTTCTGAAAGGAACTACGGACTTTTCCAGCCAGATGGGACAATGGCTTACAATGTTGGCCTCTCTGCTCTGTCTACCTCATCGTCCACCTCCTCAGCCTCCATTTCTCTCACTTCTTCCGCCACGAAGGTAAAAACCATAAGAAATCCTTAATCTTAAAGATTGTTTTTTCCATCCCGACCCAGATGGGAAAAAAATAGTTTCTGCAGGCGGCGTCACGATCTAGACATGCGTGCAGTCGGGGGCCTAAGCTTGCTGCCATGTGTCCGAATCCTAAGGCCGCCTGCGAAAACTTTCTTTTCCACTGGCGGTGGACAACATACAAACCCTTTCTTTCCTTTTATTCTCTTTCGCTTATTCTCCTGACTTTCACACACAAACACATGTCCTAAGGCTCTAAACTTGTAAAGAAGTAGGGTTTACGTTAGGAAGTGAATAATTAGCAGCAAGGCATTGAGAAGAATCTATATGTATTTCTCAGGAGCATTGTGTAGATTTATACCTGTGTAGGCACTCTTCACGTGATAATCCAAAAAGAAAGGTTTATGTGATGATATGAGCCTAATTCCTTCTTTTCTTGTCTTTTCTTATGAAATGGGATTTACTCTAAAACAGGGTGCACGTAAGGAATATCAAAGCTTGGTCTACTGGATGTTTGTGTTTTTGCTGACTTGTCAAGTTTTAATGCGAAGACAGTTTTAGAGCCGATGGGGAGATGTGTGTCATTGTATATAGATTGCTTTTGGTAAGATTTACTGTAGGGTCTCTTCGTGCTCCAAAGTGTTACATGGGTCGGTCCATTTCGTCGGTCCATGCATCACAATATTCGGAAGAAAAAACAATAAATAACTCCGATTCTAGGAGCTCATAATCGAAGAGGATTCGAATCCAGAGCAATTCATTGTGCTATATGATCTTCATTAATCACATGAAAGGTTTATTTTCCAGATTTCGACCGTCTTCGATCGAACCAAACTTTATTTTCGTTCTACATTAGCCGCTGAGCGAGAAAAAAATTTATTATTATTATTCTTATTAAACGTGTGTTTGTATATATTGGCTGTGGAATACGCAAAAGTCAAAAGTATTCTTTTTTTTGCTTTTGCTTTATCTTAATTTTAAGAATACAGGGCTAAGAGACCATATGTCCCCAAACGCAATTGGCTTTCAAGAAAGCTCTCCGCTTTTGGACGTGGAATCCATAACTGTTCGTCCCTTCCCAAAACGGAGCAATAAACAACCCGCCATGATAAAATCTCATATAAAATCGCCCTAATAAAATCAGTCAATCAAGGCTTTATAAAGCAAAAGCACCCATTAAACTAGAAAAATACAATAGAAGAAAACACGTAACTCGCAAATCCGCTACGTATCACGATTCGCCGATCCAACACATCGTCTTTTCTAGCCTCGAAATCGATGTACCCAACAAGATTGCTTTTCACCGAGCGCGACAGTACCCCTCTACGGACGTAGAAGTCACCTGTATGAACGTCCGCATCGATAGTGACGAAAAACAATTACGATAATGGACAATGATAATCAAATTTTATTGCCTCAATCCAACAAGAATACATTGAATTTGATTCCCTATCTTGTCGCCCTCTCTCCTTTTTTTCTTGTTTTTTGGGAGGAAATGTCCACCCACCATTTGCATCATCATCTAAACAAGAGAAAAGCTTCAGAACCCCGGAAAAAAAACACAAGAGAAAAGCTAAGCAAAATGGGAGAGAGATGAGAGATGATGATAATGAAGAAGAAGAAGATTATAGGGGGGGAGTTGAAAGCGGGAGGCTTTAGCTGAGGCGGCGTTTCTCTTTTCTATCCTCTACTGGCAAATGGAGGGGCCCTTCAACCCTTTATTCTCTCTGGTCAGATAACCGTCAGCATGTGCCCTCCCAGGACAAACCCTTTATGAGAAGAAAGGAGCTTTTTCCTTCTTTCTTTTTTCCTCTTTTAATTCGTTTCTTTGCTTTTTCTCTTTCTTTTTTGGAGAGTGGAGAGGGAGACAAAATAAGATCAGGCCACGTAACACATGACGAGGATGGGCGAACATGTGCCCAACATTTGGTACCGGAACTCCACGAGTGTTGCACCTACGCTTGTTGTCACTGGTGTCGCATACGATTGAAAAGAAGGATGGGCATTTGTTCTTTTGAGGATTTGAAATATCGGAACTCTAATTTGTGATGTGTGGGTTATGTGATGCATTGAATACGTTCTGTTGATCTAGGTTCACTAATCTTGTTGTACCGAATACAGAGAGAGATATGTGTGGTGGTCTCTCCCTTAAAATTACTAATATGGCCTGTGTTATATTTGGTCGGTCCACCCATGATGTGTGTGTCCAAGCGACATAATTTACTCTAATAAGGATTGTGTCTGAGAGACACCTTTTGAAGAGGTGCGAGGAGAGTTTCTTAAGAGAAGTTAAGATAACTTCCTCAGTAGATGAACTAGAAATTAAGAATGCTCTCTCTCGACGTATAAGGATTCTGTATCTATTTTGAGAAGACAATCGGCATTAACGTTGTGGAACAAGAATACTTTTCCTGTGATTGTATTCGAACCAACGTGAAGTAGATTTGTTCATCGTCTGCTGGTGATTCAACGTACAACCCTGGAAATTTTGTTCGTAATGCATCGAACAGGTTAGTCGATTCTCCCAATACACACTCCCAAACAACCTTTAATTAAGACAGACAGTTCGTGTTGGCGTGTCATAATCGTGTTTGTAGCCTAAAATATCTTAACTTTTAATTTACGTGCCAAATAAATGAATTATGATGAAAACGTGTTAATTCATGTCAATTCAGTATAACATGTGCTCTGCAAGCCGCTCTCATCCTCTTCCTAACGAGCTCATTTGCTCTATTTTATTGAATATGCTTAGCGAGAAGGATGTTTTTTTATACACCTAGACTGTGTTTTTGGGTGTAAAAAGCGGACTCTGGTTAATACAACAAATCCCTTAAACACGCTGTCTCGTCCTTACTCTACACAATCCATAAGATTGACCTTCGTCAGCATATACAGTTAGGTATGTTGTACCATGTTATGTTCGGATTTTCGCTGTATAATTCGTGTTTGATTTTGTGTCATGCAAATGGATAGGTGTCCAGCATTGTCGACCCTACCTTAGCTATGCATGATTAACAAAGATGAAATGAAGGACACAAACAAACAGAAGATCTCGATGTGAAATACTCACCAATTATCATTAGGGGAGTCATTTCCCCCCTAAAAAATGGCTCATGTGTGATGTGCTCCCCTCCCCGACGACACTCCACGTTCTCTTCCTCTTTTTTGCCGTGTGGAAGTTATTATCCTTTTTAACTAATTTTCTCTTCATAATCCATGATCTTTAACATATATTAAGAAAGTAGAATATCTTTCTACACATAGTAACGGTTCGAGTTGCATGAACAGGCGTGTAGTGCGTGCAATGGCGGACTTAAGGGGCTGGCGGTGCCTTCCCTAGGTTTCCGAAAGGAATTTTATACATGATATATGCACGAAAAATATATCTTTCGGCCACCTAACCTCAGTTTCCCTGTCCGCCGTCTAGCACATGTTTGTGCTAGTTCAGGATAAAGAAAGAAATGCTGGAGTGTCCCATCTAATAATCATGGATCAAAGTGTTATGGATCTCTCCATTTTTTCTTGTCTAGGCGACGGCGCTTTCAATCTGGGCAATTGAAATGGATAAACACTGATCCAAAATTTAAACAGACAGAGGGGATTGCAGTGTGGAAACACCTCAAGGTCTATCTCAATAAAGAAAGAAAGAGAGAAAGGGAGTTGGTCTGTTGATCACTTTTTCGGTCGCCTTCTTAGAACACTGTGGTCAGAACCAACGCATTCTAGGCAGAACCAAAGGGTGGTTGTAGCTGGGCATTTTGTGGGAACCTTTCGGCGCAAGAATGACGCGTCCAAAGTGGAGTTGGAGTGCATCATCACCATCGCCATGAATGCTTTACATTTCAGCATGTGCTTTTGCCTCCTAAAGACAAATGTATGGCAGAGTACCGAATATTCGATTGACCCGTTACATGGTCATCTACAGTTAGGGTTCTGTCCTTTTTCCTGTGATTCAGTGTCCGGCGATCGTGTGTTTTCCCACTTTGTGAATTCTTGGAACCCCGTTGAATATAATCTAAAGTGTTTATGATGACTCGTTACACGGTCATCTACAGAGTTCTGATGGAGATCTCTCGCTGACGCCTGGCTAATATCTTATGGACTAAGTTTACCCTACCATCAAGGAAATAGCGCTTATGTAGGGTCGACTACCAAGTGTTGATGATTGCTTTATATGTTTCTGGGGTAAGGATTGGGGGGTTTTTTCAACGAACGTTGCTGCATGTGAGTTTAAAACCTCATGGATTGGCTATTGGTTTAGGACTGGAGATGCGAACGTGGACGCACGCAGCACGTATTCAAATTGCCCCACGCGCCGCGGGGGAGGTTCCCTTGTTTCTAAGCGCCGCACCCTGTAGTATGACAGCATTTGGACTGTGACACTGTCGTCGATCTGTCTGGATCTTCTCCTTGCACGTCCAATGTTCAATACGCATGATCTTTACGTCATTGGAAAGCTCGTGATGAGAGCTTTCCAAAGATCCTCGTATTGATAGGGTAAATCTCAAAGTCGAGGACTCTAGATTTTGGCCCATACCCAGGCCATAGGGTCCTGTCTATGAACCGGAAATTGAATTAAAGTCTCCACAGTTCCGAAACTTATTATTGACAGTGAATTAGAGGTGTGCAAAGTTTTGTTCGCTTCCGAAACCCTTAGTTATGGTTATGGGCACAGGGACCTATTCAAGTATTAGAAAGCTTGACCAAAGTTGGACCGGCAATAACTTCCTTATCTCATACCCTACCCAATCAATGCGATTTTCATTGCTGTTGGAACACTTGCGACCTTGTTTTTTATCCATGACGGAAATGGATACTGAGAAACCACAAACATCCTGAATAGGGAAGTGTAGTTCAATCGGACCAAGGCCAGTCTAGTTGTGAGTCCAAAGTTTCACGACTCCCATGGATGAGTGGTGAGACCGATACCACTTTGGAAGATGCCATCTTTAGCATGTAATGCTTTCCAAATGCTAGAGGATTTTTTATTGTATACCAGCATACCTTCAAATCTTGAATTTCGTACCAAATCCGCCCATCAAGCATTTTTCTCCTTGCGCACTTCTTTCAAAATTTTGTCAATAAGGCTAAATTTCTTCTTTGTTCTGTCTGTGACTTTACTCTCGGCAACCAAGCTCATTTTGCGCTTTTCTTCTATTGAACCTAATCTTTGTTAGCTTTGTTGGAGTGATTACTCAACTTGAAAAGAGTATCTCTTTCTTCATCTCATAGTTTGGAGCGGACTCATAAACAGATTAGACGAAGACTGTTCTGCCCACCATCGATAGCATGTTCGACCTCTATCCGGAAAGTTTGTCGCTGACTTCGTATATACCAAAAGAAGATTCTAAGGATCTTTATCCATCATAGTTCAATGGGAAACCGAGGTACTTAATTACTAATGTCATTACTACCACTCGTACCAAGTCTATTCTCCACATCCTGTTCAATCTGATGAGAAATATCTTTTGAAGTATAACTCGAGACTTGTCCTTGTTGACTGCCTAATCAGACGTTTCACAAAAGGAATCAAGCACCTGGGAAATGGTATCACAACCCTCTCATCGGTTTCCAGGGAATCTAGAACCTTTCCAGTTTCCTTTCATTCTCAATCAGAATGGACAGAATTTTCATGCACAGAACAAAAGAAGAGAGAAAGGACGTGCTTAAAGAAATGTCATTCGGTCCTATCATAAGTTTATTGCATGTCAATTTAACTGACGTACACCATCTTTTACTCTTTATTTTATTCATCGTGCAGATAATCTCTCTCACGGTCACAACATCATCTAGAAAACTACCAAAAAAATCTAAAAAATATTATAATTGTGCAAATTTAGTCCTAAGCTATTTTTTTATAACAATTAAATCCTAAACATTTTGCATTTATGTCAATTCAATCCATCCGACTAATTTTGAGCAACCGACACTAACGTGGAAGCCAGGCGACGCTGACATGGCTAATTTTAATATCTTTATTATTTTTTTGAATTTTTGTATATTTTCTTTCTTTTTCCTTTTTTTTCTTTTTCTTTTCTTCCCTACAATGGTCGGCGAGGCTCACTGACCACTGGGTGAGGGCCACAAAGCCCTCGCCGACCGCGAGTGAGGGTCGCAGCCCTCACTCGCCAGTTGCCAGTCGAGTGTAAACGTGGCCATGGCCTCGCCGGCTGCGAGCAAGGCCGCCTCGCGTGCGACCCCTAGGCCTCATGCCTAGATTGCGTCGCCATGGCCTCGTTGCAATCGCAGTCGCAAATGAAGGTGGCCATGGCCTCACCAACCACATGCGATGCTAACCTCCCAAATCTAGGCAAGGGTTGCAACCCTCACTAGCCACTATAAGGAAGAAAAAGAAAAGGAAGGAAGAAAAGGAAAAAGAAAATAAATAAAATTTAAAATTATTTAAAAATTACCATGTCAACGTCAGCTGGTCGATGGATGCTAGCCAGCATCCACGTCAATGTAGCCAAGCAAAATTGGTTGGATATACTAAATTGGTACAAATGTAAAAGATTTAGGACTGAATTAACACAATTGCAATAAGTTTAAGATTTTTTTGGTAATTTTCCCCATCATCATCACGGAAACAGCTATCAAGAATGAAGCTGGCTTCAAAAGGGAAGATAAGCTCAGTCAGATACAGCCTAAGCATATTCACAAGAGCTTTGGAAATAACCTTGAAAATGGTGTTGCAAAGACGAATAGGGCAGATTTGATCGGGGGGGTCTTACGACGTTGACATTTAGGGATGAAGACGAGAAGGTTATTTCAAGGTCAGCAAAAACCCAATCAAGGGGATGATTACACGATTAGCTATAAACCATTGCACGGAAATTAATTGAGTCCTAAATCTTGTAATATAATCAATGTAGTCCTAAATCTTTGAGAGAAAGTGCAATCCAGTCCTTTCCGCCAAGTTTAGCTTGATTTATCAAACATTGCAATCCAGTCATTGCTGGCTATCACATGTGTCATAGCGACGGCATGAAGAGGACTATTTTCAATGAAACAACACTGTTTTTGCTAAGATACACAATTTCGTTTCTTCATTGTGCATAATACACAAAAATCAGCCATAAATCTCCAAATCGAGCTCGAACCTAATTTCCCCTGAGAAACCCCGACTTTTAGTCTTGGCTACATCAAATAGAGAGAAGATGAAGATGACCTCAAGATTCTGCAATAGAAATGACAAGGCATAGATTAGTCAAAGTTATAACTTTGATTGTGGTCGCTCCAAGAGTGTGTTGTCCCTTCATAATCTATTTTTTATGTTTGATAGTTTATTCACATGTGATGTGTTGGTGATCCCTCCAAGTTTGTCTTTTTATAACCGATACTGCCTTTTCATGTAGAGTCGAGATAAATGACAAATCAACATTGGTCTACCGTTTCAACAGTGAAAATTTCACTTGCCGTGCAATGCATGACTACGAGGAGGAGGGAGAGGGATGATGAATTTAGTATAGGTAGATGTTGACACTTGAATTTTGTCTAATCATTTATGGATTAATTGCATAGATAATTAGGAACTAATCTTTAGCCCCTAAACAAAAATAATGTAATTAAATTACATAACATATAGTTTTTAGGAGGATTCATCATATAGTTTAGTTCATTAATCTCATCTGCATTGGACTGACATTAGTGAATGGATCTGAATCAATTACGTGGATTGGACTTGCACTGGAAGTGAATTCGGCCAACCCATGGAGGAAGGCTTGACCGAAATTCACAAAAAAAATTGGACCAAGTTTTAAGCTTTAATTGAGTTGGATTTAGCCCATTATAGTTAGAAAGACTTTGAGTTTAATTAGAATAAAACCTAAACGAATCAAGCTTGTCATTAATTGAGCCCACAAAGGGTAAATTTCGGCCAATCCATTGCACACACCTATTGCCCGAATTTCATAAGTAGAGGGGGGCCTAATTGAACCTAAATTAATCAAGTTTCTGCCCATGAAAGTTAATTAATGAAATGCCTTAAATTAATAGAGCCCATTATCTTAACAAGGCCTAAAATAAGCCCATCGAGTTGAGGTTAGACCTAGATTAAACATTATAAATATGTGGTTATACCTCACAATTCAATAGGTCGGCAATTCATTATTCGAACTAGAAAAAATACACGTGACAAAAAAGAGAAAAGTTAGAGAGAGACTACTAGGTTGAGTCCCCTCCCTCAAGCAATGTCACAACCTCCCCTAAACGGGCAAACCACCCTAGGGTTTGGCTAATGGATTACTAAGCATAAACTTAATTTGGGCTTTCTCAAGCCTATACAAATTCGCAACTTAGGTTCAAGTTCTTCATACATGCTATTCTATTTTCTGTTGGTCGATTAGAAACCCAAATAAAGTATTGGGAGATTTACTTTACTTTTATAAACTAGAGATTTCTGGATTCGGGGACTTTATTATGCTAGATTATTCTGACGCCCTTTCGATACATTTTCTCTTTTAATTTCAAGAAAAATATTTAGTCATGCAACTCAGATCGATTTTAAACTTAGCCAATAATATGTGAGGTGATCATGTGAGTGTGTAATCATTAATGAAACACCCAATAATCAGAACAATAAATAAATTACTAAGATAGGGGAGAATTTACTTACCTCGAAGCAAATCAATATGCACCAATAATAATAAAAAATACATATGCACCTTAAACATGGTTTCTAATTATCAAACAATTTCAATCAATTCTTTTTTGGGTTTTCTTTAATTAAAATGAAAACCAACTATATACAATGCAGAGTTTACTCTAAATTAATTCCACATGACCTAATTCTAACATGGCATGTGATTCTAGTTAAATGACTCAAACATGCATTCACTAAATGACTTGCAAGCAATGACATGGATGGTGACAAGGCATATGACATGGCATTGATGACGTGGCATGTGACATAGCATTACATAGCATTATAGCAATATGACATGGCAAATAATGATGCAAGCATGATGCAACTAAATCTATATGACATGCATATAATATATTTTCTATTTTATATTAAAATTTGTAATTTAAAAAATGCCATTATTTAAGCATGAAACTTTATTTAGGAGATGTTTTTGGTATTTTTCATTAACGAGAAATTAAAAATTAATGAAAATAAACTATCCAGAACAAAATATTATTCGATTTAAACTAGAAAATAATCAAAGTTAAATTCTATTTTATTAGATAATTATCTTAACTAGATATTATCCTAGCATTCAATCTATTTTAGATAATGAAATCTACCTAACATGCAATCTTTTTGGTATTTTTTAAAATAGGAAACAAATCAAACAAGATAACACCAAATCGTACAAGATAAGTATCAACTCAAATAAGATGATCGTGAAGATCTCAAAAAATATCCACTCAACTCATATTTGTAGCAAATAAAATCCATAACCTAATCTTAAGCCTTAAAGATTAAGTTATCGATTTTTCTGTGCACTCCTTAACCCTATCTCAAGCCTTAGGGATAGAGATGAAATAATTAATTGGGGATATACCTACCACTCGACATATGCACGTTAGATATCGATATCATCCAAATTAAGCAATAAAATATTTAAATCTAAATTGAATAAAATCTTACCTAGTTTGGAGATATTGTTTCCAAATTTGAACCAACAATGGACAGCTCGTGGACGTTGATGGCCGGAGGCACTCACAGTGGAGGTAGCTCACAGTAGGAGGATGGGAAACGACTATGGTCGTCAGTGGTGCTCGGTTTTTGCCGGTGGAAGTTCGCATGATGCTCTATGTGGCTCGGTTCACAGCTTAGTGAAGATAGTGTTTCGA
Source organism: Syzygium syzygioides (assembly GCA_031216285.1). Classification (NCBI taxonomy): domain Eukaryota; kingdom Viridiplantae; phylum Streptophyta; class Magnoliopsida; order Myrtales; family Myrtaceae; genus Syzygium; species Syzygium syzygioides. The sequence goes on along the minus strand of CM062245.1, from coordinate 11,909,137 downwards.
GCAAGGGTCGATGGTGGAAGCTCCTCACGGTTGTGCTATCTGATTTGGCGGTCAGCGACAAGTGCTAAAAAATCTGTAAAAACATAAGCTCTCGGTGAAGCAAAGATCGTCGATGCGGTGCTGCTTCATCGACGGGGAATAGTAAAGACTTTCCGCATGTTTAGTTCGGTGAAAATGGGTAGTCAACGATAAAAATACTTACAGTGAAAGAAAACGCCCGCACATAAACTTAGGAAAATGAATCAAGCTTCTGAATAGAGGAAATCACTATCCCAAGCATATTATAATACCATTGGATGGCACGAGACCCCCAACAATATCCAAATATAGAAGATATTATCCATACTTTAAGTTATGTAATATGACAACGGTCACATACTTCACCTTGAAAGTTTGTTGTTATATTTACTTATTTATAACGAGCACATTAGGAGCTCTTGATGGGACTTATGTCAGTGCATTGGTTCCACCACAAATTCAAGAAAATTTTCATGGTCGAAAAGAGAAAAGGTTAATACCACAAAAAAAAAACTCCAAACTTATATATTTGTAAAAATTTACCTCAAACTGATTTTTAAACCACAAAAAATTTCAAACTAGTATACATGTGACAGATTTACATTCCATTAGTTTCAGTAAATTTATTGTCAAATTGCTTGATTGAATTACATGTGGCAGTTTACGGATATACCAGTTAAAGTTTTACCCTCCATTTGTCATAAGTGTACCAATTTATAGTTTTTTGTGGTTTTAATTAAAATTAAGGAAATTAACAAATGATAAATTTGTCATAAATCTACCAGCTCAGGGTTTTTTATGGTCAAAAAATCAATTTGAGGTAAATTCATCATAGATGTATCAGTTTGGAGTTTTTAGTGATCAAAAAATTAGTTTGTAATAAATTTATCTTATGTGTACCAATTTAGGGCATGTCGTGATACTAATCCAAAGAGCAAACGACAAAAAATGTTAAGAATTGAGATGTGTGCACCTCCTTACACAAGCTCGCAGTCAGAGTTGTATTTATCTTAATATCATCCTAAGCAATCCTATGCAGCGCAAGTTTGACGGCATGCTGTGTATACAAAGGTACAGTGCTAAAGCATAAAAGCACACGCAATAGTTTATATCAAACACTGCTTCAAAAGTGTGAAAAAATAAACATTCATCCCTGACTCCATTTTCTAAGACAAAGGTTAGCAATCCTTACTCCCCTTATAACTCCCAACCTGTAAGAACACTCAATGTCAGGGACATACCCTATATCCCCGTTGTCAAACAAAACTAATTTTTAAAAAAGAGAAATTCGGCTTAAGTCCACTAAGAATTTTAATTCAATTATCCTAAGTAAAGTCGCCAAGCTGACATGACCTACCCTTCAGGTAAACTACCTAGGGTTTGGCTAATTGATGATTAACCTTACACCTAGCTCAGACTCTCCTAAGCCCATACTAATTTGCAACTTAAGTTCAATCTTTAACAAGTAAATAAGTTTCATTTTGGAGTTGCCAATAATTAGTGGGTCGAATAAGCCCAAGTCAAGTATTGGAGTGTACTTTACTTCTACAAACGAAAGATTACTTTGATTCATGACCCTTTCGATAACTTTTCTCTTTCATTTTTCAAAAATATTTTGCACACAACCTGGATTCATTTTAAACATAGCCACTAACATGTGAGGGGTGATCACACGGGTGCACAATCAATAAAAATAACAACCAATAATCATAAGAAATAAATAAATTGCAATGAAACAAGAAAATCAAACATCATGAATTAAAAGCACTAAGTATGCTAAATGAAATTCTAATTAACTATCTTTTTGGGGTTTTTTTCTATTATTAAATGAAATTCTAATCTAGGTAAACATGTATGATGACATGTGACATAACCTTATTCAAATGACGTGGCGAAAATTAACATGAAATTATTTTAATATGACTTGCATTAGATGATCCCGCAAATGCAATGACTAAATGACATGGCAATGACATGTCAATAACGTGGCATATAACATGGCATGGTGACACAGCAAACATTGATGATATGGCATGTAACATGGCATGTGACTTGGCATGACGTAGCAAGATCACATGACATGCACATGATGTTTTTGGTTTTTTAATTTCATTATAACTCACAATTAATAATGAATGAAAATAAATTATCTAGAGTGAGATATTATCCAATTCAAACTAGGAATAAACTAGTTGAAATCCCATTTTTAATTGGAAACCTATCTTAACTAGATAAACTCTATCCTAGCAAGCGATCTATATAGAAAAAGATATCATGAAAATCTTATTTAAAAACTATACTGATCTTATCTAATCTACATGTAATCTTTTTTGTATTTGTCAAAGAAGGAATAAATCAAAAAAAGATAAACATTCATGGTAAGCGATAATCATCAAATCACAAGAGATAAGCATAAAAGATTCCAATCAACTCAAATTTGATGACAAATAAAATCGACACCCTTATCCTAGGGCTTAAGGATTAAGTTGCCGATTTTCCATGCTATCAATAATCCTCTCTCCTTTCTACAAATCGAACTACCAACAATGTGCACATTGTCAAATCAGGAAATAATCCTAATTTAGTATGCTTAGAATCTCAAGAATCCAAGTTAGTCACAATATCATCAAATTAGGAAATAAAATCAAATATTCTAATTCGATTCGAGATAACTAACTAATTCAAAAGATTTGGTTTCCAACTTTGAGACTAGTGAATCACGGGATGATGGCCGGCGATAGACTATGGATGATGATGTTGTACCCGGCCTCGGTGGACTCTTAGTAAGGGGCTCTTCGGCTTGGACCGCTCGCGATGAGGATGCTCACGGTAGGGCAGACTCGTGGTATGGCTCGGCTTTGGCCTCTTCTTGGTTGTGACTCAATGGAAATCTTCAAAACAGAGGAAATAGAGGACCAACGGTAATCTTGGCTCGGCAGAGTTGTCACGGATCACGGCCACCGATCAAGCTGTAGCCCTCTTCCCCCAAGCGGCATATCGGCTTTCTCCCTACACCGGGACCAACAATGACCAGCCGACGATCCTACTTGACGCCATCAATGACGCTACTCTTTGGCCTTAGCGAAGCTCCTTCTGTTGCCGTTCCTTGAACCAAGAAGGCCTTGCATCGAGCGGCGATGGGAACCTGCTCTCCCAGGCCTGCACTGAGTCCTTGCTGTGCCGACCATGAGCGAGTCTACTGCACCACTACCGAGAGTCTTGCAGCGCAGTGACGATGTCGGTTCAGTAGAGCAGCAGGTAAAGTCGCGGGGTTAGAGAGCAGCGGCATCATCAAGGGTCAGCAGAGGATCGGACGTAGCAATGTGCAGCTCGTCAAGTTGGTCTCACGACAGTGAGCGAGCAGCTCGGTAGGTTAGAGTTGCGGTGGCTAGCGGGAGGAGAGTCATCTCGACCGGTGAAGGAGCAGTAGTAGTCGCTGCATGCAAGGAAGCAACATCGATGTCAGGGAAGGAGCTCAACTGCTCATGGTGACTTGCAGCTTGAAGATGGCTCATTGTTGGTGCTCAGCAAGGCTACTTCGTCGTCACCGGCTGAAACTCAGAGAGGAATAACAGCTCTGGCATGGTCGCAGCCATGTGAAGGCTTGGCCGCGACTTAGATCTTGTCTCCCTTTTTTTCTCTACTGTCTATTCCTCAAACATGTGCTCTAACCTAAGATTGCTGACCCATTGGTTTGTGAGACCTAATGTCTTTATATAGTGAAAACCTATGTCTAAACTTGATTATACAGGCTTGATTTATACCTTATTAAAACAATAGGCTCTAATAACCTAAGGCCTTTCGTTAATTAAACTTTAATGGGCTAACTTTCACTGAATTAAACCCAATAATGCCTCCCCTCTCTAGTGGGTTTCAGCCAAGACAAGGTGCATGAGCTTGGCCAAGTTCAATTTCGTTTACGGGCACAATTAAGCTCAAAACTCTTATAAAATTCCAGCTCTAATCATATGGGCTAAACCCATCTTAATTATAGCTTGGAACCTTGTATTTTACCTTGGAATTTTTGGCCGCCAACACTCTTCATGACTTGGCCGAATTTTTCCCTTCCTCACGGACTCAAAAATATATAATTTAATTAAGCTCAGAACCTTAATTCACTGCCGGTCCAATTAAATACCCTTTTTTATGAATTTATATATATGCCATGAAATGCTCCTCAAAATCATATGTAATTTAATGAAAATTATTTTTGTTAGGAGCCGGGGTCAATTCCTAATTTTCTATATAATAAATTATTAAATAACTAGCAAAATTTTAGGTATCGACACATTTAAGTGATCGTTTTTCCATCGATGTGACACATAAGTGGTCACTCGAAAAGTTTCAACACTTAAGCGAGTGTGTACGAAAATTCTAATACTTCTAATATATTTTTCCCGTGACATCCTCAATCCGACCCCTATCTAAGACGCTAGAAATGATATTAAGTATCGAAGCACTGATGGCAGAAATAAACCATGAGTCGAGCAAGCTTAAACGTGGATCGATTTTGGATCAAACACGAGTCACCCTTAATCCTAAAAGTCTCCTATTTATACAAGCAACGTCAGAGGCTATTCCAAGTGAATTTGACCATAGAAATCAGTCCAATTATGAGTATCGGTTTATGGATGATTTAGAGACAATCGTTTAGGATGATGCTTAATTAAGCATCATTGGACGGTTAATTTTCGGACAAGTGAACACAAGCCAAGCATTGGAAGCCCAACGAAAGCCCGTGCCCAAGACAAGCCCAATGGACTTGTTCAGCCTTGTTAGGCTCCAATCAAGAGGGTAAAGCCCATCTTGTCCACATTTGACCTTTTGGTGATTTTTAGAAGATTGCACATTAATATGCCATGTGCATGAATAGTGTTCTATGAATAGTAACCTATAATCTAGCATTTAATGCACCTTCTAAAAGCTTTCATTAGGAAGAGACCAAAATTTGGTCTTGCTCGAGGAGGTTGGGCGCCACCCAAAGAGGGGAAGGGGAGGAGATCAACTTAGTTAGCTTCTTATTTGGTTTCCTTAGTTAGTCCCCAACTATATGCATATGCCTATTTTAATAGCTATGCAAGCCTAGTGTCAGACTTGTTGAAGAAGATTTCAAGTTAGCCTCTTGGCCATGAATTTGCTTGGATAGGAGCAAATTAAGTGAAACCTAGGCTAGGGTAGGTAGTAGAGTTCCTTAATGCAATTGCATTATTGGCCTTCTTACAAAAACACTTCGGAAGGGAACTCTCCTCGTTCTCTCTCATTTCTCTATTTCTCTCCCTCACCCTCTCTTTCTCATGCCCTCCTTTTCTCATCGTCCACCGCCGTGACGCCATCCGCTCGCCGCCGCGCCATCCTCGTTGCCACCACCGCGTTGCCTCACCGTCGCCTCACCTCCGACCACACTTGTTTGCCGTTGCTGTTTGTTCATCATCATCCTTAGTTCAACCGATTTAGTAAGTAGTTCTTCTAATCCTTGGATGAGTGTTATGCTACGTGTTTCGGACCTAAGTTGAGTCTTATTTAAGCTTGTTCTACCATGATATTTCTTGTGTCGTAAGTAGATTATCTATACCTTGGATAGGACTTGATTCTTCGCAGTTTGATTAAGTTTCGAGTTTAGGTTTCGTGATTATTAGGATTAATTATTGCTTGTTTTAGGAAGAGAAAGCACGTATAGGAATTTCGCATGGTTTGCTCATGAAATGTTTCCGCTATTCTTATTCTCGTTATTAATTGCTGTGTGAATTTATATGTTTCCTTGATGCACATATATATTATAGGAATCAAGGTGAAGTGTATATGCTCATGTGATTGTTTAGTGCAATAGAAGTCTCATGCTGTCACATAATTATGGATTTACGAGAATTTGACGTTTTAAGTCATCTTGCGTATGTCCATCTTTTCAAGGAAGGTTTGTAAGTGAAGTATGTATAATTTCGCATGTTGAAGGATTGTTTAGTACAATAGAAGTCTCGTGTTGTCACATAATTATGGATTTATGATAAACCAACGTTTTAAGTCATCTTGGGCATATCCATCTTTCCAAGGATATTTCGCATGTCGAAGGATCACGATTGTTCGCATGTGATTATTTTCGTAAATTTTTATGTGTGAGGATTTTAGATATTCTAACCGTGTGAGCACTTCAGAACAAAAAAAAAATCATGTGAGCACTAAATACTCTTGCATTGGCTTAAATGAAAAACAATAATTGGCTTGAGTGCTTGATATGCTTGCGTGATCACATAAATAGTTTCGTACCCGTATGATTGCAGGGATAGTGCTCGATGGATTTCGGATGTTGTTCGCAAATAGATTTCGGAATGATGCTCTTAAATAAATGCCGTCTTCAAGTGAGGTCGAGATATTGCCATGCCTGATAGGGCAGGATGATGCCCGGTTACGTCGAAAGATTACCGATGCGAGTGTCGATCGTGACTGTGAGTAGTCATAATAATCGGAATACGTGTGGATATATTGTGTATGAATATGTGACATAAAGTGTTCTAGATTACTATGTATAATTGCCGCAAGCCAATTAGAAGCGAGACTTCATGTGTGATTATTCGTGTGAATTTTACGTACTAACAGGAGGTAAGAATTCATGTGTGATTATTTGATTGTGTTTTTGGCATGCCAAGAGGATGAGGTTACCTTTCGTGTATATAGATAAGGCGAAGCAAAAATTTTGCTATTGATCTGCTATCGACTCATTAAGTCCTATATTTGTGTGTTTTCGAGGCAATGTATCCTCCTATACAAGGCTTGGAAGTTTTACTTACTCAATTTGCTCATATATTGGCCCCTATAAATGGATACTCGGATCATGCGCTTTGGTATCCCCGTGGACCAAGACGTGGGGGTCGTAGAGTTCGTAGTCCTAGTAGATAGAGGAGCTAAGTTAACCCCGAACCTCTCTCTTTTTTATTGGATGTAATCAGAAAGAGCCTAAGTAACAGGTATGTAATTATTCTAACTTCTGATGTGGGTCATTGACGCGCGCGCGCGAAGTGTACTTTTGGGCATGTGTTTTCCATGCTATTTCATTTGTATTATTGGTTGGGAGATATAGAATTCAATTTCGCATGTGTTAATAAAAAGATAAAAAAAAAAAAATGGGTCGACGACGCCTCCTGGAACGTCACAATTCATGACCGATGAAGGGAAGTCGCGCGCTCGAGCCTCAGGGAGATAGGGTACGAGGCATGACATTTCCACTCTTTATATTACATGCAATTTTTATTTTATTTTTCTCTTCTAATTTTATTATTTAAATTTTGTAATTGCCTAAGGAAAAAAGTTACGTACTTTTATGCATTACCAATTCGTTATATGAGGAATTTATTTTCATTACATCGAGAAGATTTAATTTCATAAGTCCGATTCAAACACCAAAAACGAATTTCATTGTATCTTTCAACGTGCTACTAAACAGTCGAAAATTAACTATTTTTATTGAAAATGAGGGAAATCATCTTTCTTTTCTTCTTCACCTATGCTTTCCACCCTTCCAAACCATGAGGAGGACAATTAATTTCTCCACCTCAATTTTGTATTTTTACTCCCAAAGTGGTGTTGTAAACTTATAATGAATTGTCAAGAATATCCGGAAGCTTCTAAAAAACCCTAGCGGATGTAATAAAATAGACACAAAAAAGAAAAAAGAAATTAGAAGCCCTACTTTTCTCCTATACACAAGAAGTTCTGAGTCGGTTCTAGCATCTTCCTCAGAGGAGAGAACATCACCTCCCCACCTTCTCTGCCTCTCTCTCTCTCTCTCTCTCTCTCTCTGCGAAGAAGAAGATCGAAAATGGCGGATGAGCGTGCCCTCGACTTGGAGGAGCTTCGGCAGCTTCAGAGCATCGCGAAGCGTCCCCGCGTCATCTCTCTCATCTCCTCGGAGATACGCAACTTGGAAAAGGTCCTCCCTTTGCTCTTCCATTTCGCTCTCGTCGCCGTCTCGTTTGGTCCGCGCGTCTTTTCCCGGCGATTTCCTTCGTGGGTCTCTCCCCCTTTTGTGGAACGGAAGTAGTGGGGAAAGAAAAATATGATTTTGGGGTCGATGATTCTTATGTTTTGCCAGCGTTTTCGTGGCCACCCATTTTGCCCACCATGTTGGGTTGTTCGCAGTGTGGATTTGAAGATCGTTGCCGGTAATCGTAATGTTTCGCGCGGCGATTGTGGTGCTTTTTAGTGGTTGTTTCGATGTCACTGGGCTTCATCCGTACTGTGAATTGATGTGAGCTTGCGGGGTGTTGTGGTTCATCCTCCGACTAAGCTGTTGATATTGGGAGCGTCTGCGCTGCATTCTCAGGAAAGTTAGAGCAGATTGTAAGATTGAGAAATATCTTGAGTAGAGCTAAGGTCTGATGGAAATTGTAGAGTCTCTCTGGAAGGCTTTGAGACTTTAAAATTTGTTAGGTGACCCAGGTGCTAAATTATCATCAATAATCAAAATGCGAGGGTAATTGCTGTTTTTTATTTTTATTTTTCGAGAGTGTGTTTTCACTGGTGTCCCTCTTAGTTTTTTTTCTGTGGCCATCATAATTTTACACGAATGTCATTACGAATGGCACAATGAGTAGAATCTACCTTATGTGAACCACCTATTGCTACCTATAATTTCAGTTAGTCTACATATGATGTTGTGATGTCCTTTCAGATATCTTAGCAGTTTATGACGTACATTTGTTCTTGAGCATATTGTCGAAATAGGCAGCTCAGCATCACCTATTAATGTCAATTGAGCTGTCAAATTTGACACTTTTGCTATAAATTTGCCGCTCGTGCTGACTATTTGGCTTATGTTGAGATACTTGTGACACTTTAGATGGTTTTATAGATCTTTGAATGGCTGGATAAATATGAAAAGCAAGCATAAGTGAGATGAAACCCATATTTCAGTGGCATATAATTGAAATTCAATGACGCTTATTAGTATCGGTGGATGGACTAAAATGCAGTCGTGCATTCTGATAATTTTTTCTAAGTTTGTATCTCTGGCTCACAGGACCACAACCTTTAGGTCAAAGGAATTTTAATGTCTTAGAGGAGTTCTTTATGTGCCAAATGATACTATTCAAATTTTGTTGGTGTATTTGCATTGGTAGACAATTTCGAGCATGTGAAAAACTTTAACCCATTTGAGCTCTTTTCAAATGTTTGCCTTTAGGTAAGAGGATTTTTATCTCATGGTCCTTTTCCTCTACAGTTGTCAAAAGATGATGTTACTGCACAATCCTCACAGACCCCTGAGCCAATATCAACTCAAGCAAGGGTTCCTCCTACCCCAGCTTTGAATTACGTCACACTTGCATCTTTCAGCTGGGATCAGGATAGTGACAAAGTCAAGGTAATAATATAATCAGTCTCACTGTCAAGTTCATCTACTGTAACATTGTCTAGTAGAGACTATCTTTTCCAATTTGGCATTCAGAAAGCTGAGATAGTGAAGAATAAAAAATGTTAGGTTGCTGAATCCAATGTGCTTGGACTGATCTTTTGGTTATTTGATGTTACTGTGATTTTTTTTCCCCTTTTGATGCAGATCTATCTTTCTTTGGAGGGAGTTGATCAGGAAAAGATTGAAAGTGAGTTTAAGGCAATGTCATTTGACTTGAAGATCCATGATGTACAAGGGAAGAACTATCGCTTTACCATACCCAAACTGAACAAGGAGATTTTGCTAGAGAAATCTAAGGTTGTAGTCAAACCGACAAGAATGATTGTAACATTGTTTAAGGCCTCAAAGGGGAACTGGTTAGATTTGCAATTCAAGGAGGACAAGGTAAGTGATCTGTTGTTAAGGTCAGCGGTGTAGTTTTCCTTGTATAATACAACTCCTCATCTTGCTTTTTATCCTCCCATTTTTTGTAGCTAAAGCCTAGAATGGACAAAGAAAAAGATCCCATGGCTGGAATTATGGATTTGATGAAGGTATACTATGTTTCTTTCCTTTTGCATAGTTGTTCTCTTTGGGCCCGTTTAGTTCAACTTTTCAAATGCCACTTCTTGGAGGAATGCAAATACCTTTAGGATAAAGCCCCTTAGAGAAATGCAAATAGCGTTTGGTAAAAAATCCTTTGTAAAACTACTTTGGCTCAAGTAGTGTTTGGTAAATTTTATTTTGCAAAAGGGCCTTGGGAATTATCTTTTTTATTTTTTTAAAAAAAATTACCCCACCCTTCGCCAGAGCCGGCAAAGGCCTATGACCGCCGGCGAGCTGGCATTGGCGGCCGTTGCTAGAGGTTGAGCGACCCCCGGCGAGCCAAATCTGCCCCTAGCGGCCGTCGCCCGAGGCTAGGCGACCCTCAACGAAGGTCGCGCAACCCAGGCGGCCGTCACCTAGGTCACTCGACCTCAGGCGGCCGGCACCTAGGTCAACAGGTCGAGCGACCTAGGCGGCAGACGGCCTCGCGCAACCTTGGTCGGCGACGCCTGGGCAGTCACAGGACCTCAGGCGGCCATCGCCTGGTTCGTCCGACCTCGCCAGCCTCTCGCTGGCCCGATCTGATGTCAGTCACCCTCGCCGACCTCCCTTGCCAGTTGCCTCACGAAGAAGATGAATAGTAACAAGTGGGGCAAAACCGGAATAAACCAAAATAAATGAGGGTAGTTTGGGGATAATATTTGGGTTTAGCATTTCAAATGCTAGCATTTGGCAAGACCAGCTTTGGGCTTTCAGTATACAAATGCTAGCATTTGGCCAATGGGCTTCTAAACGGTTTAGCATTTCCCCGAGGGACTTTCGAGGCCAAAAGCCCCGTCCAAACGCTGAGCCAAACGGGGCCACTGATCCTGGTATCAGCAGGACACTGCCAGAGTGAGTTAGCCTTAAATATAGAAAACCATGAGCAACTACTTCATCTTTGATTTCTGGAAGTTATCTGGTTTCTGAAGAATCTTGATATCCAACATCTTGATTGAGATAGGACTTAGGTCTGTACTTCAATCTCAAACGTGGAATCTGTCTCGCTTAAACGTCTTGCATTAGCTCCAATGGTGGTCTCCTTCATGGACAGATAAAGTAGTGGTCAGGCTTGTTCTTACCCTTGTCAGAAGAGTAAGGGATATGATTGACTAGTAACTAGTCTCTAATAGAAGGGCAAATGCATTGTTCTCTTGTGGGATGTCCTTGTTTGGGTCAACTTGTCATCATGCACTGAGGGTCGTAAGTACTGAAAGCAAGTTACCTGAGCTGCATTAAAAGGATGTTCATGAATTTGATAAGTCACAGATCTCTGTTACTTGTAGTGTTCAATACTGGAACGCTTTTTCTATCTTGGCCAGAAAAAAGAAAGGCATCATAGGGCATGTCTCTGCCTTCTTCCGCGAAATGAAATATGAATTATCCTTTCAAAAGCACTGTCGGCAATATATTATTTTACGTTCATGTTTATATTTGCTGATGAACACTCATGGTTATCCAATGCTATGGTGACTGCAGAATATGTATGAGGAAGGTGATGACGAAATGAAGAAGACAATTGCAAAAGCATGGACAGACGCTCGAACTGGCAAAACAGCCGATCCCTTGATGGGATATCGTGGAAGTTAAACACGATGCCGTTGGGCTGTGATCAGGTTTCTGTCAAATTTTGCTGTGTTTCGTGACATTTTGCTGAGGCCTTGGAGCGCTTTTGCATGAGTCCTTATGAACTTTTGGTCTTTGATGTTATCGTGCATCTTTTGTAATCGTCATGTGTATCTTTCCTTACCGATTAACAGTAACTACCATGAAGTCAGCTCGGGCACCAATTGCTAGATCAGGGATATTACTTTCTCAGGTTTACATTACATAATCATCAAAGCTCCCCAATTATATAATCACGCTGCCAAACTTTTCACCAAGAGTGAACCTCAGAAAAGCTAACTCATTAGTAGTTTTTACTCGACTTGATGATACTCGAGTTTGAATGCTAACATTTTAAAGCTCCGTCAGTATCTTGTCCAGTCGAGTTTGAGTTTTCTCAAATGCTCATCGCGAGCCTGATTGAGCTTCTACATCTTGTCTTAAAATGTTGAGGGCTTGTTTGTTTATGCTTCAGCGAAAAAGAACTTTTCGCTTTCTCCCTAGAATTTGAAATACTACAATCTATTAGGAAACGATCTTTTGTCTTTAATACAAAAGACTCCTAAGAATACATACCAGAGTGTATGGATGTGATGACTGAAGACTTACATTTCACTTCTTTTCTAGACAGAGAATATTCGAGTTTTACCCTTATGAGCTTGAGCTCATTTGAAATTTTTCTGTTATTGAGCCGAGCTAGGTATGTTGGATTTTCCATTTGAGTCGAGCTTGAGTAGGGAATGCCATGCTCTGTTGAGATTAACTGGAGCTTCAAAACAAGTCTAACTTGAGCTCGGTACCGTATAGGCTCGACTCGGATTGATTCTAGCTCTGGTCTTCTTGATCGAAAACTCATTAGTATAGAGATGTGTCTTCATCATCGAATCCCAACGTGCTAGCCAGCATTTTACATCTCCAACCTTAGGCAATTTAGGATTCTAGAGGCGGTGGACCCAACAAATGCATTGTCTATACCACCCAAACATCAAATCAAGGTGCATACGAGGACACTACAATAATTTCTGCTGGGAGCAAAGGGGCAATACATGGGATGAGTGAGCATTGGTAAGAGATGCCAGGGAGCCATATGCTTAGACAACGTTCAAATTGGTGAGAGATCCTGGAGCCATATATGCGCTTACAGTAAATTCAAAATGGACGCTAGTTAAGCAGATCGACCAAAATTACAGCACATGGTTAAGCCGTAGCTCCTTAGCCAAAGCCGCCCGGTAAACTCGTTGCACCCACGTTGCCTGTGTAGTACAAGTGAGCATCCTCTTAATTCTCATCAAAAAGACAGATCTCACTATACATGGATAGCTCCACCAACTTTATTCAAGTGGCACCACCAGTCTCGTAAACTGAAATCTCCATTGAAGCCATTCTAAGGACTTGCAAGGGCAAATTCCTAGAAGGACTATCAATTTTGATAGCAAACAGTCGATAATGTTTTGAAAGCTCAAAGTGATCTGGTTCCATGGGAGACCAAAGTAAGAAGTACGCAATGCATCCAACATTTGCTGCCTACACCACCAATGAAAATAGAGATGAATTTGCAATTCAGCATCTCACAGTATAGCACTTTGGTGCATTTCAAATTTTTCTTGTGGATAAACTTGCTTCAATGAATAACCCACACGTATTCTAGAAGCTGTAAGAAAAGAATGTACTAATTGCATGTGATCAACAAGCTCTTGTATTCCAGGGCAAAAAAACAAGACTTAGGAATACAGGTGGGTCAAGTAGGATAGAGATAACGCAGTCATGAAAAATCCCAAGGACAAGACTTGGGAATCAGAAAGTTTGTCCCTCCTATGAAATTGGGCGAATGACATCCACAATGTTGTCAATGTCAATGATTTATCACCTACACAATTGTCGCACGAATTTAGAAATGTTATACAAAGAGTTTCACGACCATCTATAATTACGAGTTCAATAAAGCTACTATTCCTAGAAATAATAACAGAAATTAGAAAGCCATGGTACACAAGTCTATCGCAGCCAAGGAAATCATAAATTTTCAGCTGGAAAGAAGAAGAATCAAATCAACTGACGTTGCAAATCCGCTGGATTGAGAACATATGAATGTTGAAATCAGGAAGACGCTTGGTGCCTTCATTGGAGTATTTGACTACCATAATCATCATTGAACTTATCGTAGAGATGGGCATGGAGGTGAGCTGATGGCCTTGTGTTCTTCAAAGCCACCTCCATATCTTCAGGTCTAATTGGTCCCATATTCGGTAGCTCTATAATGTAAAGACATTCATTGATCAGATTAACATAATCAAATTCTCAATTTTCCTCCTTCAAAAAGAATACAAACACTTCAAAAGATATATAAAGATAAACTTCTGCATGTCCTATTTGAACTGGCATAAATGCAAGATGAGTATTTACAAGTAATTAACTAATTATGCATTTAAATTGCAAAACATGAGGAACTAAAGATGCATACAGCTTTCAACACCTGAACTTTGAAGTTGAACAACATGAAGAGAACAATGCTCCCCCCAAGACAAGTATCAATATCTTGCAAAGGCACCTACCCACCTCAATCAATATGCATGTCTAAAACTATTATGATGTCACACAATAATGTGTAGTAAAATATTTAACTCAAAGAAATTATCTATCTATAGTCAGTAAAATGTGTGTACCTTCCTCTGGCACCACTTCCTGTCGGTCCTCAAGAAGAGCCATTAACCTTCTTAGTGGTTGCATAGCAGCCTCCTTGGATACTAACCTAATGTCTGAACCAGAATATCCTTCAGTTCTTTTGACCAATAAATCATATGGAAGTGCCTCTTCACCAGGCACTTGGGGTAGTAACTCCTCAAACATGGCTCTTCTTGCTTCAGGTTCTGGAAGCGGTACAAGGATCTATAGCAGTCAAAGGTCAACGAATGGCCGTACAGATCTCCATATTAATCTCATATTAATCTCTCAAGATGTTATCAGACAGAAGCCAGCAATCAAGCTGAATGTACTAAAAATACATCCTTGAGGATTCTTAAGCATACTAATAAACTAAATCTAGTTTGACATACATCCATCAGGCACACTGACTATTTGTCATGCAACCAAGAGCATTTGATCATGATGACAACCTCTTCCTTACACAAATCTTGCACAAGACAGACGTTTACAAATGTGTAAACATGAGTCATACAGATTACAGAGTTACTCTTTTAACTATTTTTATGATGGGAATCAAATCATTTCCCTCCCTTTGATTTTAGCATATCAGTTAAAAAGATGAAAAGTTACAATCACATAATAAGGATACTCGCTTTTCAAGACGACGGAGCATGGCTGCATCCAACTCCCAGGGGAGGTTAGTTGCCGCCAATACAAACACAAGCTCATTTGTCCGCGTCAAACCATCCATCTGCAGTAGATTAAGCACGCATTATTTTCAGGTGGAACATTGCAATCACATTGAGAAAATTAGACAAAACTTTCATGTCAGGGGTTCATAAATAATTGGAGAAAGTTTGGGGGACACTAAAGGCCCCCCTTCTACTGAAAAGTAAAAACAGTTAAAATATTGCATTCAATATCTTCAGGAAACCGCTAGATATAATCGTACTTTCAGAAAACTTTTACCATTAAGAAAAATGTCAAAATGCCCTCAACGCATTGAATACCTCATTACTCTCATCGACCAACTAAGAGACAGGCCAAAACAAGAGTAGGTGTCCCAAATGTGGGGTTGTTTGCATTCTTGGAGTAGAGAACACAACCCTTGTCATACACATAGGTTTATATTCACACATACATGTTCTCTCCTTAATCACTAAGCCAACCTGTGGGTTTATAAGAATTTGGTTTTAGCCCAATGAACTAAATCATATACTCACTCCCTTTCACTCTCTCACACATAACCTTTTTCTTTCACGACTTTCTTTCTGTTTGATGTCTCACCCAGAATTGTCTCCAAGTATCAGAGGTGCTAAAAACTAAGCAAACTTTTCAAGATCAGGCTAAGCGTGTGATTAGAAGAGGTAGAAGCGAAGGGACAGATTGTTGAAAAAAAGTTGCTGATGCCAGAAACTTTCGCTTATTTGGGACACTTGTAGAAAATATAGGATCTGATTTTGAAGAGTATAAACATTCAATTTGGGCCCACCCACCATTGTTTATCATCCCCAAATTGGGATACAAGTACACCATTTATGTTAGTTTTGCTTCAGAAAGCCCATTGTACCCTTTGATTTTGTAAATTAATACAACATTGTCATCAACTTTCCATCCGAACTATCGTTGTTATATTTTCTTCTACTGGGCTTTCAATTTTTTTTTTCATTAATTTTAACTATGCTTGCATATTGACTTGTGACATTCTAGAAATAATATTACAAGATTATCAAAATGGTCTCCTTCTTTTACATAATTTTTCCGCTACAGTCATACTATGGAAATTTCAAATTTATAAAGGATACAAAAGTATTTCATATTAATACTATCACCATTTTTTTCATAAATTAACTTTCTCCCATCAGTCTTTTTCCCTTCCCATCCAAAAAATATTGATTAAAAAAATTTCTTCTCTTCCATTTCCACCTCCACCAATTTCAATCCTCTTTCTTTTCTTCCTTCCATAATTTGTTCCAAAACATAGCATAAGAGTAAGAGGATTGTGGCAGCTTTAATCCAAAGAGACAACGTGATTTCGAAAAAGATATGTTTGGGAGAGTAGAGAAAATGGAGGGAATGAAAATTTGGATGGAAAATTATAAAAATTTTAAAATTTGGTGAGAAGGCAGAGGAGGGAAGATTTAAATTTTGAGGCATTTTCCACCCCAATTTTCTTGTTCCCTTCCTCCCAAACATAGCCTAATCCAGAGTATAATGAGGTCTTTATTACACTATCTAAGTGTCACTATACTTCAAGAAAAATGAAAGCAGAACAATATCGGCATTGAATTAATGTACCACTACTCATTCCGAAAAAGTGGTAGAACCGTGGCAAACGGATTCTAGAAGATTGTCAACAAATAGTTAAATTAAAACTGGAAGATTTCCCTAAAACCAAAAGTACTTTAAGAAAGTCAAAGTTTGACATTGATGCCAATTGATAGACAATGATACCATTAGATAGCAGAAAAATCAATTTTATGCAGAGCACGTATACCACTAGTCATAAATAGATCATCTTCCAAAATCCTTGAGATAAACTTGTAAATGAGCCACTTTTGATGTGGAACTTGCAGGGAAACAGGTCAACCAAAAACAGTGAAGGATATTGCTAGATAACATACCATGGGCACTGAGAAACATATCAATCCATCTACATCATTCCAGAATGAGGAATATAGAACAGTACGGAACGAACATCACCTGAATAAGTAGCTCAGTCTTCAAACGCCTACTAGCTTCATGCTCACTACGTGCCTCACCACGGTGACTAATGATCGCATCAATTTCATCAAGAAATATTGTTGATGGTGCATGGTGCCTAGCAAGGTCAAATAGGACTCTCACCAACTTCTCCGAATCACCTGCCATATAATAAAGAAAAGGGAAATCAACTTTACTTGAAGTCAATTTGCATTACCATATCATGCATGGATTCCACAAAAAAGTTACAATATAATACAAATCTTCACTTCGCCAAAGATTGCGCTATTGTGCTTCAGAGCAGCAAGTCGAAGAAGTAGGCTGTGTTCGGTTTTCTAAAGTAAAGAGAAAATATGCACAAGAGAAGAGCTCATCATCCTTCACAAACTGACATGGCGAGCCTTCTTCAAAATGCCTCATCCAAAATAATGGACCCAACAAGAAACAGAAATTAAGAGATGTGTGACCTGTTAATCCTAATCGACTCTTACCGCGCCACTTGCTGACAACTGATGATGCAGATATGTTAAAAAAAGTAGTATTGCATTCAGTTGCAATGGCCTTTGCAAGCATAGTCTGCAACATAGGAAAGTTAATTCATCAATCAGTTCAAAAAGAAAACAAACAACAGAAGAACCATGCAATAATTCTGAGATTAATCAGCAGGCCTTATTTAACCTGTCCTGAGAAAGAATGGCCTTTTACCAGGCGGAAAAAGTACATAATGAAAATCAAGCGTCAATTCACTAAATACAGGTGGACAACAGTCATACGATGGCCCCTGTCATCTAACCCATCAATATTAGATGCCTTTTTAAAGAACACATGGATCTCACAGGAGAAACAATCTCAGAAACTAACAGAATTGTTCCAAAGGAAGCAAAATAGAAGGCCCATCTCTTAAAGATCCAAAAGACTATGTTACAGATCTTGACATGTCAATATTCAACAATTTGTCTGCATGATATTTTGCAGATATGGTGGTTTAGAAAAATTCAGCTACCCAGAGATGAGTCGGAAAGTTCATTTACGTCATTGTGGTGGAAGACAATGACTATGACCCCGACAACAACAATTATGACAACGACCATACTATTACCAGCCTTAAATACTGCATCTTCCTGCTAAGCCATCCAATAATTGAAAGGATTTGGCAAGAGTTTCATCATTATCAACTGTTCAGAACTTGTTATCAGGATATAACATGGATTTCTACAACTGTTTGGATCTGCAACATGTGTTTGACTATAATTTTGTCTTGACCTACAAGTTTAACCAAATACATGTGCCTAGAGTAGCAGGAGAAGTAGCATTTCTTTCTCTCCAACCATTTCACAGGACCGTTAGGTGCTGCATGTTCAGCATACAGTAAGAGTGCCGTACAAGCATTGCACTGACATTCATAGCTGCACAACACATTCATTAGCAGACTTACCCAGCATGCATGTGTATGTCTTATCCAGGAGACAAGAACAAGCTTTTATCTATAAATATCTCAGACCATACATCGCTTTCTGATTGTCCTTAACGTTGAGACAGCAGTTTTGAGAAAGCATTGCCAAATTAATACATGCATTAGAAAAATAATTGCTTGTCCATGAAAGAGATTTGTAAGTCTGACATTTTCAAACAAATAAAGCCGGATCTTAATGGAAAGTATGATTACCCGGTACTAATTCTACACTGTCATCAAGGTGCCAAAGATGTACTAAATGGGCAAGGCATAAAATTGGCAAAACAATCAGGTTTGAAGTCACACCTGAACCGAAGTCAATACAGATGCAAATCGCAGTGTCCATGCCGAGACTCCTATTATACTTTGAATCATCCGAGACAATTTGGAACACGTAGAAGTCTTTATCTACGTGTTTCATGGAACTTTTAACTATGAGCTCACACGAAATAGCTTCACCAATGCAACAACTACCAGAAAACAGCCTGATGTTTCCAAAGGAACTTTAATAATGCCCATAAGGGTTTTCCCTAAAACAAATACTACAACTATAGAACAAATATTAAAAGAAATAGAATACCCAAAGGCTTATTCCACTAAGTAGCTCTGCTATTCAATTGTCCTCAATTCTGGTGAAATGAATCACACAGTTAGTAAATTGGACATTTTCCACCTATAAAACATTGAATGACTGGAAGACTATCATACTTATCTCTCCCTTCACTTCACATCAGAATTTTCTAAAATATTTGGTAAAGAGTCATGAACATGCTCTGCCAGACTCCCAGCAAACCTCTTGTAATCACATGTTAAATTTCATACATTAGAGACTAAATCATAAGCAGCTCAACAAGCGTCATTATATGCAAATATAAGAAGCACAAAGTTCATATGTTAAAAAATCAGACCTTCCCTGTCCCTGGAGGGCCAAACAGGAGAATACCCTTCCATGGTGATAGAAGACCAGTGAAGTACCTAGAGTCAAAGGGGAACGCATGCTTCAGTTACTAGATATTAAGATCAGGACAATGATGTACAAATACAGAAAATTATTTGAATCTTGAATTTCACGAAAATCATATTAGTCGGGAACATCCCGATTCCTGTGGTTCCCCATAAAATAAAATAAAAAATTGAGCTCGAAAAATTTCAAAAACTCAATGCATTTTCAGTGCAGCTTGAAATAGGTACCTCTTTTAAGTTTCCCCGAGTAAAACATTATATCAATTCTTCCAAAACTATGAACAAACTCTCAATGATTTCAAAGGTCAATATTTTCAGATATTTGACTCATTAGATATCAAAAAAGACTTCCAAACAATAATAGCAAAGAGCTAAAGCATAAGTTAGCCCAAGCAGTACACTCCACTATCCTCAAGAAGGTGAACCAGTTCCATGAGAACTACAGGAAACCAAAACTAAATCTCATCCAAGCAAAATGACCAACGTATTTGCTAACAAAATTACTATACTATCCACATTCTTTCCAAGTTTCAAACGGGTGAAAATAACCAATGTTGGAAAGCAGAACCCATAAGATCATATATAAATAAATTCAAAGTATGAAATGATTGACAAGGAATTGCAGACGATCACTTGGGATATTTAATTGGCATGACAACTGCTTCTTTGAGTAAGCGTTTTGCATTTTCTAGGCCTTTGATGCTCTCCCATGTAACATCTGGGCTCCCACGAATGATATCCCTGGTAGAATATGGAAATGAACCAAGCACTTGGTATTATGATAAGATAATTACAGTGATATGAATATTGTAAGTCATTATCAGGTAAAGTGCCAATCCAGTGTTCTGCATATTACCTGGTCAAACTCTCGGCCAAACTGAGCATTTCTGGCGATTCAAAGGCAGGAAATAGAGGCTTTTGCCTGAAAATGGAAAAAAAAAAAAAAACACCAAAATGACTGAAGGGTGAGAAATCGATCCAGTTGCACGGTTCCAAAACCAATTCAGTGGTCGTGAGACAGAAATTGACTTCGTGAGCACATTGAATAAGTTGCTCTTAACAGCAAATGCACAGTTAAATCTTCAGGTTCAAGTCAAGTTGAGACTGATAGAGAGTACTAATGTCGTATTCTAACACACCCGTCGCATAATAAAAGATCACGATAAACATGTTGGCTTGGTGAACATAGGATGATCTGGAGACAGACGGAACCTCACATCAGGCATTCCGTCCAAAACTTACAGCAACACACTACTAATCAAAGAGGAGAGTAAATAATCAACCAAGGAATCATACGGCCTCTCAGCGACTCTGCTCGCGGGGGCCCCGTTTGGGTGCAGAGAGTTTCCACCCTGCACATCACAAAAACACCACTCAAACAACACCAAAGCAGACATGGCAAGCCGGTCGCGCGAGCCGAACACCTCACCTGGCTCTGGCACTGCTCGTAGATCGCCAAATCGGCCGATCTCTTGACATATCCATTACCATTCGACGCGCCGTTCGCATGATTCCCATTGGACACGGCTTTCTTGTCGTCAATCTGACCGTCTTGCGGCTCCTTCTTCTTCGCAAACTTCGCATCAAAAAAAAAAGACACATCACATAAGATTCCCCCCCGCAACAAAAAAAAAATTTGCAATAGCCCCACTCTATAACTACAATTGTCCGGAATCAATCAAAAGTCCGCAGTCCGACAGACACGATTGGCATTTTGCCCACTCCAAATCGAGAGGAGAGCGCGCGGATGCGGACAAAGACGCTGAGATCAACCGGGCGAACCGCTCGTCCCGAATCAATCTCTTCACTACTACTGATCGTGATCGGGACAGCAGGGAATCGACATCGATCGAGCTGCCGCGCCGCCCCCCGAGCGGAGGCTTCCGCGGGGAAGTCGGGCGCCGAAACGGAGCTTCCAGCATGGTCGGAGCCCTCCAGCCGACGCAATGCCGTCCTCCGCCATCGCTCGACGAGCCGAACGCCGCCGAAAACGGCCCGAATCGCGAGGCTCGCAGACACCCACGCATGCGCGCACGCGCGCGGGGGCACAGAGAGATTACCAGGAAGGACCAGGGACCGCGGGAAGCTTCGTCCGCCATGGCCGGAGGTTGTCGAAGGGGAGAAGAGAGAGAGGAGGAAAGAGAAATCTGCTGCAGCAGCGAGCGCTCTCTCTCTCTCTCTCTCTCTCTCTCTCTCTACTGTGTGAGGGGCGATCGCTGGCGCAGTCCCACTGGGAGGCACACTGCGAGCGCGAGCGATGTATAGCGGGGGGGAGGTGGGAAGAAACGGGACAGGAAGAAAGCGCTCCCCCTCACGTGCGCATCCCTCATATACATTTTTTTCTTTTTTTTTTTAATTTCGGTGGTGATTTGACAGGTAATAATGAAAAGAATTTAAAAAAAAAAATAAGCGGAATTGGCTGTCACTTGCCCCCCGATTTATATTAGACGAATTGAACTCCAGGGGATCGTCCCCCCAAAAAAAAAAACAGAGAAACTCTAGGGGCACTCTCTGCCAGAAGCGCCCCGATCTTTCTGGTAACGACACGAGCAGTTCTTGAACTTTATCTAAGTATACAATGCGGTCTTTGAACTTTTAATTTTCTTCACTGTGGCCTCTAAAGTTTAATATGATGTTCAATGTGTCCTCTAAACTTTTAATATGTTCAATGTGCTCCCTAGACTTTTGGTACATGTTCAATATAGTTCCTGAATTATATGAATTAATAGAAAGACTACATTGGACATTTTCACATAATTCGAAGACTGAATTCAACTTGTACCAAGATTTTAGTGGCGACATTAAACAAATTAAAAGTTCAAGGACCACATTACACATTGGGTTAAAGTTCAGGGATCATATCGAAAAAATTACAAGTTAAGAGACTATATTGCACATTTGACTAAAGTTCAGGAACTGTTTGTGTCATTTTCCTAACAACGAAAATAACCCTAGCATGCTACCCCCTTCACCACCCGTCGCCACCGCCCCCACCACTGCCGCAGTGACTTGATTGCTACAAAGCGAATCATCTTGGTCGTCGTGCGGCGCAGTGGAGTAGCAATCACTTCGACGATGCGGGCAAGGTGGTTACAATCTATAGTATGGATAATGACACAAACGATCCTTGCACTTTGACTTCATATATAATTTGGTCCTTAAACTTTTAATTTGTTCAATGTAGTCCCTAAACTTTAGGCTAATGTTCAGTGTGGTTCTTAAACTTTTAATTTATTTAATGTCATCTCTGAATTTTTTGTACATATTCAATTCAGTCCTTGAACTAGATGAAAATGTTCAATGTAGTCCCTAAACTTGAATTAATAGAAAGGACTGTATTGAATATTTTCATATAGTACATGGATTGAATTGAACATATACCAAAACTTTACGGATGACATTGAACAAATTAAATATTCAAGAACCACATTACACATTGGGTTAAAGTTCAATGATTACATTGAACAAATTAAAAGTTCAAGGATCAAATTATACATTAGACTAAAGTTCCGGGACTATTTGTGTCATCTTCCGTCTATAGTAATATATCGAAAAGTCCAGACCTCAAAATAAGGAAAAAAAAAAAAGGTCGGGTATCTTTGATGCATCTTTTGTGACTTTTCATCATGAAGAAAAGTAAGTTGCCTTATATGTAATCAGAAGTAAGTTTTGCCATATTTGTTAGTAACGTTCCCAATTAAGAAAGAAATCCCGCACTTATAAACGGCTGCTAATTTATTACCCTTCTAGTTATTCCAAAACTTAAAAATTGTTTTAAGTCGGCCCGAAATTAGTTAGCAACATGAGAACATAGTAATACATAATACATCCTACCAATTCTAAATTGCTAATGTGAGTTTTTTTTTTTTTTTGCTATTAGTAATTTGGACCCCTTCGCCCTCTCGCCAGCACCATGGTGACTCGGCCACAGAATATCTCGGTCGTAGCGCGGCACCACGGAGAAGCAATCACTGGGAAGCGGGCGAGGTGTTGTAGCGAGACGTACATGTTATTATTATTTTATATGGTATATATCCAAAGTCCAAGATCCACAATAAGCAATCATGGAAAAAAAACTAGTAACTTTGATACAATATTAGTGACTTTTCATTTGGAAAAGTAAGTATGCCATGTTTGTGAGTAACTTTCCTGATCAAGAAAGTGAGTTCGCTCTCATAAAAAGGTTAGTAATTTATTAGGTTTTTAGCAATTTGAAAACTTAAAAATAATATTAAATCATTCCGAAATCAGTTTTTTTTTTGGCTAAAACCGAAATCAGTTAACGGAGGAACATCTTAAGTGGTATGAGACATATCATACCAAATTATTTTTACCGTGTTTATTTGTAAATTTAAAATGAAAATGTGAGTTTTTTTTATCCTTTTTAGAAATTAGTAATATTGGCAAGTAGTTAGTAATTTTTTGGGCCGTGCTTTTTCTACTCAATTTTTGGCTAAAACACTCCTCAACACAATAATTTGACTATATTGCCCTTTGTGAGTCCCACTTTTTGGCATCCGAATGTTTTAAGAAAGTGTTCTGTTTTTTCTAGTCATGTCCCTTTTTCTTTAATTTTCTATTTTTTTTTATTTTGGGTCCCTCGTTCACTTTCCTTAGTCTTCTTTCTTCTCTCCGTTCTCTCTCGTGTAACCACTCAAAGAAATAGGCGAGGACATGACCTTTCCTATTCTCCATTTCTTTGCCTTTGAGAGAGAACGGAGAGAAAGTAAGAAGACTAAGGAAATTGAACATGGGATCCAAAAAAAAGAAATAGAAAATCAATAAAAAGGAAAGGGAAAATATCACCAAAAATCTCAAACTATATCACTTGTAACAAATTTATCCTAAACTTTTTTTGAGACACGAAAAATTTCAAACTATGTCACTTGTAACATATTTACCTCACAATACTTTTCCCAAGGGTATTTTCGTCTTTTTCCTTTTTCTATGTTTTCTTTCTTTCTTCTCTCTTCCCTCCGCCGGCCATGGCGGAGGGAAGCCAACAAGGGTGGCCCTCACTGGCATTGGGCTTCCCTCCACCATGGCCGGCGGAGGGAAGAGAGAAGAAAGAAAAAAAAACAAAAAAAGGAAAAAGACGAAAAGGCCCTTGGGCAAAAGTATTACGGGATAAATATGTCACAAACAGCATCGTTTGTAGTTTTTTGTGTCGCAAAAAAAAATTTCAGAACAAATTTGTCATAAGTGGTATAGTTTGGGATATTTGGTAGTGTTTTCCCAAAAGGAAAAGGACACAACTAAAAAAGGGGGACACTCTCTTATAATAGTGGACCACGGATGCTAAAAAAAGCAGGACCCACAAAGGATAATATTGTCAGAGTACTCTATTGATGAGAATTTTAATCAAAGAGGAAGTGCAAAAAACGTAGCCCCAAATTTTTTTTTTAATCTTAGAAGTAATTTTTAGTTGCTAATAAAGTTGCAAAGTATTTAGAAATTTGTCAACACTAGATGTAATTTTCATGACATCAAGTGATGACGTGGAATGAAGGGGTTTCTTTAGCAGTGGAGTCTAGTTGAAAGGAACTTATTGACATAATATGCAAGGAGCAGGGGAGTGGGACAGTTATGAGAATGACCTTTGTACATGCGTTCAAGAAAGACTTTTGTTGGAGGAGCTGAAGAATAATACACTCCCGTAATCATCTCCCATGGGTATGTGCTGGTGACTAAAAGGTTGAAAAGAGAATAGCGGAACACTACAGGGTAGCTGCATTTCGTGAATTTCTGAATGATTGCTCCGTTTGGGATGATGAAAGTAAAGGTTGCGCCTTTATTTGGGGGAATAATAGAGATGGGGATGTAAGAATTTCCTAATGTGGGCTTCATTAATTGAAATTAACTGAATTAATTTGGTCTAATAAAGGTAAGATATATGGGTTCTTAATAAGTCTAATATGGAGCTGGCTGGTGTGGGCCGAGTACGGCCCGGCCCGTAATGAGAGGGCCCGTGGTCGAAGACTCTATAAATAGCGCTCAAGTCCCTCCCCTAACCTGATGATGCACATTTTGACTCACATACGGATTAAGAAAGAACTTTCTTCTCGTGAGTGGCAATCTCATTAGGCCAGTGTTCTAACGAAGGGTATAGGGGAGAAGATCTTGTGTTCGTGTTCGGAAACCGTCGCAAATTCCGCGTCAAGTACGATGGATTCCAAACCAGGTACGCGAATCGATAATTTCTCCCATATAGTGTTTCGATTTCTAACTATGGTGATCCTAGGCATGCCATTTTCGTGGCTAACATGTGGTATCAGAGCCTGCCATAGATTAGAACCGAAACATGCGGATTAGAACCGTTTTCGTTTTGTCCGAGAGGTTTTTGCCAAGTTTCGAAATTTTTTGTCGAATAAAAGTTGGTTTTTATTACATATTTGGATTCTACTCGTCGAGACAAGAAAAATGGTGGGCGGCACGTCGCCGGAGGACGCCGGACGCGCCGTCACGCGCCCACACGCGCCCTAGGCGCGGTGGCGCGTGAAACCACGCGCGTCCGTGCCGGCCACGCGCGTCCGCGCCGAACCGGCGCGTCTCTCGGGTGATAACCGCATGCTGACGTCATGCTGACGTCAGCGAGGCGCGGATCCGGTTCACCCGGACCCGACCCGACCCGGATCCGGACCCGACCCGAATCTCGACCCGACCTGACCGTTGACCCGACCGGTCAAACCGATCGGATCGGTCCGTTGACCGTTGACCGGTTGGACCGGTCAACCGGTCGGACCGGCTGTTCAGACCGGTTTGACCGGCTGAACACGCGCGCACGCGCCGCGCCTTCCGGCGGCGCGTGCGGGCGCGTCCGACGTCCGTTTTGGACGATCTTGGTATCGACGCGCTCGTATCGAGATGCTCTACATTGTGGTGTATTTATTTTACATGTTTGAAGCTTATACAGATGTGAAAATACGTATAAAACCCTATGTACGCGTATTTTTAGCGTATTTTTGCGTATTTTTCTTGTATTTCTCTATGGTTTCGAAAATACATAAGGTAGCTCACATGTATATCACCACATAAGGACTGTGTAGAGTGTAATTCATTGTCTATCAATGAATGGAACAGTACAATTAGCATGGTATGTAATTTCAGAGACATACGCCCCTGTCTTTACGTATAGTATTACATGCATATAGTAAATGTGATACATAAAGTTTATATCCCTGGTATGAGAGATTTTCAAGGATTCAGTTGGGTTGTGACCGCCAAAGTGGCACACTTGATTGGGTTTGAGAGATATCGGTCTCATATTGTGGTGGGATGTCTCCTGGTCTATTACGTGATTATACTCTCAAAGGAGGTGATCTTGTATTAGTTCATGGAGGGGTACATGTATAGCATGTGCTTGAGAAATGACTAATCTTAGTGGTTCATACACCCAAAGGTGGTGATTTCGCAAAAGATTAGAATATGTTCTCATGGCCGCTGTCATGTGGAGAGTGTACAACTGCATGTCATATTTTCTGCCCAAAGGTGATTATATGATGATGTATGTAATTCTCTATATAAGTATTCACATGATGCTGATTGTATTGTTTGTTTATTTTGCAGTCGCCTTTTCTGTAAACGGCAATTCTATTTCAATTGAGGTCCTTACTGGTTTGAATTTTAAGAAATGGAAAGAGGATTTTCTGTTTGGAATGGAGTTGGCAGATGTTCACATTGCTCTTACAAAAGATAAGCCGGCAGATATCACGGCCACCAGTTCTGAAGCTGAGAAAACGGACTATGCTGCCTGGGAAAAGAGCAATCGGATTTGCTTATTAACAATGAAGAAATCCATTCAAGAACACTTGAAAAGTGGTTTGCCAGTTGACTGTACTGCTAAGGAAATGATGGCAGCCTTAGAGGCTAGAAACCGCATTTCATCTAATGCCGAGGTTGGTACACTTCTTCAAAAGCTCTTCAATATGAAGTATGATGGTACTGCTGGGGTTAGAGATTATGTCCTTAGGATGGTAGACCTAAAGACAAAGCTTCAAGCTCTTAATGTTTCCATTCCTGATGCTTGCATTGTGCATCAAGCCTTAAATACCCTTCCACCTGATTTTGGGATTATAAAAACAAATTATAATTCCCAAGATGAGACATGGTCAGTTAATGACTTGATAGCAAGGGTGGTGGCAGAGGAAGAGAAACTTAAGAAGGAAAAAGGGCATCTAGCCTTATATGTTTCCAGTTCCCACAAAAAGAAGGATAAGAAGTTTAGAAATCGTACTCATAAAGGTACTCATGACACTACCGGTCAATCTGACAATATGGGTCCGAAGAAAACATCCTTCAAAAGGGATGGTGGCCACTGCTTCTTTTGTAAGAAGAAAGGTCACATAAAGAAGGACTGTAGAAAGTTTAAAGCTTGGTTGTCCAAACGTGAGCCTACAGGTAATGATTCTTTGGCACTTGTTTATGAATCCAACCTATCAGAAGCACCATCCAGTTCTTGGTGGGTCGATAGCGGTGCAACTAATCATGTTGCGTTTACCATACAGGGATTCATAAACCGGAGGAAGCCAAATCAGGATGAATCAAGACTCACTGTGGGAAACAACGAGAAAGCTGATGTTGTGTTTGTGGGAGATGTAATCTTGATTCTAGACTCTGGTTTTAGATTAATGTTGAAAGACACTTTCTATGTACCTTCATTTAGACGGAACTTAGTTTCCGTATCGTTTTTGAATATGTATGGTTACTCATTTGAAATTAAGAACAATGTTATTTCTTTGTTTCTTAATTCAAATAAGGTTGGGTGTTGTTATATGTCCAACGGATTGTACAGATTGTGTTTGTCTCCCAATGACATATACGTCGCTTATACGGCTGAAAAGGTTGTTTCTAAGAGACCATTACCTAAGGAACAGTCTTATGCATTGTGGCATAAACGGCTTGGCCATATCTCTAAGGATAGAGTAGAAAGGTTGATAAAAACTAACATCTTGCCTACTCTTAAAGATGACTTAGAGACATGCGTAGACTGTTGTAGAGGTAAAATGACCAAGATAAGGAAGAAAACTGCAGTCCGAAGTTCTGACCTGTTAGAGGTCATTCACACTGATATAAGTGGACCCTATACGGCAACCTTGTGTAGAAATTTTTATTTCATCACATTTATTGATGACTATTCTCGATATGGTTATCTGTACTTGATTAAAAAAAAGTCTGAGTCTCTTGACAAGTTCAAGATTTTTCGGACTGAAGTCGAGAAACAATTGGGAAAAGTCATAAAGGTTGTTA
Organism: Syzygium syzygioides; assembly: GCA_031216285.1. Classification (NCBI taxonomy): domain Eukaryota; kingdom Viridiplantae; phylum Streptophyta; class Magnoliopsida; order Myrtales; family Myrtaceae; genus Syzygium; species Syzygium syzygioides. Next base: position 11,880,539 of record CM062245.1, on the reverse strand, counting down.
GATCTGACCGAGGTGGAGAGTATTATGGCAAGCATGGCGATGCCGGACAGCTTAAGGGGCCATTTGCCAAATACTTAGAGGATTCTGGGATAGTAGCTCAGTTTACTATGCCTGGGAGTCCTGAGCAAAATGGTATGGCCGAAAGGCGTAATCGCACCCTTATGGAAATGGTGAGGAGTATGATTAGTAAGACAAATTTACCTGGTTTTCTGTGGGGTGAAGCTTTGAAAACAGCTTTGTACATTCTGAATCGTGTACCTACAAAAGCTGTTCCATTGACTCCTTTTGAGTTATGGACTGGACGTAAGCCTAGCTTAAACCATCTTAAAGTTTGAGGATGTCCTGCAGAAGTGAAGTTGTATAATCCAACATTAAGTAAGTTGGACTCCAGAACCACTCGGTGTTACTTTGTATCTTACCCGGATCATTCGAAGGGATATCGGTTCTATAATCCCAATGGAGGCACAAGAATTGTGGAATCACAGACAGCCAAGTTTCTGGAGTTTGATGTGGCCGAAGAAAGTAGCTACTCACAGACTATTGAGGATAATAGTACGGTGGGTAATATTGTATCTTTATCTTCTCCCATACAGATAATTGTGGAAACTCCTATACCACAGACTGAACCTGTTGAGGCACGGGATCCTGTTGTTGAGACAGCTCCTAATGAAGTTCCTCAAGGCTCTCAGGTGCAGGATGAGGCTGTTGTTGTTCCAGTAAGGAGATCCATTAGGGAGAGACGATCAGCTATACCACCAGACTACTTAGTCTATATAGGAGAGCAAGACTACGATATCGGTTCTGTGGCTGATCCAGTGACTTATGCAGAAGCTGTTTCTTGTCCTCAGTCAGAACTGTGGTTGGATGCAATGAGAGATGAAATGCAGTCTATGAAGCATAATGGGGTTTGGGAACTTGTTGAATTACCTGAAGGTCATAGACCCATAGGCTGCAAATGGGTGTATAAGACTAAAAGGGACTCCAAAGGAAAGATTGAGAAGTTTAAAGCCAGATTGGTAGCCAAGGGTTTCACTCAGAGAGAAGGAGTAGACTTTGAAGCAATTTTTTCTCCAGTCTCTTCTAAAGATTCTTTCAGAGTGATCATGGCATTAGTAGCTCATTTCGATATGGAGTTACACCAGATGGATGTTAAAACTGCCTTTCTCAATGGAGACCTTAATGAACAAGTCTATATGGTGCAACCCGAAGGCTTTGCAGCAGATGATTCAGGTACGCTTGTATGTAGACTGAAAAAGTCTATTTATGGTCTCAAGCAAGCTTCTAGACAATTATACTTAAAGTTTCATAGTGTTGTCACTTCATTTGGTTTTGTTGAGAACAAAGTAGATCAGTGTATATACTGCAAGGTCAGTGGGAGAAAATTCATTTTCCTTATACTCTATGTGGATGATATCTTGCTTGCAAGCAGTGACCTTGGTTTACTGCATGAGACAAAGCGGATGTTGTCAAAGAACTTTGATATGAAGGACCTTGGTGAGGCATCTTTTGTCCTTGGCATTGAGATTCATAGAAATCGTTCTCGCCGACTATTGGGTTTATCTCAGAGGGCATATGTTGATCGTATTTTAGAAAATTTCAACATGCAGCAATGTAAGCCAGGAATTGCTCCTGTCAGTAAAGGTGATAAGTTGAGTCTGTCACAATGTCCTCATTCAGATTTTGAGAAAGCCCAAATGAAGAATGTACCTTATGCTAGTGCACTTGGAAGTATTATGTATGCTCAAGTATGTACTAGGCCAGATATTGCTTTTGCAACAGGACTTCTAGGCAGATATCAGTCAAATCCAGGACACAATCATTGGGTTGCTGCTAAGAAGGTTTTGAGGTACTTAAAGAGGACAAAAGACTATATGCTGATTTACAAACATGTTCAGGACCTACAGCTAGTTGGGTATTCGGATTCAGACTTTGCTGGCTGTCAGGATGAAAAGAAGTCGACAACAGGTTACATCTTCAAGTTAGCAGGAGGTGCAGTATCATGGAAAAGTGAGAAACAGAAATCAATGACATCCTCTACCATGCAAGCGGAGTTTGTAGCATGCTTTTCGACAGCTACTCAGGCAATTTGGCTTCGAAACCTCATTAAGGAGTTGACCGTATTTGATTTTGTGGATAGGCCCATACAGTTGTATTGTGACAATAACTCTGCAGTGTTATTTGTTAACAACAACAGAGGTCTCAAGGGGTCTAAGCATATGGAGGTCAAGTACTTGACTATAAAAGAAAAAGTTCAGGATGGTGACATTGCAGTAGAGCACATTTCAACAGACGATATGATTGCAGATCCGCTAACTAAAGGCCTTCGCCCTTGTGTATTTGATCGACATGTCATTAACATGGGCTTAGGAGTATCATGGGATACTGTCAATTAGTGGGAGCTGTTTAGTTTTATGTTGCTCTTATGAAGTTTATATATGATTTTGTTACATTTTTTTAATATTTGAATATGTATCAACTCTTTTGCATTCAATGAGGTATTTGTGAATGTAGATTTATCAAGTTGAGTACATATATTTGATGAAAATCTCGAGGCATTGTGTAAACCTTGAGTACAGGCTATGGGGCATTCTTGGTATTAGCCTTAACAATATGTCTTGTTACACATAAAGTACAGTTAACTATCAAGGTAAGACATATGCAGGTTCGTTGGAACCATGAAAGATATTCTCTGGTGACACACTAGGTTTTGTGACACTTAAGGAGAGAGAATTTGGACTAACAAAGTGGATAACACATGAAGTATCACTCATTATGAGGTATTGTCCATTTGACACACTACCATATTGAATCCATATCAGTAAAGTTGAAAGCATTCGTGACCATGGAAGGCTCTGCGTGAGTACATGCAGTTACCGCCATGATTCGGTGTTCGAGACTTTATGGGATCGGATTGACTATTAAGAATAATCTCTAGACCAATATAAGGGTGCGCACACAGTTGTGTTTCAATTAATATCGCCCAAGTGGGAGAATGTAAGAATTTCCTAATGTGGGCTTCATTAATTGAAATTAACTGAATTAATTTGGTCTAATAAAGGTAAGATATATGGGTTCTTAATAAGTCTAATATGGAGCTGGCTGGTGTGGGCCGAGTACGGCCCGGCCCGTAATGAGAGGGCCCGTGGTCGAAGACTCTATAAATAGCGCTCAAGTCCCTCCCCTAACCTGATGATGCACATTTTGACTCACATACGGATTAAGAAAGAACTTTCTTCTCGTGAGTGGCAATCTCATTAGGCCAGTGTTCTAACGAAGGGTATAGGGGAGAAGATCTTGAGTTCGTGTTTGGAAACCGTCGCAAATTTCGCGTCAAGTACGATGGATTCCAAACCAGGTACGCGAATCGATAATTTCTCCCATATAGTGTTTCGATTTCTAACTATGGTGATCCCGGGCATGCCATTTTCGTGGCTAACAGGGGATGCCCTAATTAAAAAGAGATTGGATAGAGTTCTCTACAATATTGAATGGAGAGTGATGTATCCTAATGCGGATGCATTTATGTTACTGCCTATTGGATCATCATATCATAGCCCCCTCCTCTTTGCACCAGTACTAGAACCAGTGCGAAGGAAAAAATAGTTCAAATTTGAAGCTTGTGGCTTGAACATGCTCAATGCAGTAAGATAGTGAAAACAGTGTGGCACAATCCAGATTTGGGACCAGAGTATATTTCGGGCAAATTGAAGGTCTCTATTGAACTAAAAGAGGGGAGCAAAATGAAGATCTCTAATGCTTATTACCCAATTGAAACTCTTGAAGAGTAACTCACAAACCTTAGATATAGCAAATTTGGAGACCATAACCAAGAGTAGATTAAGGCAAAAATTGGCTTCATTGAGAAACTATGGAGACAGGAAGAGATGTATTGGGTACGAGGCCACGTGTCAACTTGTTTAAATGGAGCAACAAAAACACGAAATAGATTCATGCTATTACAGTGCAAGGAAGATAGAGAAACAAGATTGCTATCCTGAAAATAGAAGAGCCGGGGTGGTGCCATGAGCTTAATTAGCTTAAACGACACTCTGTGGGAGATAGTGGCTTCCAATCAATTTTTGGATCAATGCCCTTGTCTGGACTTGAATGATATGAATGAAGCTCTGATCACTCCAGTATCCCACAGAGGAAGTGAAAGAAGCTGTATTCCAACTGGGAGCATTGAAAGCCCTAGGATCAGATGGACTTAATGGCTAATTTTATCAACATCACCGAGAGCATATTCAACCAAAGGTGCCACAAATGGTTAAAAGCTTTTTTGAAACAGGTAATCTTGATTTCACTTTAAATAAGACCTACATTTCACTCATCCCAAAAGTGCCGAGTGCAAAGAGTCTGAACCAGTTTAGACCTATCAGTTTCTGCAATTTCGAATATAAAATTGTATCTAAGGCAACGGTGAATCTCCTTAAATATTTGCTTCCTGAACTAATTGCCACTGAGCAAAGTGCATTGGTTAGTGGAAGATAAATCCAAGATGACACTTTGATAGTCTAGGAAGTTCCGCATCAACTGCGAGTCAGAAAAAGAAAGAAGAATTTTCAAACAGTTCAAAAACTAGGTATGCAGAAAACTTACAATAACGCGGAATGGGATTTTTTTGGAGGCTTATATATTAAGGATGGGTTTCTGTGACATGCGAGACAAGGTAGGACAGGGACGAATGTGGCCGATCCCACCCCCGCGAACCTATCCCGTCCCTACCTACCAGCGATCCTATGTTTAAAATGTGGGAATTCTAGTATTAATTAGTTCCTTTATATAAGTTGTGTAACTTTAAGAATATAAAATTTCTTATTTTCAGCATAAATTCCATATGAACATGACCACATCCAATAATTATTCCTTATTCTCATCAATTTATCATTGACATTGTCCAATATACAATTTTTATGCTGATAGTCACAAATTAGGAAATTGGAAGAGAATGAAGTTGAAGGGGCACACGATGTCAGCGGTCGATGTGCTCTCACCACGTTCCATTTGTTGTAATTTTATAGATATCTCTAACTCCAATTATGTTTCAATTCAAACTAAAACTCCCATTGATTTGCAGAAACGAACGATTTAAAAATCATTTTCCTAAAAATGATCTTTTTGTCGCACTAAAAAACAATTTAATTACAAACAACAATTTATATATAAACATTTGCATGGACGATGATAATAATTTTCATTTATTCATTTTTGTAAGCAATACAATTGATTACTTGTATGAAAATATTTTCCAAATCATTCATTTTTCATGAAACAAACGCAACCTTAGGTTATTTTGATTTCATAAAACAATATAAGAAATCATACACTCATGTGCACATCAAGGGTAGTTTAATTTATTAAAAAAGAAATCGTACAAGACAAATTAAGTAAGAAAGGGATTTATAATAATAACCCTGATTTAAAAATCATTTGGTCACATCTTAGATAGATAGTTTATATATAAGGGAAAATGACACAAACAATTCCTGAATTTTGTCCCAATGTACAATTTGATCAATGAATTTTTAATTTGTTCAATGTAATCCCCAAACTTTAATCCAATGTGCAATGTGGTCCATGAACTTTTAATTTATTCATTGTCATCCCTAAACTTTTGATACATGTTTAATTCAATCCCTGAACTATATAAAAATGTTTAATTCAGTAGAGACTAAATTAAAAATTTTCATATAGTTCAAGGATTAAATTGAACATGTGCTAAAAGTTTAGAGATCAAATTCAACAATTAAAAGTTCAGGGACCACATAGAATATTAGACTAAATTTCAGAGATTATATTGAACAAGTTAAAAGTTCATAGACCAAATTACACATTAGGCAAAAGTTGAGGGACTGTTTGTTTTATTATCCTTATATATAAATATTTCTCTTCAGTAGAATCCACAAGACTTGCACACTATATGTTCGACGTGTTTGTTTGATGGTACAACTTTTAGCTCGGGCTTGAAGAGAATTGTGTAGTTTAGTTCATTATGATTATTCATGTACAAAATGCATTTATTTTTAGTTACATGCAATCTCAAAGTATGGATGACCTTGATCAAATCTCACAATGCACACAACAGTTCGCAAAAGTTTTGGTTACCACGAAGAAATAAGAGTACGTATAAGAGATGCAATACATATTATATTATCTGACGTAACCGAGATAATTGACAATCAAGAGGCGCAATTACACTCTACTTCAGCCATGGCAACCCCCTCTTCTTAGTAGCCCCAAGAGCTAAAGTTCCAAATAATACTAGAAAGAGAAGCGGAAGATCGAATTCCTCCTTTTGAAGTCGAGCTTTCAAGTTGCATTTCAAGTGACGGGATTTGATCTATCATTTCCTATTTCTACCTTCAAGGCATCTGTTGCTGAACCTTTTGGTTAGACTTAATGAAAGATCGGTGGCATACAAGCTTCCCAAAGAAGCATAACATCAAGAAAATATTAGTAAACTTTTGTGCTCCAAATTCATGTGATACTTCATATAATAATTGATGAGGATGACGTGAGTTACACCAATAATTACTCTAAGTAATCAAATCACTTTAATTCTACATACAATTTTAGTTGAATTCCAAGGTTGATTTGCTTAAATTGTTATGAATTGACTTCTCATTTAAAATATATTATTCTCCGTAAAAGTACACTTTCTATCTGTAAGATGGGTCAAACAATAAAAGAGGTGGGAGGGACTTACTCTAATAGACTATAAATTTTCGACTCCATTCCATCAAATCGTGCCTCAGTCGCAGCACTTTGCATTAACTACTGTGACGTGACTTCATGGGAAGAGATTGAACTTCCCGCTATAAGAACACGGTTGACCCCTAAAACATGTTTTTCAATGTAGAAATTCGTGTTAAAAAAAAATATAGAAATTCGTGTTCTAGAGTTATGGGGTAGTTAGGTCAAACTGATGTAGTTGTCCTTCACTAGTATATTCTAACGAATGAAATTGAAAGAACAACACTATTTATCCTATTTGCAAGAGGAATAGAAATTCCTTAATGGACACAATCCATGTGGAATTTTTCATCACTTAAAAGATCATCAAAACCTGCATCCAAGAATCTTCTCTCTCTTTGAAAAGTTATCTCGCTAAGCTTAGTCCGGAAGATTCCGTGAGATGAGTGAAACCATCTAAATTCTCGACTGCGCTATCTTAGAAGATTATAGGACATAAATAATTTATCGAAAAGTTTTCGAAAGTCATTTGATCTTGAACTACATATTTCTAATTCTAATTCCCTTCTCCCATTCTTTGGATCATCAAAATTTTGCCTTCCTCATTTGAGCGGAGTGGCAAGTCAAGCAAACCCAATGCATTGTGCCAATCAAAAGCACAGACGCAATGCATCTGTGCATGTTACTCCGATTATTTCCGAGATTTCTCCTCTTTGGGATCTTCCAAAGAGGGAACATTAATCCAACCAAAGGGAACACAAGGAAGTGGACAAAACGTAAGTTAATGATGCGTTGTTAGGACCATGAAAAACAATCCACGTCCCTCCTGAAAAGTCAGACCAAAGGGAATCTAACCTTTCGATTCTGCAGCAGAATGCACGTGGGAGGAACACTGCCTCCTTGAGGACCGTGCAGTGTGTGAATGCAGTTTCAACACGGGCGATTCCAAAAGGGCAGGGGGAGAATAGCATTGCTTACAGCTTCCCGATTAATCTAATCTTCTTTCTGAAAGAAATGATTTAGGGCTTTTGGAACCTTTCTTTCCTTGTTTCGTTTTCCTCTTGTAATTGCACTTGAGTTGCTTCAGATCCTGCATGGGCTCAACAGATGAAGCCCATCTGTGCCTTGGTGCAAAATATTACTTATCCCTGGTTTAATTGTGCACTAAATTATGTATCTTAAACAACTTTGTCTATGAATTTTGAGATTATCGTCTTATTAATCGGCTTCTCCATGTCATCAGCGGACTGTGCCTTTTGGTTTCGAGTGCGATGAATTGAGCCCACTCGATTTTCTTTTGTTTTTTCCTTTTTAGTCTATGGCTTATTTTTTTATTTGACGCCGGCGCCCATTTGCCATTACATTAGTGCCACATTTGCGAAAAAAAGTATTTGAGCAATGCCACATTAATATTTCTAGCCCCGCGTTAGGAAAATTGGATGAAAGGTTACCGGAATGACTTGATTGGGCTAAATTTCAAAACATTTAAGATTTGATTGTACATTTTTAAACTTTTAGGACTTAGTTGTACATTGAACAAAACAAGTAAGACTTTTGTACCAATTTTTTTCCGGATTGTATTTTGATCTTTGATATTTATCTAAAAGAAAATAGATGAGTTCTCGAAATTTGTCCCTTGTAAAGAAGCTTTGCTATAATAATATAATAATATATTTGTATATTATTATGATTTTAAGAGTATCTTTCATGTATCAAGCGATCACTCTTACTGGCAAGTCAAACGCGTCAATAATAGGGACACTTGATTTCGCTTAAATGTCAAAACCGTAATCATGTATATAGATTTCCACAACAGTCGTTAGCAGTGGCACTTGAGATTTTTATAACAAGGAGAATACTAACGTGAAGCTTGTGCGGAGCATCGAGATTCTCTCTTTTCATGGACGCCTAACGTACAACGGATTGGACCCCTAGAAAAGGACCGTCGCTAATGTGTCGCGGTCACGAGGTTCCGGGGCTCCATGGACCAGCCATGGGGCTAAATCATTTTCAATAATTGGTCGTTTGTTGGTTGAAATCATATCATGTCGATGCCAATTTGCCGTGCAAAAAAACCGATTGCTCTCGTCTAGGCTTCGGTCCAATTCGTTGTTGCAAGTATTATGGGCCTCCTTTGCGTTTTCAAAGGATGACCCCAGCCCTTTTTCTAATTCAATGACATGAAAGAAATGCCGCCAAGGCGAGGGCCGCTCGAACCCTCGTTGGTGACAAAGGGACAGTGGCGCCGGCCTCCCCTTCTTGCCCTCACCTCCCCACAATTTCTCCCCGTTTTTTTTTTTAAACTTCTTCTTTCTTTTCGATTTTGTTTTTCATTTTTTTTCTTAAGTGAAAGTGTGGCACTTATTTGGGGCTATATCAAGTGCCACTTGTGTAAAAAAAAAAAGAAATTAAAAAGAAGCATCACGCACTTTTCCATCCATGGAATATTGACGGTACTTACCGAAAGACTATTATGGAGGACCACGACAAGTTTTCAGGACTTAATTAGATGCACAAATGAAATATTTTAGGACTCAAGTGTCGGATCTACACAAATTCTAGGCCTCATGCTGTAATTATCCCTTAACAGCACGATGCAATTTATACCTATCCAAAAACAAAGTTAAACGGCTAACTATAGCCCCCTAAAGGTGAGTATACAAATGGGGACACGGTGACTATTTGAGCTTGATTATCACCTTACAAGGTCTCTCCAATACAAGTCCCGTGTGTTAGAAGCGCCCTTAATTAAAGTGTCACATGTCTCTGTCTGTTGATGTGTGGTTTGAGGGAACTAAGCCCCAAGTTGATCTCCTGGCAATCTTTTATGATGACGAAAAAGGTGTGAATAGATCAAATCTCATGCCTAATAGAGAGAGCATTGCTTGGCAAAATAGGTCAATATTGACGGAGATGTTTGTGCTTTAAGTAAGGAAGTTCGTAACATCGCAAGTCTTATCTCGAGAGATGGAAGCTTGTGAAGTGATTCACAAGTAACACCCACTCCCAGATAGTTAGTGCTTGAGCACACTTGGAGGCTTAGGTCATGTGCAAGATGCCTGGTTAATTGTCCTTCTAGACGAATCCAATACTGAGAAAAAAGGAAAAAAAGAAAGACAAAAAAAAGGAAAAATAAAATAAAGGATATGAAAAGTATCATCAAAAAATGTTCACATCGGCGCCAGCCGTGCCACATAGGACGACCAGCATTCACGTCAACGATTTCCGACTAAAATTGACTAGATAGACGGAATTTGTACAAATACAAAAGGTTTAGGATTCAATTGGTAAAATATAAGGTTTAAGACTAAATTGACACAATTACAATAAGTTTAGAATTTTTTTTGATAAATCTCTCCCTTCGCAACTGGTTTTAGTCTTCATTGTAATGGGTCAGTACGACAAATTTCATGTGTCATTGAACTTTGTTGGAGTTTGTTGTATGGTTTTGTTTCAATATCACGATGCAAACATACATTTCCTTGCAATTCACGCACTTTGAGCTAATCCTAATCAATTTTGCATGGCGATACTGAAGTGGCAGACCCGTGACCAATCTTCTAGACATTGAGTTATTGTCGTATGGCCAACAAATAGCATTTCACTGAAAATATGACAGATTTTGGTAAACGTACATAAGTTGCAAAGAAACTACAGTCTTGTGCATATAACGGTACGATGATTGAAATCAACATTTAGCGTCCATCGTACTTCCTATTTATAAACTTATAGTATGTCAAAACTTTATATATATATATATATATATATATATATATATAGTTTTGAATGATTTGTTGGGGAATTCGGTTTTCTAATTCCCATTGATCAAGAAGGATTATTTGATTCCAAGGAATGGTCCTAAGAATGGTAACATTTGCTTTGATGCTGTTAATACTTTGATATTCTCTATATCCCAATATTTTCTAGGAGATTTTTCTCATATTCTTAATAAAAACCAAGACCTTTTATCCAATATGAAATGTAGATCTTTAGGAGAATTTAGAGAATATAAAGAAATATTTTTACAAAGAGTTTTCCAAAGAACAAATTGTAACCAACCCTTTCAGAAAGAAAAATTTCTCGCTAGTTTACCAAAACTCATAGGAGAACAAGTTTGCAATAAGATAAGGGAAGAATATAGAAACCAAATTCCATATGATCATTTTTCTTATGGTGAATTAACCACTTATGTTTATAAAATAGGAATACAAATGTATACCAAAAAACTTTCTAAAAAAGGATTAGGAGATTTTTGTGTCCAGTATGATCCATCTTTTGAATCTTTTGAAAAATCCAAATGTTCAGGAAAATATTTTCCTAAACAAAAGAATCAAAAGAAATCTTATAAGATACCTTATAAGAAGAAATTTGGTGTGAGGCTTTCTAAGAAAAAAGAAAATGAAAGTTTTAATAAAATCAAGAAACCAAGAAAGAATTTTAAACATATTACTTGCTATAATTGTGGCAATAAAGGCCATACTTCTAGATATTGTAAAATTAGCAAAAAAGTAAATCAGTTAGATTTAGATGAAAAAACTATCAATCAACTCAACCAAATAATGGCTGAGGCTGACAGTAGTTCTTATGATGAATCTAGTTTTGAAAAAGGTCTTTGGGTTTGTGATTTAGAAACCTCTTCACCCTCGACTTCAAAAAGTAAAGATGAAGAAGTCACCAATTTTGAAATAAATGTTTTAATAAAAGAAGAAGAAATTCTTTTGCAAACTATTAATCAAATCACTGACCCAGAAAAAAAAATCTGAATAATTTCCAAAATCCCAAACCTACTTTCCATACTGATGCTCCTTGCAATATTTCTACTATACTCAGTAAAGGTAAGAAAATAGATTTTAAACCAATTTCTATAAGTGACCTCAATCACGAAATAAATAAACAAAAACAAGAAATTCAAAAACTCAAAATAGCCCAATTGAAAATGCAACATGATATTTTTGATATCAAAGTAAAATCTTTAAAAGGAAAACAAAAGGAAGAAGATTTGAAGATAAAAAAATTATTAAACTCCCTTCTCCTTCAGATACAAACTTCCTTTTAATGCTTTCTAAGATAACAACTAGGAAATGGATTATCAATATTACTATAAAAGTCAATAATGAATTTATTTTAAAAACAACAACCCTTTTTTACACTGGAGTAGATCTTAATCGTATAAAAGAAGGTATTATACCAACCAAATACTTTGAAAAAAATTCCTAGTCTCTCAAGTCAGCATCCGAGAATAAGCTAAATGTAAGCTATAAAATTCCTGAAATCGAAGTTGTGAAAGACCAAATTTCTTATAAAACTCCTTATCTTCTTCTTAAAAAGATCAAACAAAATGTTATTCTGGGATCGCCTTCTATTAATCTAATTCAACTATTTGAAGTTTCTAACAAAGGAATTGAAACTAAAACTTTAGGTAAAAGGATATGTTTTGATTTTATTTCAAAACCCCAAACCAGAAATTTAACAACTCTTCAAGAACATTCTATTTCTAAAATCAATTGTATTATTCAAGATAAAGAAACCTATCTTCAATTTCTTAAAAAAGATCTTGAATACAAAAAGATTGATAAAAATCTCTTTGAAACAAGTCTTTAGAAAAAGATTTCCAGTCTTGAAATACAAATCAAAGATTCCATATGTTCAAATATTCCCAATGCTTTTTGGTCAAGAAAATGTTATTTAGTTGATTTACTCTATGAACCAGAATTTTCGGAAAAAGATATCCCTACTAAAGCTAGGTCTTCTCAAATAAATCACGAAGTTCTAAATTTCTGTCAAAAAGAAATACAAGAATTTCTTGAAAAGAAGCTTATTAAGAAAAGCCAATCTCCTTGAAGTTGCTTAACTTTCTATGTCAACAAAAATGTTGAACTAGAAAAAGAAGTTCCAAGATTGGTAATAAATTATAAACCTTTAAATATAACTTTAAAATGGATAAGATGCCCAATACCTAATAAGAAGGATTTGTTAAACAGACATCATGATGCAAAAATATTTTTGAAATTTGATATGAAATCAGGCTTCTGGCAGATCTAAATTAGCGAAAAGGATAGGTACAAAACAGTTTTTATTGTTCCTTTTAACCAATATGAATGGAATGTCATGCCTTTTGGATTAAAAAATGCCCCCTCTGAATTCCAAAAAATAATGAATGACATTTTTAACTCTTGTTCTGATTACATTATAGTTTACATACATGATGTTTTGATATTTTCTAAATCCATAGAGAAACATTTTAAACATATCAATCATTTTATCAATATTGTAAAAAAGACTAAAATATCCTTTTTCATAACAAATATATGTTTCCTAGGACATTACATTCATCTAGGAACCATCATACCCATCGAAAGATCAATAATATTTTTTGAAAAATTTCCTGATGAAATCAAAGACAAAAATCAATTACAAAGATTTCTTGATAGTTTAAATTATATTATTGATTTCTTTCCTCGCATTAATATAATTTGCAAACTACTCCATCAAAGGCTTAAAAAAGATCCTCCGCCTTGGACTTAAATTCATGCTAATATTGTGAAACAAATAAGCATACTGTCAAGGAAATTCCTTGCTTACATCTTGCTAATCCTCTTGCATATAAAATCGTTGAAACTAATGCTTCGGATATTGGTTATGGAGAAATTCTTAAACAATCAAAAGACAATAAAGAACAAATCGTTCAATTTGTCTCCAAACATTGAAATGATTATCAAAAAATTACTCCACTATTAAGAAGGAAATTCTTGCTATTGTCCTTTCTATTTCTAAGTTTCAAGGAAATCTTTTAAATTAAAAATTTTTGTTAAGAATTGATTGCAAATCGGCAAAAGATGTTTTGCAAAAAGATATTCAAAATATTACTTCTAAACAAATCTTTGTCGAGATGGCAAGCGATTTTATCTGTTTTTGATTTTGATATAGAATTTATAAATGGGTCTTCTAATTCTCTTCCAGATTTTCTTACGAGAGAATTTTTATGGGGAAAATGCCTTACAAACCTCCCAACAAACCTGTGACATTCCGAATTTCGATCCATTTTTAGGATTTATAAAACGTATAATTTGTTAGTGTGCTTATAGTACAATCTCGCCCGGAAACTGATCACTCTCAATTATTGTTTTTAAAATTTGAGATTTCGCCTAAATCGCATTCGATCGAATTTTGCTGTTATTTAGAGCTCGAACTTTGGTGTCGAATTTTCGGAGTTTCATGACGAATTAAATTGGACGGTATCGATATTATTGTAGTCAGTCTTGAGTTTGCCTAGATTAGTAGGAAAGTGAAAATTTGGACCGGGTGCAGATTTTGATCGGTAGACCTTCCTCTGGGTTTATTTTATTTAGTATCCGTTGGTTTTTCCTTAGTTTATAATTAGAAATTTTAGTGAGCCGTTAGATCATTTCGGGTTCGAGCGTGGACCGTTGGATCGTGATAATTACCGTCGACTCTCTCTCTCTCTCTCTCTCTCTCTCTCTCTCTCCTCTTCTCCTTCCTCGCCGAAACCCCTCACGCCGGCTGACCTTCCTTTCCGCTGACCTCCTCTCTTCCTTCACGCCCGCTGACTCCCTCACGTGTTTCTGCTCTTGCTGCACCTTCACGTGTACTTTGCTGACCATTGAACCATGCAGCCCCATGCTGCTTCACATACCGCTTTTGCCTCTGCATTGCTTTGCTGACCGCTGACTTTCCCCACTCCCCTACGTTTTTGCCTTGTTGCTGATTGCTGCTGCTGCCTTGCTGCTGTCCTCTGCTTCTGACCTTTGCTGACTTTGTTGCTGCTCCCCTATGTCACCGCTGCCCATGCTGCTGACTTCCTCCTCTTTCCCCGCCGAGCCCTACGCTTGCTAACCTTCACGTGACTGCCGCAACTTCTTCTTCTCTTCTTTTCCTTGCTATTTTGTTGCTGCTGCTGCTTGCTTCTTCGGCTTCTACTTCCTCTGGCTTTTGCTGCTTCCCATTCCAACCGACCATACCAGCTACTCGTCAGCCACCACAGCCTCGCCGTCCCGGCTGCCGAAGACATGCCGGAGCCGCAGACCGCAGCTGCTGCTCCTCGCGCCAAACACCCCACCGAGATACTTTCTCCCCCTTTTCCCTCTCGTCATCACCACCACTCGGCCATCACCACCACCCATGATCACCCTTACACCATCACCGCCACCATCATCCCCCTTCGCCGCCCAGCTTAGCCGAAGCACAGCCGCCGCTGCACGCCACCCAGCGCCGCTGAGGGAGCCGCCGCTCGCCGCTGTTGGTCCAGTGAGGTGCCGCTGCTATTAAGCCCGTTTCTCTCCTTGTCCGGCTCACATTTGAAGCCTTAAACCTAGTGAGTAGAAACCCTAAAGCCTAATTAGGCTAATGTACATTTCTAGATGAGTTTTAGGGGTTATTAGGGTATTTTAGGGATTAATTAGTGTGGGCTGATTAGGGCTGATTTTGTGGTGATTTAAATGGCCTAATGTGATGATTTAGGGATGGTTTAAGGGCTGTGGATTATTGGTTTAGTGGCTGGTTGTGCTTGGTTTGCTTGGTGGTGCATATTGGTTGAGTTCCGGTAAGGTTACTACTGCGTCGCTGGATTTTGCTATTTTTGGTGTGACTTGTGTGAACCGAATTTGAGGAAGTGTTCTTCATGAAAGTTGTTCATAACATCTTGAAGTATGACATAATTTAATTTGGAAATTGTTGGAAATCATTTGAGGTCATTCGGAAGTCCCTCTTTGGACCGAAATAAAACTGCCCGGTTTACTGTTCACCCAACCTTCGGGTCTGTCTAAATTTTTATAAATTTTTATAGACCTATTTTCAAAATACTTCCTTCACAAAACTTGTTGGGGACACTCATGTCTATGACATATAAAAATTTCAGAGCTTTCCAAATTGATTTGGGTACTGAATGAGTTGTATTTTGATGGTTTGAGGGGCTGTCCGAGCGAACCGGATTCTATCCGGATTTGTGTGCCAAAGCGAGGTATTTACGGTTAGAACTAGGTTTCGAGTTCTTCACGGGAAATGTTTATCAAGATGTTTTATATAACATGTCCAAATTTCAGAATTTTTGGAATTTATTTACTATTTATTCCAAATGGATTTCTATCCCTATACAACTGCCCAGTTTGGACCCGATTTTGTATATTCTCGATTTTTCCTCTCTCTCAGACTGATTAGTGGCTGTCCATTGAGGATTTAATTGGGCCTTGTATGGCTAATATGTGATTTGTTCGTGAATTGCCGAGTGTGATTGTTATGGCCATGAGTGTGCATATTAAGCATTGGCATAACATGCGCATATATGAGTGTGCACGAATGACATGAGCATGTGATCACTTAAAATGCCCTGATGTATTTTACGCGAAGTTCAGATAATAATTGGTGATTGTGAATGTGTGATCACATAAAACCCTGATGCGTTTTACGCGGGATATTGAACCCGTCCTGAGGCGTGTTACACGGGACGATGCCTGGATTACCAGAAGATGACCAACCTAATGCGTTTTATGCGAGTTTTGTGTCATGAGCTTGATGCGTGTTACGTGGGCCGAAGATTGATCTCAAATTGATAGAACTGATGCGTTTTACGTGGGTCGGAGGAGAATTGATAATTGCAAGTGTGCAAAAGTGCGAGTGTGCGAGGTGCATTGATGAGATATGAGCACGAGTGTGAGCACAAGAATATGCATGACATGCAATGTGACCAAGTGACGTGTGCATGTGCCGTAGTCAAGTCTGTGTTATTATTGTGTATTATAAGTGCCTAACCTGCAGGGTCAAGGTAAGTTTTGGATTTGGGCCCAAGGGCCTAAGTCGTTTATGTTCTGGTTTGTGTGTTATTTGATGCTCGTCAGGAGGTGTATGTTAGCCTAATTTAGGTTTAGGGGGCCTACTCGTTAAGATTTATTCTCACTGTTGTGTAAACCCAATTTTTCAGACCCCCGGCCTTAAGATGTCAGCTGTGCCTATTCGTTTTGGGATTCCTTACCGGATAGACCGGGAGGAGACGGTGTACCCCGCAAGGAATGGGGATTTTTAGGTTAGATATCTGTCTACAGTGTGGGTTGATGAGGGCGAGCAGCTAGACTAGGCCCACAGATATATAGCATGGTGTATCAGGGACCACGAAGGGACCTATGAGCCTTTTCGATCTTTTGAGGTTTTGCTTACCGATGCCAGAGATTTTGCCTCTCAGTGTCCCGATGGGGAAGTAGTGAGTCCCCACCATGTGCCGAAGGAAGGGAATTTGGATCCGGAGCCGATGGATTCGGAGGACGAGGAGCCTGAGCCCATGGAGCAGGACATGGAGCCGGAGGACGACGCCAAGCTGATGGATTCCAAGGAGGAGTCAGCTAAGGCCGAGTCCGAGCAGGATTCCCTAGACTCTGATGTCGAGCCGTCTGATAGCTCTTTCGAGTCATCAGGATCCGGCTCGGACTGGGTTCCGTAGACCTAGCCTTAGTCCCAAATAGATTGGGCCAGTAACTTTTTGACTAGAGCCCCACCTAGTTTTAGTGCCCTTGACCGCCCGGGCCACTTACCCCTTTTTATCAATAGTGGCCATTGACCAGCTTTTGATTTTTGAGCGCAAGCTGTAAATGGATAGTGTATATGATTCCCCGTATCAATGCAAGTGTGTATTTTGTAACCTTGTTGTTTGTTCTATCCTTGGTCTCATATTTTATTTGTATGGGTGTTTTAATGCTTCCGCATGGGCTCGTTTCTCTGTGTTGTGTGTGTTGGGTCGGCGACGCATCCTGGGACATCGCAATCGAATCGACCTCAGTTGGGTTGTCGTGCGTTGCGGCATTTGGGGCGTGACAAAACCCAATAGGAGAGACAAAGGCAAAAAAATTACCGAAACATCTTCAGAGGAAAAAAACCCCTTGGTTTAACCAACATCAGAAGTTGGCTTCAAGCAACCCGACTATCATTGAATATTACCATCATTTCTGACCAGGTTAAATAAGAACCAAGTACTTCTTTTGATATTACAAAAATATCTCATGAAGAAGCCTTACAACTTCTTCAACAGGCCTTCAATAACCAACCTCAGCCTTTAATAACAATGGTAAGTCCTAATCCTTCTTCCATAGCTACTCAAAAGGTAATGGGAAAAAGAATTTCTAACAAGGTAGTTATTCAGCCAACACAGACAACCCCTCCAAAAACCAAATTCTTTCATAAAACAATATTTCAAAATATTTGCAATGTAGAAAATGGATTTTATGATGAAAACCCATACCTCTTTGCAAAAACTATGTTTTCTGAAAAATTTAACTATATTCCACATGATATTTACAAAACGATGGAGTTTTATGAAAAAAATCTTGACAGAAACAAAATTTGTCACTTTTAGACATTTTTCTGATAAAGGCCATATTGATTACTTTACAACCAGAATCCATAGGGTCATTCACCCTTCCCAATGGAAACCTGATCATTTGGCCTTGAAAAAATTTTGATATCAAGATGGCTAAATCTCTACCTTATAGATCATTTTTTTTTTCATATTTTGACTATCAACAAGCTTAGTGGAACACCTTCTAGAGAAAAAATGCGAATAATTCTTACGCATGGCTATTTTTCTTCGAAGATTTTGATATCAAACAAGTTCCATACTAGTTCATCACATGGTGGGAACATCTTGGGTCCATTGATTAAATCCTTCACCCAATAATCTAGCCCAGTGATAAACTTTTCCTTAGCAGATTTACTCCCTTTCCATATAATAAAAATTTCCCTAAACTGATGCTTTCTTCTATCATTTCGGAATATCATGGGTATTCGGTTGGCATTTTGATTGACACAAGCATTCTCATTTTAATAAGACGTTTCAAAGTTAAATGGTGGAATGACTTTAAATTCTTTGATAGAGTTACTAAGCAAGTCGTTACCTAATGACTTACTTCTAGTGGATCTACTCCACCAACTTCTGGTGATATTACTCAATTTCTACATGATAAGGGAATTGTCATGTCAAAACTAGCATCTGCTAAATTTCATTAGCAGTTCGCAGTGATATTAAAACAAGCCCTTTCTTAAATTAAAGATTCAATTTCTTCTCATTCTCATCATAGCGGAAATTTCAATGAAGATGACTGTTATGGCATCCCAAGCATACCAACCGTTCCTTGCGAGAATGTAAAGGATGATGAAGAAGAAGAAGACAAAGAAAGAGAGCCACCGGAAGATCTCTCTAAATTTTGAAAGACAAAAGGCGCCGAAAGATTCCTGCCCAGTCCATATTTCATAATTTGGTTCAAGACCAAAAGGAGTCTACTTGTCCTCTTTTTTTCTTTTTATAAACTTTTATAATTGCTTCTGCTCACTGTAATACTATACACTTACTACTATTCGCTACAGTACCATCCATGAACCCTTTTCATACAGTAGCCAGTCAACCTATATATTCAGACCCTATCCTTCAGTGAAACACATACAAGTCTTGTGACATCCCGAATTTCGGCCCATTTTTGGGATTTATAAAATGTGTAATTCGTCAATGCGCTTATAATAGAATCTCGCTGGAGAACTGATCACTCTCTGGTTCTTTTTTCTTTTTTTTAAATAGAGATTTTGCTAGAATTGCACTCGATCGAATTTTGCCATTATTTAGACCCCGAACTTGGCAGTCGATTTTCGGGAGTTTCGGGACGAAATAAATTGGACAGTGTCGTTATTGTCGTGGTCAACATCGAGATTGTCAGGAATAGTGGAAAAAGTGAATTTTCGACCGGATACGGATTTGGATAAGTAGACCTCCCTCGTTATAGTTTGACTTAATTGATTTGGCCTTTATCCCTTATTATATTCGAGGTTTATTTTAGACCGGTAGATCGTTTTCGATTTTGAATTTGGGCCATCGGATCGCAATTAATATTTGAATGTTTATTAATTTTTTCCTCTTTTTCTCTCTCTCTCTCTCTCTCTCCTCTCTCCTCCGCATGTACGTCCCATCCGCCCACGCCGTGCAAACCTGCTCTCTGCCACACCCTCTCTCCTTTTCCTTCTTTCCTTTTTCTTTCTTCTTTCTTTTTTTTTCTCTCCTTCTTCTTCTTCTTCTTCCTCTCTCCTTCTTCCCCGACTGGTTTTGCTCCGCCTCTGTCCAGCTCGCTGACCGCCAATCAAGCTCGCCCCCAGCCCCACCGCCGTCGCTCTGACCGAGCCGCACCGCCGTCGGCCGCCGCGACCGCCCGTCGCCGGCCTACCCACAAGGCGCACGAACAGCAGCTCGTCGTTGCGACCACCACGATCCAGCACTACCCAGCCGCCGGGCGGCCTGTCCTCCGTTGCCTAGCCACCCGTGAAGTTGCCGTGCTGCCTCCGGCTGCCACGAGACCCGTTCCCCCTGTCCCTCTCTTCCCCGGCCTCTCCCCTATTTCGGTTCCGACGAGCCAGCCATCCCCGTCGTTGCTGCTCGCTGGCCGGCTCGCCCGTTGCCGGCTTGTCCGGCCGGTCGCCGCCGGTCCGCACCGCCCTCAGCCTCCATCTCCCTCTCCCTCTTTCGACATCTTTTTCTCCTCTGCCCCTCCCCTTCCTCTGTTCTCCCTCTTGCTTCCCGCTTCAACCATCGCCGCCGTGAGTCACCGCCCGTCGTTGCCGGAGTTGCTGCTGTCCCGGTGACGTTGCTATTTCTGTTCCGTCCAACTTGTCGTTGCCCGCCTTGCCACAACCCCGACGACGTTGCTGCTGCTTCCTTTCCCTGTTTCTCTCCCTCACGCTCTCGCCGCTGCTCGCCGGAGGAGCTCCACCGCCGCCGGGGGCTGTTCCGCCACCACCACCGTCTCACCCAGCCTCGTCCAGCCGTCCCACTCTCTCTGGCCGTGTCCCTTCCCCCTCCCTAAGCCGTAGAATCGTCTAGTCTGTCGCCGCCGTTCGCGCCGTTTGCCGGAGTCGCCGCTTGCCGCCACTATTCCAGCGCGGGACAGCCGTCCAGCTGCCATTGCCACGTGTTCAGCTCGGTTTGAAACTTAGGACACCAAGTGAGTTCGACCTTAAGCCCTAATTAGATTTACTTGCATTTTTAGATGGATTTTAGGGGTTAATTAGGGTATTTTATGGGTTAATTGGTGGAGGATGTTAGGGATTGATTTTGTGGCGCTTTTGGTGATCAAAAGTGATGACTGGTTCGAGGTTTAGGGGATTATAGAGTGCTGTGATGTGGCGAGGCATAGGTGTCGTGATTTGGGCGAAATTGCGGACTTAGCGGATGAAATCGATAGGTCTTATGGTGGCTGTTCTTGTGGCTATTTTACGGGCTTAGCGTGATAATTTAATTGAGGTATATTGACCCGTATAGTGCTATAAGGTGGCTGTGCATGGGCGCCATTAAATTGGGCGAAAATGTGAATTTGACGGAGGTAAATTAAAGATCGAGTGAGGGCTATTCTCGTGGTGAATTTTTGTGGCTTAGTGTGGCGTTTGGAAAGAAGAATAGAGGCCTCAAGTGGACTGTTCTTGACTGATCTAGCATAGTGTGGATTCGGGCCATGCGTGATTAATTATGCCCTCAGTGGAATTCGACAAGTGGTTGTAAGCGAACCATGAGGAAGTTGGCTTGTGAGTGAATTGACATTAGCGTGGTGATGTCGTGTCAAGCATGTGCCATGGTTGTTTTGAATTAATTATCTGATTGGGCACGTTGATTTATGAGATTGAATTTGCGTGGTGTAAGTGAATGCCAAGATGTAAACATTATAACTCTGAATGTGCATCACGAGCATTGGCACGGCATGTGCATTTACAAGTGTGCCCGAGTGACATGTGCATTGTGATCACCTAAAATGCCCTAATGCGTATTACGCGGGGTCCAGATAAAAATTGATGCCTGTGAATGTGTGATCATAATAAACCCTGATGCGTTTTACACGGGGTAGTGAACCCGTTCTGAGGCATGTTACGTGGGACGATGCCCGATTTACCGAAAGATGACTAACCTGAGACGTTTTACGCGGGTAATGTGT
The DNA here is from genome assembly GCA_031216285.1 of Syzygium syzygioides. Taxonomy (NCBI): domain Eukaryota; kingdom Viridiplantae; phylum Streptophyta; class Magnoliopsida; order Myrtales; family Myrtaceae; genus Syzygium; species Syzygium syzygioides. The sequence continues at coordinate 11,858,883 of CM062245.1, read as the reverse complement.
CATGAGCCTGATGCGTTTAACGTGGGCCAGAGATCGATCTTGAAGTGATAGACCTGATGCGTTTTACGTGGGTCGGACCTGATGCGTTTAACGCGAGTCGAAGGAGAAATTGGTAAATGGCAGAGTATTAGCATGCGAGCGTGCGTTACTGTATTGTTGAGGCATGACATGAGTGCTAACATGAGCACGTGCATTACATACATCGGGATTAAGTGATATGTATATTTGTACTGCAATTTAAATGTTATGGTGCTGTTGTGGTTAAATTTATAGAATGGCTAACCTGCAGGGTCAAGTATGAAATAGATTTAGGCTCGAGGGCCTAAGTCAGTTATGTTATGATTTATGCATGGTTTAGTACTCGTCGGGAGGTGCACGTTAACCTAGTTTAGATTTAGGGAATTACTCACTGAGATTATTCTCATTGTTATTTAAACCACATTTTCAGACCCCCAGCCTTGAAGATGGTAGACGTACCGATGTGTTTTGGGAGGAGCCCCGGCTAGTTGTAGTGCTTGACCGCCGAGTCGCGTGTCCCCCATTTTGACGTTAATGGCCGTTGAATTGCTTTTGATTTTTGAGCGTGGACTGTATATAAATATTGTATATGGTTTCCCATAGTAATACAAGTGTTTATTTTGTAATCTTGTTCTCGTTTGTGGTTATCCTTGGTTTTGTGTTATAGTTCTATACGGGTGTTTGATTTTCTTCTGCATGTGCTTTAAACCTCTGTGTTGGGCGTTGGGTCGGCGACGCGTCCTGGGACGTCACACTCGAATCGACCATGGCAAGGATGCTCGTGTGCCGTAGGGTTCGGGGCGTGACAAGTCTTCACTCAGAATTCCATATCTCTCGAAATCTCTCTCAAGTTTCCATAGATTTCATCAGCCCTTCTTTGAAGAATAAGAGATCATAAATCTCAAGAAGCCTTTCAATTTTTCCATACCCCTTGAATAACCAGTAAGTTCAATAGCATCCCTAAACTACCTTATGTTATAGATCTTGCTCATGATCTGATAATACAAAGTCTTTTATATACACTTGTACCTTTAATATTTGCAGTTCAATTGTAATCTTTCAATACTATTTATATACCAGTAATCTTTACTTAATTGCAATTTACTTTAAAACAATTTAATTTATATGCCCCACAATTGGTTGATTGAATCGCCTGTGGTTGGTTTGTCTTTTACTTTAAGGCAATTTACTACATTCATTATAAATCCTTACTTCTTCTTACTATTTTGCCCTTTTCATTTCTACTTATCTTAACCACTTACATGGTTAGTTTAGTAATCTTGCTTCTAATTCTTTATGTTGCTTATGGTCTATATATAAGTTATAATGCTCGCTTTTTTTTTAAATTTTATTTGTATCATAATCTTTTGTGTAGAACTAATCACTTTTAATTTTAAATTTAATTTTTCTATAGCAAGATCAAGAGACTCATTTAATATATACATAAGAATTTCTCAATATATAGAATATATACTCTATATTGAGTATAGACTCAAAACCGTTTATAAAGTCCTTTTACTCTTCTATTCATTTCTTTTCTCTTTATAATCCCTAGATCCTTGGCTATATACATATATATATATATATATATATATATATGAAATCCATCCTTTGTAGACTACCAATTATCGCTTCGTAAGAAAAAGAAACGATCCCTATAGGGCTTTATGAGCAAAGGATCCATAGAGAAAGATCCTCAAATTGAGCTAAAAGTAAAGATGATAGTAGCTCCTTAACTACACACAAGATTTCAACCAAAAAAACAAAAAAAAAACTACACACAAGATAAGAATAAAGAAACTAGCTATGAAAAGGAGGGAATTGGGCTTCCTGTGGTCATGATTTTGCTCAAGCTAGGTTACATATGAGGCGAAGATCCCTCTTTTTCATTGAGCTGATAATCATGGATTTGGGTGATGGGAGTGAGAGTTTGAAGGAGATATTATTTGTGGGGCAACATCAGAAGCACCACAAATTGTTTTCCATGTACGGCGAAGAGTACTCGCGATGTGTTTCCATTATCATCGAACAAGTTAGTACAGAATCCCATCAAAGTACAAAGAAATAAACTGAAACGACTGCAACCTTTAATACCCCGACTGCAACTGTTTGCTTGTCACCTCAATGGCATTGAGTGGACCTTGGCTTTGTCCTTCGTTGATTTGCCTTTTCTCATATGGCCAAAAGAAAAACATCGTAGCACAATCCGAACCACAAAGAGGGTCATTTACAAGACCAACTCGCCTCCCTTTCTTTCTTTCTTGAAGGAATGGCCGATGCACGCGGTCCTGACTTTAGTAAAGACTTCGTTAGGAGGTTTTTTAATCCCAATGTCTGTTAGTAGGTCGTGTGAATGTTTGATGCAACGATGGTTGAAACCAAGTCTGTGAATCAAATCAAATGTTAGTCTTCTAGCAATCCTTCTCACACTCAAGGTGATTCTATTGTAGATACCTACGAGCTTCGACTAATGGCTCCGGCTAAACAAGATTGGAAATCCGACAATAGCTCTTGGAGTAAAAAAAAAAGAAGAAGAAGATAATGCTAACTCTTGGTTTACACCCTCCTAGAAATTCGGTCCACTATAGATTGGCATCTGAAAACATGGGCAACTGCTTCTGTAAAGCCATTTTAAACCTAATTTCGACTTTACATCAAGCGAAACTCAATGATACCTTTGAAAAGTTTGTGAAGAGAGTTTGTCAATAAGAGAAGCTCTTTCATCAATTATTTTGAGAAAAACTGCGTAGTTAGGGTTTTCAGGATGAGTTTGGAAAAACTTTAGTTTTAGGGATCCAGATTGACAAAACGGACTTTCACTCGAAGTATTTTTAGTCGTCCTCTGCTTAGTAAACACTTTGTAATAAGCAACTTTCAAAGTGAAAACTAGAAAATGAAGCAGAAATGAGAAGTGCACGGACTGGTCAAACTGGAAGTGAATGGTAAGTTGCTTCTCTTAAGGATCCTAAAGCTAAAGTCAGAGGTGACGAGCTCTCTAGGCTTCTAGCATTTTGAAAGTGAAACTTCATGCCAATAGCTTTAAAGTTGTGTTAACAAACATTAAATCTTTACTCGAGGATCTTTATAGGCCCGAAGCTACTCTGGAAAGTTTTGCCAAATGCATCCTAATTTTTTTTTTTTTTGCATTTTGAATGATCTGAGCGAGTGTATTTTTTACCATACTATAGTGGTAATATTTGATCAATCTCTCCAAGTAGATTGAGGCACAGTTAGACACAAATCACTTAAATTGCTGCATTTATTTTTTGTATCTATTTGTCTGTTTGTTCCAAGCTTTTGCATCAAGGGATACAATACTAACAGCAATATATTATAAAAGTGACTGAGATGAGATCTAGGGTAAAGTACTAGCTCTGTCAAATGCACTCAAACTTCGGAATCTTACGAAGGTTTAACTCGGGAATCTATAGGCATCCCTGCACGGACTCCCTGTAGGTACGGTATTATTCGCTCTACGGCTCACTCTCACCCGGACAGCTTGAAGATCGTCATGCTAGTTTGAAGTTTTGCAAGACATATCTACTAATGCAATACGGACAATGTGGATTAAAGACAAATCTGCTCTCCGACATTTTTCACCCTGGCTCTAATACCATTATGGCAGTCCTGCCCACTTAGGCCTTCCTCTAGCTCAAGTTTGTCTGCTCCGATTGTGAGTCATTTGCGCTCACATAGCTTTTTAAAGGAGAAAATTATCAAAATAGTCCTAAACCTGTTGCAATTGTGTCAATTCAATCATAAATCTTTTTTTTGCCAATTCAATCTTAAACCTTTTACATTTGTGCTAATTTAGTCAATCCGACCAATTTTAGTTGGCCGGCATTGATGGGGATGCCGGTCGTGGCAATTTTTTAATTTTTTTTTCGAATTTTTAATTTTTTTTCCCTTTCTTTTTTTCTTTCCATCTTCTTCCCTAATCCGGTTGCCGGACTGGCCAGGGGCTGAGGTTGGTGAGTTCAACCTCACCGTCGGTGGGCAAGCTTGACCTCGCCTAGCATGGCCAACGAGGCTAGTCCTTGCGCACCAATGGCTAGGGATGAGCGGTTTTAAGTTCCAGATTCCTTACAGGTTCATTTGAAATTGAAACCTACCCATCGAAATCTAAAATCTGAAACCTACCTTATCACAGGTTCTAAGATAAGTTCTAGGATTTAACAGGTTCTTTTTTTTATTATTTCATTTTTAGTTAAACAACATGAAAATAAATGCAACAATAATGAACAAGCTTGTCATTTTTTTTAAGGTAAGATTTATATTGACTTTTCAAAACGTAATCTACATATGATGTAACCGAAACACAAAAGCCTTGTATCTGAAACAACACACAAGGTGTCCCAACAGGTGCAAAGGTGTAACGGTTAGAGAGCTCGAAAGCATCAAACGCTTAATACAGCAGGGCCAAAGAACGACCAACCGACTACAAAAGGGAAACAACAACAACCCAAAGGGATTAATCAAAGATGGTAGGCGAGATACCCCAATTGACTTGAATTCTTCTGTTGCGAGGATTATCTTCAACAGGTTTGAATGACAGACCTCTATCCCTTATGAGCTTGGCAAGATGTTGCTGTAGGGCCAGTACAAAGAGGGGTTGATTCCTGAAGACGATATTGTTCCGTGTCATCCATATGATATGGCATAATGCTTCAAATGAGAAGCGAGCAATTCGCTGGTTGATTCCTATTTGGTGAATAAGCTTGTTATTCACCAAAGAGAATACAAAATACTAATTTTCCTGTCATTACGGTTCAAATAAATACAATTAAAATGAGTATTCATTGTGTGAATCGATACTAGGGATGAACGGTTCCATGTTTCGCACAGGTTCCACTTGGAACCTGACCACGATAATATGTTCATTATATTTTAGAACATGGAACCTACCTTATCACAAGTTCTAGAGTCTACCCAGGTTCCACTTATATTATTAATTGAATAATTATAGTGAATCATTACCTTTAATGAAACATGCAATGAACCTATCCACTTGTTGTTATGATTCACTAACCGCAACTTATATTTAGACATACAAAAAATATGAAATATTAACAAGTCATAAAATAAAAACTTAGACTAGTGGTTCCAGATTAAACACTCATCATCTAACGCCACGAAATACCGTAGGATCACGCGAAGATATAAACCAAGAAAAAACACAAAAAACTTGTTTAGGTTTCAGGTTCCAAGTTTCAGGTTCCACCTACCTAAAACTTGAAACCTACTTATTGAAACAGGTTCTCCAAGAACTTGAAACCTATCCTGCATATCTTGGAACCTGAAACCTGTAGGTTCTTATCGGCTAGATTTTTAGGTTTTAGATTCTACCCTGGAACCATGCTCACCCCTACCGACGGCGAGGGTGAGCCTTGCCATGACCGGGCAAGCTTGATCTTGCCTAGCGACGGTGAGGCTGCCTAGATCTGGCAAGACCTCGCTGTCACTAGGTGAGGTCGAGCTCACCCACCGACTATGAGGGCGAGACTCGCTGATGGGCGGTGAGGTTGAACTCGTCGGCCTCAACCCCTGGCCTATTCGACTACTGGGGAAGAAGATGGAAAAAGAAAAGGAAAGAGAAAAAAAATTCAAAATTTTTTTTAAAAATTACTACATCAGTGCCGGTCAGCCAAAATTGGCCTGATGAATTGAATTGGCATAAATGCAAAAGGTTTAGGATTGAATTGACATAATTATAATAGATTTAGGATTGTTTTGGTAATTTTTCACTTTAAAAAGTGTCATGTTATTTCGAAGTTAGGTGAGACTTCTCTACCAAAACAACAACCAACCATGGACAGGAGATGGATGATGATGATTTTAGACAAATACTCTACTATAACTTTAAAGGAAAACCACGTACAGAAGGATTTATTGCTTTAACAAATAAATCGTCGAAGTGAAGATCATCTCTGATCCTTCCCCAAAATAGAAAAAAAAAAGGCAAAAAAGAAGAGAATTTTTTTTTTAAATGCCGTAGTTTCTTGTTTAGAATAGATCCGATGACAATACCGTCCAAATTTAGGATCGTTGGCAAATTGTTAATCTTTCAATCTCGTCCCAAAATAAAGATCCGCTTCACTCTGAAAGTTACTGTCCGACACAATATATCTATGAGTTACAAGATGAATGAACGAAGGTACAACTTCATCAATATCTTCCGCATGCTGGACGATGGCCCTTCGAGGTAGAACGTATGCATCATCGATAGCGACACTTAGATTCCATTCGAATGTCCAAATTGTAATCACGTATAGACTCGATCAGTTTCACTTAAAATGGGACACCCCCCCCCCCTTCAAAAAGGACCGTCGCATGCGTGTCGCTGGGGCTCCATGGACCACCACCCCTGGGGGTCTAGTTCATTCCCTGTCATCGCCAATTTTCGCCGGGCAATAACTGTTTTCACTCGTCTAGACTTCGGCCCAAGTCGCTTTCACAGTTATTGTGTGCTTTCTTGGGACTACATGGTACAACCCGTTGAGCCCACACCACAGCCGTGGGCCTCCTTTGGGTCCGAAGGATAAAACCCCTTTTTCAATTTTTTTTTTGGTCAAACCCTTTTATCGTACAATAAAATTGGAGCGATATAGAGAAGATTAGCATTGCTCTTTTTCTAATTCAATAACAAGAAAGAAATGGGACCCTGGCAGGGGTCCCCAGTCGTCGTCGCCGACAAAGGGGAGTAGTGGCGCCGGCCCCCCTTCTTGCCCTCGCCCTTCGACGATTCCTCTTTGGTTTTTGACATTTTCCTTTCTTTTCGAATTTTTCATTTTCTCTGAAGTGGCACTTATTTGGCGCTATATAAAGTGCCACTTGTGCAAACATTAAATTAAATTAATAAAAACAATGCCACAGAGACTTTTCCATCCATGGAAAATTGACAGTGCTAACGGAATGGAGGACCACAACAAGTTTTCAAGACTTGATCAGATGCACGAATAAAACATTTTAGGACTCAAGTATTGAATCAACACAAATGTTAGGGCTCATGTAATTGTCCCTTAACAACACTATGCGCTGTATACCTATTCGCATGAACAAATGTTGATATGCTTGGATTTAGGAAGTGGATTGGATGTTGCGGCCATTAGTTACTGGAGATGTTCTTTGCTCTTCATCTATGGGCAACTTACAATATCCAAAAACAAAGATAAATGGCTAAATGTAGCACAATCACACAGGCCTCAGTTTCGGGAAAATTTATCAAAAAAGTTATAAACCAATTGTATTTATGTCAATATTATCTTAAACCTTTCGATTATGCTAATTAAGTCCTAAACCTTTTGAAGATTTATCAATTTAGTTTATCCAATTAATTTTAACCGAAAATCACTAACATAGACTCCACCCGTTCTACGTGGCACGATTGGCGTTGATGTGGATAATTTTTAAATTTTTATGAATTTATATTATTATTTTGTTCTTTCTTTTCTTTTTCTTTCCTTTCTTTTTTTTTCCCAATTGTGGACCGGGGAGGGCGTCGAGCCCCAAGTTGGTCTTATGAGGGAGTGGAATGATCCCAACATGAGGGGGCTGGGAGAAAAGGCGCAACTTCTAGCAAGTTTCTAAAACGTCGACGGAGGTGAGAATGGATCAAATCACACACCTAATAAAAAGAATATTGCTGGGCTTAATAGTCAACATTGACAAAGATGTTTTCGCTTTAAGTGGCGAAGTTCGTAGCACCTCAAGTCTCATCTCGACTGACAGAGGCTTTGCGAAGTGAGACACAAGTTAGACCCACTCCCAAATAGTTATCACTTTGAGCACTCTTGGACGCTTGACTCATGTACGACACACCGGGTTAATTGTCCATTTAGATCGATCAAATCTAAAGCCTCACGGAACCTTAGAACACTAAATATTGGAGTTTCAATTTTAAAACTAAAATTTTATAACAAAAGATGTTTCTTTTAAATTAATATCTATTTCACATATATAACCCAATACTCTCCCCCAATTCGATTTCCAATTTCATTCAATCTTGGCCCCATCGCCTCCTAAAGTTGAGCCAAGAGCTGTACCTTTTTTGAGAACTCTAGCCCCGGCGTTCACTTTTTACCCTTCTTGGATTAGGTTGCCACAGGATCACCAACTTTGGCGTGTTGTTGGTTAAACCACAAGCGTACTACAGAGGATCTTGCTCAAACATCGTTTTGTGATATTCTAATTTAGTTCAGTTGATGTATCGTCTGGTTTTGCCAACTTTGTTCCGATTTTGTCGTTTTGATTTATATATAAGTACTTTTCTTAAAGGGAGTCGCCCATTAACGCAATGCTATCCAATGAGCATTCGAATCCAATAGTTAAACTATGTAGTCACACCTAAAGCATCTCTTTTACGTTAATTTCAAATTCACATTAATAACACAAAGCACCTTTCCTTTCGATGTGCACTTTGTTTCATTTTTACCTCCATCGAAATCCTAAAAATTTGCAGGGAACAATATCCTATCTAAACCAGTTTACCTCGACAACTGGTGGTCCTAGTCTTCGTCGTCATGGGTCATTACGACAAATTTCATGGGAGTTTTTGAATTTTAGTGGATTTTGTTGTCTGATCATTGGAATTTTTATTTCAATCACACAACGCAAAAACCCATTTCCTTGCAATTTACGCACTTTAAACTAATCACAATTATGACCAAAAAAATAAGTTAATCCCAATCAATTTTGCATCGCCATAATGAAATGGCGGTCGTGTGACCAATTCTCTTGAGATTGGGTTATTGCCATGTGGTCAACAAATAGCATTTCACTAAAAATACAACGAATTCTGGTCAAGGTAGGGGTGAGCATGGTTCCAGGATAGAAACCTAGAACCTACAACCAATAGGAACCTACAGGTTCTAGATTCCAAGGTATGCAGGGTAGATTTCAGATTCTAAAAATTAGAGAATCTATTTCGACGAGTAGTTTCAGGTTCCAGATTTTATGTAGGCGGAACATGAAACTTGAAATCTTAAATAAGCTTTTTATATTTTTCTTAATCTATGTCTTCATTTGATCATGCGGTGTTCCATGGCATTAGCTGATGAATATATAATCTAAAACCACTGATATGAGCTTTCATTTTATAACTTGTTAATGTTTCATATTCTTTGCGTTTCTAAATATAAGTTGTGGTCAATGAATCATAGTAGCAAGTGGTAGTTATTAAAGGTGATGATTCACTATAATTGTTCAATTAGTAATACAGGTAAAACCTGGATAGAGCTTGAACCTGGTGACATGGTAGGTTTTAGATTCCAAAGTACATAGGGTAAGTTTCAAGTTTCAAAAAATGAGGAACATGTTCCCATGGGTAGATTCTAGGTTTCAGGTGAAACATGTACGGAACTTGGAACCGCTCATTCCTAGATCAAAGTACATATATTTCAAAGAAACTAAAGTCTTGTGCATACAACGGTACGACTATTGAAATCAACATTTAGCATCCGTCGTACTTCCAATACAGAGTGTTATAAACATGTAATATGTAAAAAAAAATTAAAAGAAATACAAGATTTATTATGTGTGGGCTACCAATTATTGCTCCATAAGAAACAATTTCTCAAGAGACTATCCCTTTTAGGAGAGTTTAGACGGATTTCACTATTGAAGGGCTCATATATAAAGATACTAGAGGTGAGTGGTTTCAGGTTCCGTACATGTTCGACATGAAACTTAGAAACCTACAATCTACAATGCACACCTTGAAAATTGAAACTTACCCTGTCACAAGTTGTAGGGTCTACCCAAGTTTTATCTATAGTATTAATTGAACAATTACAGGAAAACATCACCTTTTATGACCATTATTTGCTGCTACAATCCACTGGCTACAACTTATATTTAGACACACGAAAAATATGAATTATTAACAAAGTAAAAGTCTCACTCATAAGAGAAGCTCGGACTTATGGTTCTAAATTATACACTCATTATCGGATGATATAGAATACAGTAGGATCACACAAAAGTATAGACTAAGAAAAACACGAAAACTTATTCCAAGTTTCGGGTTCTTCCTACCTATAATCTGAAACATATCCGTTGAAACAAGTTTTCCAATTTTTGAAATCCAGAACCTACCATACATACATTGGAACTAGGAACTAGATAGATTCCCACTGGTCCGGTTCTCACCCCTAAATGACACTCAAGTTAAGCCAAAAGTAAAGATTGTAGTGTTGGGAGAACAATAACAATCCGAACAATATCGGAGTAGCGTAGCGAAATAAAATAATATCCCATCTTGTGCAAATCTAATAGGAAACGACTGAATCGAGAAATATAAATACCAAGCACAAAAACACAAAGGCAATTTTTACGTGGAAAACCTCATCGGTATGAGGAGATAAAAAACCACGGGATCGGAGTCCACCCAAAAATCTTAACTATCAGCAAAACTAGGTGAATAAAGTTCTTCTCTACTAAATACTAGAGGTACATAGTAGCAAAAACATCAAGAATATCATTCTTGGCAATAGACATGAACTTCACAAGAGAAAAAAAGGATAAATCTCACCAAAAACACACTTTTGGTGCAACCCACAAAAACCTGATGTAGGGAGCTTTAACTGAAAATCAAACCATTTAGATTCAAGAAGAATGTGGCACGAACAAGCTGACAAATTTTTAGCTCAATTGGACCACAAATCGACCTCCGACATCAACATCAGATATATTCTCAAATCCAGATTTTCTGCTCTCTTTTTCTCTCTTGTTACTGTGTCTCTCGAAAACTTCTTTTTGCAGCTACGACATCATAATAGTGAGAAACCATATTTCTCCATATAAATAGACATATGGGCTCAAGCTTTGGGCTTGCAATACATTGGGCTTCCTCCACATGAGAGTTAACCCAGCCAACAAATCTCCCCCTCATGATGATGTGGAAGTATTCACCATCCCTACTATGAATCTGCAATGTTCAAGCTTCTCCCTTGATAGAGTTTTCGTCATCAAATCGGAACCATTATGGTCCGTATGAATTTTCTCAAGTTCCAACAACTTCTTATTTAAAACGTCCCTTATCCAATTATATCTAACATCAATGTGTTTCGATCTAGAATGAAAAGATGAATTCTTACCAAGATAAATTGCACTTTGGTTGTCACAAAATAACTCATACCTCTTTTCCTTGAACCCAAGTTCTTCTTAGAACTTCTTCAGCCATAGCAACTCTTTACTAGCTTCAATCACCGCAATAAATTCAGCTTCTGTTGTAGAAAGCGCAACACACTTCTGCAACCTCAACTTCCATGACACAACCCCACCTGCAAAGGAAATCAAATAACCATAAGTAGATTTATGAGTATCAATATCTCCAGCCAAGTTGGAATCTGTGTATCCAACTAACTCAAGTTTCCCGGTCTCGTAGCTGAGTTTCAAATTGGAAGTTTCCCAAAGATACCTCATGATCCACTTCACTGCATTCTAATACTCTCTACTTGGATTTGATAAATAACGACTAATAATACCAATTGCATGCGCCAAGTCTGGCCATGTACATACCATCGCATACATTAAGCTTCCCACAGTTGAGGCATATGGAACACTTTCCATGTCTTTCTTCTCTTTATTAGTCATGGGACTTTGCTTTGTATCCAACTTAAAGTGGGCAGCAAGAGGAGTGCTAATCACTTTAACCTTATCCATGTGAAATTTCTAAAGAATATTCTCAATGTACTTCTCTTGGACAAGAACAACTTCTTAGCATTTCTGTCCCGAGTAATTCTAATGCCAAGAATCTGCTTCGCCGGGCCCAAGTCTTTCATGGCAAAAGACTTGCTTAATTGTTTCTTAATAACTCAATTCATGAAGCATTCTTGCCAACAATTAACATATCATCAACATAAAGCAAGAGAATAATAAAGTCATCATCAGAAAAGTTTTGGATAGACACACAGTTATCCGAGGAAGTCTTCTTATAGCCCTGCTCTGTAATAACTGAGGTAAATTTTTTGTACCACTGTCTTGGTGCTTGCTTTAGGCCATAGAGACTTTTCTCTAGTTTGCACACATAATCCTCTTTTCCTTTCACTTTGAAACCTTCTGATTGTTCCATGTATATCTCTTCCTCCAAGTTACCATGTGGGAAGGTAGTTTTAACATCCATCTGCTCAACTTCCAAGTCTAGGCTAGCTGCCAAGCCTAAAACCACATGAATAGAACACATTTTTTACCACTGGAGAAAATATATCATCAAAGTCAATACCTTTTTTCTAACCGAATCCCTTAACAACCAATTTGGCTTTGTATCATGATTGTAAATTATGTTCATCTTGTTTCAACTTGTATACCCACTTGTTCTTCAAAGCTCTTTTACCTTTAGGCAATTTCACCAGCTCAAAAGTATGATTATCATAAAGTGATTGCATTTCATCCTGCATTGCATCAAACCATTTGCTTATCCATAGCACTCCGGTTCACCTGCGTTAGTCAATAATACATACTCATCTGCAGAATATTTGGTGGAAGGTCGTCGGTCTTTGACGGATCTCCGAATTGGAATATATGGTGGAGCATTTAATGGGGTCTTTGGTTCATGAACGATATTATTTGTCTCAACATGTTCAGGAATATGTGCATTGTCCGAAATATTTACTTCTTGCTGCTGCTCATTAACCTGTGCAGGAATATGTGTATAAGGAACTAGATCCAAGTCAATCAAGTCATCACTAACTTGTGGCACTGAAATAATCTCTGATTTCTCAATATCCTGTATTGTTTGATCTTCCATAAACGCAACATCTCTGCTTCTTATAATTTTCTTCTCAACTAGATCATAGAACTTGTATCCAAACAAATCATGTCCATAGCCAATAAATATGCATTGTCGTGTTTTCAAATCAAGTTTAGACCTCTCATCTTTGGGAATATGCACAAATGCCTTACATCCAAAGACATGCAAATAATCATAAGAAACATCTTTGCATGTCCAAACTCTATCAAGAACATTAAACGCTAAAGGAACACATGGAATAAGATTTAATACATGTGCAACTGTACTCAAACCCTCACCCCAAAAAGATCTTGGTAGCTTTACTTGTGAAAGTAAACATCTTACCCTTTCAACCAGTATCCTGTTCCTCTGCTCAGCTAAGCCATTTAACTGAGGTGTCTTGGGAGGTGTCTTTTGATGTCAGATACCCTGTTGCTTGCAATATTCATCAAAAGGCCCAGTATACTCTCCCCCGTTATCATTTTTGATGCATTTCAACTTCTCTCCAGTCTGTCTTTCAACTGAAGCCCGAAACTACTTAACAGAATCTAATAATTGATCTTTAATTTTCAAGGTATAAACCCAAAATTTCCTTGAATAGTCATCTATGAAAGTAACAAAATAAAGAGAGCCATCAAATGATTTTGTCTTCATAGGACCACAAACATCATAATGCATTAAATTAAGAATACCTGACTTTCTTGAAGGAGGGGAGCTTTTAAATGCAACTCTATTCTACTTTCATGTTAAACAGTGAGCACACTTTTTCATTGTTGAACTTTTCATTCCTGAAAGGAGCTTCTTCTTGGTCAATATTGACAGACTCTTCTCACAAATGTGACTGAGCCTCTTGTGCCACAACTCAACTATTTCTCCGTTGTCTACTGCATTAATTTTGTCTGTGGACAACTTTGCCCGCATAATGTACAACGAATAAGATTTTTTACCTCTAACCACAATCATAGAACCTTTAGTGAGCTTCCATCATCCATCACTGAAGGTGTCGCAATACCCGTCATCATCCAGCTTACCTATGGAAATCAAATTCAAACGAATATTAGGTATATGCTTAACATTATTCAATACTAACCTCGTGCCATTGCTGGTCTCTAAGCACACATCACCAGCGCCTACAACTTCAGCAAGTTCATTGTTTCCCATCTTCACATATCCAAAGTCACTTGACCTGTAAGATGTAAAGAAATTCCTACGAGATATAGCATGAATAGATGTACCACTATCAATTATCCAACTGGTCTCATGACATACAAAATTCACTACATCAACATCAAAGACAATGAAAAAGTCTTCTGCAACTGTAGTAACATGATTGTCATCGCTATCATTATCACTTTCTTCTCTTTACTTTTCTCTCTTTATTTCTCTCTTTTCATTTGACGACAAAGCCTCCAAATATATCCCTTCTGATGGCAATAATGGCACTCAACATTTGCAAATTTATTGTATTTACCTTTGCTTTTATCTTTGCTCTTATCTCTATTTCTCAGACCTTGAGTCTCATTTCTTCCGCTTTTCTCAACAACCAAGGCATCGGAATGTGAAGAGGAGGATCCCTGTGTCTTTCTTCTCATCTATTCATTTAAAACACTACTCTTGGCCAAATCCATGGTAATCGTATCATCCGAGGCTAAATTAGACAAAGACGTTCGAAACGTCTCCCACGAGTCCAACAAAGTACCAAGCAAAAATAACGCTTGTATTTCATCATCAAACTTGATAGCCATTGCAGCCAGCCGATTTATAATTCCTTGAAAAGAATTTAAATGATCAATCAAACGAGTACCATCTTGATATCTCAAAGCCATCATCTATTTTATCAAAAATAACTTGTTATTCCCAGTCTTTCAAGCATACAACTGTTCGAGCTTATTCCACAAACTGTGTGCATGCGTTTCCTTAATGATATGATTCAAAACATATCATCCATCCACTACCTAATGTAACCACACACTTGACAATGAAATATAGCCCATTCAACATCAGTTTTATTCTCGGGTTTCTCATAAGCAAACACGGGTAAATAATAATCCTTCACGTACAAAAGGTCTTCTATCTTTTTTTTCCACACGTGATAATTTGAACCATTCAATATAACTATTCTACTCGTATTCGTTTCCATCGTTTAACACAAGGAGAAAAATCAAGCAATAATCAAAGCTCTGATACCACTTTGTTGGGAGAACGATAACAATCCGAACAATATTGGATTAGCGCAGCGAAATAAAATAATCTCCCCTCTTGTGCAAATTTAATAGGAAATGACTGAATCGATGAATACAAATACCAAGCACATAAACACAAGGCGATTTTTATGTGGAAAACCTCCTCGGTGTGAGCAAATAAAAAACCACGGGACCGAAAGCCACCAAAAAATCTTCACTATCAGCAAAACTTGGTGAATAAAGTTCTTCTCTAGTAAATACTAGAGGTACATAGCAGCAAAAACATCAAGAACATCATTCTTGGCAATAGACATGAACTTCACAAGAGAAAAAAAGGATAAATCTCACCAAAAATGCACTTTTGGTGCAACCCACGAAAACTTGATGTATGGAGCTTCAATTGAAAATCAAACTATTCAGATTCGAGAAGAATGTGGCACAAACACGCTGACAAAATTTCAGCTCAATCGGACCACGAATTGACCTCCGACGTCAGCATCAAATATATCCTCAAATCTAGATTTTCTGCTCTCTTTCTCTCTTATTACTGCGTCTCTCGAAAACTTCTTTTTGCGACTACGACATCATAATAGTGAGAAACCCTGTTTCTCCATATAAATAGATATATGGGCTCAAGCCTTAGGCTTGCAATACATTGGGCTTCCTCCACATGGGAGTTAACTCAGCCAACATGTAGCTCCATTAACTACACCAAAGATTAAAATAAAGAAACTAGCTATGAAAAGGAGGGAATAGGGCTTCCTTTCCTGTGGTCATGATTTTGCTCAAGCTAGGTTAGATATGAGGAGAAGATTCCTCTTTCCATTGAGCTGATAATCATGGACCTCGGTGATGGGAGTGAGATTTTGACGTTGGACATTATTATTTGTGGGGGGCAACAATAAAAGCACCGCAGATAGTTTTCCAAATATGGTAAAGAGTACTTGCGACGTGTTTCGGTTTTGATAGAACAAGTTAGTACAAAATCTCATCAAAGGATACTCCGCTTCGTTTACCCTAATAGTAAAACCGAAATGAACTGCGGCGTTGGGTGGGGCTTTGGGCTTCATTCTTCGTTGAAGTGGCTTTTCTCATCAAGGGCAAAAACTAGGTTATACCACAACCCTACACACAAAGGGAAAACGTTTTACAAGACCAACTCGCAATCCCGGGATGAGTCAACACTCACTTGGGTGTTTTGACCACCCCAATTAGCCGTTGTTAGGTTATTTGATAAAGAAAAGGAATGACCTGATATTAAGATCGCTATGATCGACTCGGTGAATCAAATCAAATATCTTCGGATGGTCATCTAGCACTACTTCACGCTCGATGTGATTCTATCATAATGCAGAAACTTGCGAGCGTCAAATAATGGCTTTGGCCACACATGATTGGAAGTTCGACTGTAGTTCTAGGTGCATAACAAAAATAATGCTAACGCTTGGGTCGTGTCCTCGGAAATATGGATTTAATCTAAAAATTTGATCCACTTCAGGTTGGCATCTAGAAACATGGGCAACTTTTTCAACAACACCATTTCAAACCTAATTTCGACTTTCACGTCAAGTGAAACTCATTGAAAACTTTAGAGAGTTTGTCAGTGAGAAAAACTCTTTCAATAATTATCGTGAGAAAAAAACTGTGGACCTAGGGTTTTTAGGGTAAGTTTATTTAGGACTTACTCATCCTCGAGTTTCGGCTCTCCTCTGGGGAGGGGAAATACTTTAGTTTTAGGAATTTGGATAGACAAAAGGAACCTTCATTCAAAGTATTTTTACCCAAAGGCAAATAATGTTTAGGGATCTATATATAAAACAGTTTGTGACGCAACTTACAAAGTGAAAACTAGAAAAAGAACTAGAAATGAGGAGTGCATAGACTGATCAAAGGGTAGTGGGCTCGCCTCATCAGGGACGATAGACACAACCCCAGACACGTCGATGCCGGGGTCAACAACCCCAACCATGTCGAAGCGAGTGTTCCATGACTCCAGGCGACAAATTGCCGAGGTCGTGGGACGCCAAGAAATGCCTCCGGCTCACTTAAGGTTGTTAGCGACTTAGGGGAGATTAGTTTTCAACTAGGGTCCCCGACCCCAACCCTAACCATGCCAATGCCAAGGTTGTGCAACCCCAAGTGAGAGTGGGACTTGAAGGATCATGGTGGTGGAAAGGACCGCTTGCCACCTCGCCTGTCTCTCCCTCTTCCTCCTTCTGCCTTCTGAAGATAAAGTGAGGGTATAGTATGGGGAATTATGAAAGGTTGCTGAGCGTAAACTGAGAAGTCAATCCAAGGTGTAACTAAGTGAGCTTAATTTTCATTGCTTGATGTGCTTGTCACACGTGACGTGCTAGTACAACTGATTGATTAATGATTTGCAGATACACGCAACGAGAATGGAAATTTCTTTTGAATATTACCGAGATTTTCATGTAGCGGCTAATGAGAGACGCAACAATCATCGCCTTGCACAGATCTAGCAAAATGAGGACGTTGCGGCCCACAACGGCCATTGCCGAGGCCCTGATGACTACTGCCAAACCTTTGGAGAAGAAGAACAATGAAAAGAAAACAAAGAATTAAGAAATTTATATAAAAACATCAAAAAAAATTTTAAAAATTGCAACAATTGTCTACATCAACGCTAGTTGTACCATATGGGATGGTCAGCATCCACATCATCGATTTTCTGCCAAAATTAGCTGGAATGACTACATTGATAAGTTATCAAAAGATTTAGAACTAAATTTACCAAATCAAAAGTTAAAGATATAATTGGCCACCATATAATAGATTTAGGACTTTTTAAACAATTATCCTTAGAAATAGTATTCGCATACATTACATCAGAAATTTCAATCCAAAAGCTTAAGTTATTTTGTAGAGGAAGACCACATGAATATAAAAAGCATTTAAGATCCGTTGACAAGCGATTTGGGATAATACTTCAACATCCCTGTGTGCGTGGAAGGTTTATATTGATATATCAATATGGAAAGAATGGATTTTAATTTCCAAATATTCATAAACTTTTTAATTGTACCAATTTAGTCATAAACCTTTTTGATAACTTGTCAATTTAGTCATTAACCTTTCAATTATGCCAATTTAGTCATAAAACTTTTGAAGACTTACCAATTTAGTCCTTCCGGCCAATTTTAGTTAAAAATCACTAACGTGGATGTCTGCCAGCTGTTGGCTATTCTATGTGTGTGGTTGGCGCTAATGTAGACAAATTTTTCATTTTTTTAAAAGTTTCTTTTCCTTTTCTTTTTTTTTCCGTTTTTCCTTATCTTTCCCTTTGGCCTGTGGCCAGTAGTTGGTCATGGTTGGCGATTGGCCACAAGCTAGGGCCGGCCAAGGCATCGCAACCCTCGCCTAAGGTCAAGAGGGCCACCCTCACCCAGGCCACAAGGGTTGAGCTGTCATCGAGCATGGCCGAGTATCAACCACAAGCCAAAGGGAAAGAAAAGGAAAAAAAAAAGGGAAAAAAAGGGGCAAGTATTTTTTTAAAAATGTTGAATCAGTCAACGTCAGTGCCGACCACGCCTCGTAAGATGGTCGGCAGCCGGCAGACATCTATGTTAGCGATTTTTGGTCAAAATTATTCGAAATGACTAAATTGGCAAATTTTCAAAAGGTTTAAAACTAAATTAATAAATCATCAAAAGATTTTGGATTAAATTGGCATAATTGAAACGTTTACGACTAAAATAACAGGTTGTCAAAAGATTTAGGACAATATTAGTATAATTGAAATGTCTAAAACTGAATTGGCCGTCGTATAATAGGTTTATGACTTTTTGGATAATTATCTCTTGTTTATAATAATCAAAAAGAAAATGTTGCCTTCCAAGGTCATTGACTATTGATTTAGGGTTCAATCCTCGATCTTATGCAATGGGTCGTGGTGATCCGTTTATTCTCTCGTGCAATTTTATCTGATCGATCGCCTGCTCAGGATACGCATCTTTTCCGGTACAAAAATAAATTGGAAATCTTAAAAAGGTCTGGCCTAAGAGCTGAGGATGATCGTACATTTTAGACAGACTTGACTAGTGAGCACGTGACCATTGTTACATGTACTGTTCTTATCAATTGAATTCGCAATTAGACCTGGTCAGTTCAATTGGGTCCCAATAAAAGCGAGTGGAGCTGCCTCTTTTCTGTGTATGTTGTTGTTCATAGTATTCTAATATCGCACCAAAAATTAAAATATTGACACAATATTGCCTATGGATTTAAAATAAGAAAAACATTAATTTAGGCAGTTACGCCTCCTCTATTTTTGAAAAAAAAAATTTGGAGCTGAAGGTTGAGCTCTTCTTTCCATTTTAGCAAGTGAAATTACATATGATTAATTAACTGCAAAAAAGTCCTCTACAACTTAGGCTCCATTTATTTCGCGAAAAATATATAATTTGAAAAATATTTTTTAAAAAATGATCGCTTATATTGCTTACAAAAATGAATGAACGAAAGCTATTTTCATCATCTGTGAAAATATTTTTGATTTATCGATAATAAAAATATTTTTCATCGACTGATTATTTTCAGTGATACAAACGATTATTTTTAGGAAAATATTTTTCAAATTATTTATTTTTCATGAAAACGAAATAATCAGTAACTTGGTGTCATTAATTATTGCATCACTTGGGAAAGATTATTTTAATTCTTCTTTAACAATAGAGTGAAGCGAAAAGACAGCTTGAGAGCGACGTTGAAAGGTGGATGCAACTTGAGACGTTGAAATTTCTTTGAGATTGATGGGCAGGAGGATGTGCTTCCATTTCCACATACCGGATGAAACAGTAGCTTCTTCTTGAACAGCGTATTATAACTCCAATCCAAGATCAAAGCAGCTCGTAATCAAGCACTCGCAAAATCTTAACAGATGTGTTGGCATATCGAATGGCCACCGTTCGTAGCGTTTGATCGAATTGGGTGAATCTCACGCAAAATCTTTATGATTTGTAATTGAGATTCATGGCTTGAATAGAGACTCGATTTATGGAGTAATAATGCAGATGGGACTTGGATGGTTAAGTCAATAATTGAGACTATGGGCACTTTCAACCGCAACATATTTCAAAAACGAAAAAAATATGGAAAGAAAGCAACACATTTCACTTTCAAGATTTAGAAATCTAGAGAGAGAGAGAGAGAGAGAGAGAGAGAGAGAGAGAGAGAGAGAGAGAGAGAGAGAGAGAGGAAGTGGGGACTATAATCCTTCGGCTATGAGCTCGAACTCAAGGCAAGAGGACCCAAGATTTTGATGGAAGGAAAATGTTGACGTATCAAAGTATTGGTCCAATTCGAAAACGACGGCTAAATCATTGCCAGCTCTCCCTGTAGAGAGATTCTTACACATCTGGTTTAACACTAGTATCTAATGATATATGTTAAGGAACTTTGAGTCAGCTCTTACAGTAACTATATACGTTACAAAATTAAGCCACATTTCAGTTTCAAAATGTCCCATTTGAGATTATTGCAAGCAACTATCATCACAATCGATTATCTGTTTCTAAACCCGCAAATGTGTTCACCGTCAAGTTTTTAGTAACATATTTAGATATAACCTTGATAATGGATTTGATGGCATCGTGCTAAACTAGGATTGGCAATTCGTGTTCGGTCAGTCATGTTACCGCAAAACCTCATATTTCTACTTAGTAAACATGCTAGAAAAACATCGAACGTTAAACCCATGTCAATTTGTCTTTTCTGAACTTGTCGATATCGCCACCCCTTCGGTCGATACACAATCAGGTACATGCGCCCTCCGCCAGTCAACAGCTTACATTCTTAAGTTAAGGACTTCCGTATAAAGCAGGATACCAGAGAGCACATCTTCCTTGGTCATTTACCCTCATCATTTAAAGAATCTGAGTTCCCGCATATGCTAGGTCCACAATGAGAGGGTGTGTAAAAGGAGGAGCAATTCAGTTCAGGTGATGGAAATTACACTATATCCTCATATCCTTATTTGGGGAAAAGGAGATGAGCAAAACCCTAATTAATGAGAAAATGGTTGGCAAAGAAGATACCAAACAAGAAAGAAACAGTCAAACCCCTGCTTGGCTTTCAATCCTATGGCCAGCGGAATAACTTCAAAGAGAAGAAAAACCCTAGTAAAAGATTTTGCTCCAATGGGGGTAAACTTTTTGCTTTTTCTTGAATCTTGAACAAGAAAAGTAATCACTGGACCCTTGGTTTTTCAAAGAGCCCAAGCCTGTGATCAGCCAGCCTAGTCTTGTAAGCAGATCTCTTGTATTCAGACCATGTGAACTCCTTGTACAAGCTGCTCTCCCCCTCTGCCAGCAGGGAAGGCAAAGGTGCTATCTTCTCATCCAAAGCTGGCCCTCCAAAGTATATCATTGAGAACCTTGATTTCCCATGATCAGCCAGCACCCTGTGCTTCACACTTTTGAACCTTCCATTGGTCAATACCTGAAATCAATGGAACCCCACACACACACCCACCAAACAAGACCTTGTCAAACATAAGAATGGAAAGGCAGTAACAAAACATCCCCGACTTGAAAGAGTGAGCGAGTGAGACAAGAAATTATTACTTGAGTTTCATATATACTGAGTTTGAATCTAGACCATCGAGATCGAGGGATCCTATGTGGGTCCCACTTGTCCGGGACTCGACATGCTATATGAACTTGGCCCAATGAATAACTTTTGCGAGACGAAATGGGGCTAATGTCCACGTATTGAGTGAATCACAATCATCGAGAAGTGGAAGAACACAATGCCAAAGTGCAAAGGACATGAATCTCACGCGTTTTGTACGCTGCAAGTGGCCCTAACTAGAACTTATGCCATAATTGTATACTTTTTTCCCTTGCAACACAATGACCGTCCGACATGATATCAGAATTTGCATCGAAAGTCTGGACCGCGCTACGTTCTTAGGTGCTCTCTCTCTTATTACCCTCGCATACAGCCCAATCAACTTAACAAGAACAAGTGCAAACGGGTATCTATCTAATCTGATGTTCACAGTGTGAAAGAACTCATGCAGATCCCAAGAAGTTTACGAAGGGATAACAAAGGAAAAACTCAGACTAGGAAAACCAAAGAGTACCTGCAAAGAATCACCAACATTGACGAAAAAGGAGGAGTGATCCGGCGGGACAGAGACCCAAGCTCCATCCGGGAGGCATATCTGGAGGCCCGACGTGTTGTTGGACCTCAGGATAGAAATTATTTGCGGGTCGGTGTGCTCCCCGAACCCAACCAAGTTGCGACCGCTGGGGCTAAGTGCCTGCAGCTCCGGGCACGGCGGGTAGTGATTCAGCCGGAAGAACGAGTCGCTCACCTCGCTCCTCAACATGCCACTCAACACGTCCCTCGGCTCGATCCCAAGCCCGTCGGCCATCAATTCCAACACTCGGAACGCCACTTCCTTTACTGCTCTCACGAAATCCTCCACCGCACATCTATATTTTTGTGTTTTTGTCACCAAGATAAAAAGAAATTGATTGATTAGTGCCCGTTGATTAAATAAGCAGGCGGATATTTAATTTGGTATCGTTGAAGTTGACTCCCATTAACATTTTAAAGATCGTATTGATGGATCAAAAAGTGGATTTGCGTACTTGACAAGGTAGGTGTATCAGATTGTGCTAATTTATGCGCTTGCATTAATGATAGCAAAAAACGAAAGATAAATGAAAAATACAAATGAGAGAAAATTTCACAAGCGAAATATAATAGATGTATATATCGTTCATATTTTAAATTGAAATGAGAATAAAAAATAAATGAAAAAGCTTATATATAATCGAGGACACATGAAAAGTACATGAATTACAGAAAAATTTCTATGATAAACTGAGAGAAAAAAGGATTTTGCCAAAAAAGATAAGCTATTTAACGTGAATTATTGAGAAACTAATGCATTTGAAAATTGAAAATATGATGAAAATTGATGCAATATATAATTACCGGAAAAATTGCTGGTTTCCCTGAGAAAAGGGGAGAGACAGTTTCTTCTCATGCTCACTAGAATTGGCGTGTAGGAGGAGGTATTCGATCCAGCCAATGTCGCCGTTTGGGCCAATCCGCTTGTTCCCGTAGCCAAAAGGGTCGGGAGGACCGGCCTTGTCCTTATCGGACTGCGGCAAGCCGAAGAATCTCACTGCCTCGTCCTCCAGCCTGCTCATGACCTCCGGCGAGACCCCGTGGTTCACCACCTTGAAGAACCCGAACTCCTCGCACGCCCGGACAATGGCCGTGCCGGCGTCGGGCCTTGACAGGTCAATGACCGGGGTCCCATCGAAGACGGTGCTGCTCGGCTTGCACGTCTTGATGAGGGTAAAGTGGTCTATCGCCCCTTGAGATAGAACCACCATGACTCAAGAAGGAGAGGAGGAAGAGGCATGAAAGACAATGACGATGGTATGATGTGGAGCTGAGTTGATGATGAGTTGGTATTTATAAATGGGTCAAGAGAGAGGTTCTTGAAAAGGAGGTGTTGGTGAATTTGTTAATGCATGAGAGAGAGAGAGAGAGAGAGAGAGAGAGAGAGAGAGAGAGAGAGAGGCGTTGCATACTATAAGGAGAGACTTGGGAGGATGTGCTTGCCTTGTTTGCAAGAACCTTCTGTCATCATAAATTGAGTAATATATTGCTTGACATGACAATTACGTACTTTACCAAGTCTCCTTGATCAATTCAAGCAAAGCAGCCTAGGCACTGGTCGAAAATTCCAAAAAAAAAAAATTTACCATATTCGACGCCTGTATCGTCGAGTCTCCCAAAATATACATGTAGATTGGTAGACCAGATCCCGCATTTGTCGTGCGAGCTGCTTCCGGGTACGATCGTTTTGATTGCTACCCATTAAGATTGATGTCCTATGATAAAGCTTTGTAGATGTGTCTACAGTAGTTCTTTCTAGGCTTACTGTAGAATCCTTAGTCAACTAGTGGCTAAGAGATCATTTTGGTGCTTCAACTATAACTCCAAGGGAAGTTCATAACCTTTGTGTGTATGCTACTATAGCGCCAAAAACATCTCTTGTCTTAAACTTTTTATAAGACAAAGGCTATGTTCGCATATTTCTGTAAGATTCTTGTTTTTCTTTGTATCTTTTTGGTCCCCTTTGTTTTCAAATCTTACTTCGGTCAATTCTATGCTAACAATAACACAAACACTTACTTACACGCAGAAAGAAAACAAATTCACTTGCATTGAAGGTTTGTATTGATATAGTAACACGGAAAGAATGGATTTCGATTTCAAATATACGATCCTTTCTATAATGGAAATTGAAATATATAAAGAAAACAAAAGCACTGACTTACATGGAAAGGTTTATCTGTATACAGATAACCTACCATCTTCCCTATGTTATGACAATTTTTTTTTTGCATTTTTGCAAATATTTTCGGTGTATTTAGGAAAGGAAGTCCAACCAGTTTAGGCAAAGTATCTTTTTCAGATCACTGGACTCCGAAAGAGTCATTGAGTTGACCGGTTTGCGTAGGTTTCAGCTGGGAAGGTATTATGTGTTCATGTCCATGTGAAATGGAAGGGAAAAGTTGGACAGGAAATTGATAGTAACTGATTCTGACTTTAGAGGGAAGCAAATGAATTCCATCACCCTCGCATCTCTCATTTTAAAGACACTTTATGCCGATCGAGGGCGACCTGCACAAATTGATATCCGTCGTAGTAGAATCGAGTAGACCCTCTCTATGCGTCGAAAAAGGTTTAAGTCTTTTCGATGGACCACCGGCGTGGGTCGCGATCGTGTATGACCAGGCCGCTCGTTTGCATGGATCTCGTGGTAAAGCTAGCTCAGATCCTTGGGCTATGCACGGCTGTAATTCAGTGCACGGCAAACTATTTCTAGTGATTTGTTCATATCATGATGTTCATATATATATTTTTTTTTTCCGAGATAAGCGACATTTTGTGACAAGTGTCTTTCGGACAAAGTAGATGAAAGCCGCGTGGAGCTCAATCCACATTATCTAGCTTTTTATCTTAGACCATCCCTACTTGAATTACTTGAGGCCACCGAGGAGAACATGTCTCTAGTAATTAGTTGATATGTGTAGGGTGGGAGCACCGGGGATTAGTCGGGTGCTCAGAAAATCTTGGACACCTTGTTGATGTGAAAAAAAAATATTTAGTTTGCTAGTGTGCGAACTTTGAAGGATATTATGGAAATACTAAACACGAACAAAATCATTTGATCACTTT
Source organism: Syzygium syzygioides (assembly GCA_031216285.1). NCBI lineage: Eukaryota > Viridiplantae > Streptophyta > Magnoliopsida > Myrtales > Myrtaceae > Syzygium > Syzygium syzygioides. The sequence goes on along the minus strand of CM062245.1, from coordinate 11,833,722 downwards.
CTTTTAGAATAAATCAAACGACAAAACTGCTTTGAAACTTTTATAGACCAAGCCAAAGCATATCATAGTTCATTTAAATACAAATGCAATTGCTTTTTATAGTATGGACGATTGATGCAAGACAAAATCCCATCGATATCTGATCGGATTACTTTCGAATTATGAATTAGTTGTTCGATTGCTTTAGAATTTTAGGATGCTTATCCTTGGTCCATTTACTAGCTGTAAAGTTATTTGTATAAAGTAAGTGTGTAATTAGGATTAGCCCACAAATATAGGACAAGACAAGTGTCACTTGGGGTTTAATCATGAACATACTTTAATGATCAAGGAGCATCCGCATAGAGGCCCGGGTACCTGTTGGCTCATAAAACACTTTAAAAACCTCGTGGCCTTGATTTGCACGCAGTTTGTTAGATTTGAACCGAACCTTCAATTCTTAAACACACCAAACCACTTACATGTGATTGAAAGATTCTTGAGTATCCTATTCTTGGAGGAGCATTTTTGAAAGTTCACGGGATTGCCTAACCTCTTACATGTGATTGGATTAAAAAAAAAACCCTTTTTAGCATGACAATTGACATTCAATTGAACCTGGATTGCTTCTCTCACCAAATTATTATAAATGGTAGATACTTGATTGAATCAAACTAATGTTGCTTACACGATTCTTAACAAACTCTTAAATACTAAGAATTTATTTTAATGATTTAGATAACTTTATACCCCATCTTTCTTGTGTGAATGTTTTTTGTAGTAGTTGTGGTAATTTGGAGCTTCTGTGCAAGGAGTGGACCCACGGGCAACATTTTTTGACTTTGTGTAAGAAAGCTTGATTAGATTAGTTGACTTTAGATTGAGAACTTTGCCTTAATGATAGCCAGGAATGTAATTAGTAATAGAGGGGTGTGTGATTGAAGGGGACAACTTCTTAAAAATTAACTTTTACACAAGGTGGGGAATCACATGTTCAAACCCAACAAATGCTAAAGACCAAACATCATTAGTTGGAGCATAGGAAGTGATCAAGGAGAGATTTTCAAAGTCTCATTTTTTTTTTGTTAATAATTGCTGGAAATGCAAGGCTAATCTTTTTATTAGGAATTGCACAGAAAGGCTGACCTTTCCTAGAGTGGGAACATTGGAAAAATGGGTTGGATCAAATTGTCAGGTTTATAAAGAACAAATAGGTCAAAAGCGAAAGTGATGCATTCTAGGAACTTCCACTTGACAAAGAAACCACCTTGTCCAATTGTCTACTTACCGATCGATTAGTTGGCACCCATCAATTGTGTTGGCTAATGAATATTAGCTGAAAATGATAATACTAGACATTAGTGTAATATTATAAATGAGAAAAGTAGCACAATAAGAACTCTAGATATAACTTATTTGGTCATGCAAAGAGCACTCATTAAGATTACCATTATTTCAATTTGAGCTTGTAGTTTGTGCACTGTCAATGAAAAATCATTTCAATTTGCAAGTCATCCTAATATCCGGACATGTATGAATTCCATGGTAAGAATCTGCTTTCAGGACTTTGAAGTTATCCATTTTCTCCGACCAAGTCCTCGGACTAATCACAGTCGTTGTACTCACATAACTTCTCTATTCAGCTCCCTCCAACTTCAAACCCGATGAACTTGGTTGACACATTTGTCAAAGTCGACAAGAGTCCATCAATCAGACTGATTTCACAACACAGTCGAATTAGATTCTTGTCGACTCCGACACACGTCGGCTTGCAATTTCAGAAATCAAAAGTTTGAGTGAAAAAAAACCTAATCCATACTATTGCGTTACAGGACCCTAAACTTTCCTTTAATCATAGCATAGGATAGGATCTCGACTGCCTTCCTGCTCCCAATTATTATTCTTTGATGGATGTGGATTTGAAATCAATGTCTAGAATCTGCTCATGTGACGGGTCAGCGGATCTTTGCAAATCGTCAAAACCCTTTTTCCTTTTTTGAAGATTTGGCAGTTAAAGCCGCCAATTTTGTGAAAAGAAACGATTAAATTAGTGGAAATTCTACTCATTATATTTCTTAAACTGAGACTTGAGTGTACTACACAGTCATCCCCTTCTTTTTGTAACTAGTCAATTGCTACTTTTTGCCTTCCATTGATGTGGACGTGGGTGACAAGATCATATGTCATTGGATGAACATAAATTGTCTGTAGACACTTTAGAAAACCGCTACAGAAAATATACTAATAAGAAAGCGGAGGACCTCACGCGGCATGGAATTTTCGCTATAAATCTTACGACAAAATGTTCGGTTTCATACTGCCGACTTTTTTAAGGATGAAAACCCCAAGGACGATGATGCCGTCACAAATTACGCCTTGTAATTTTCTTTGAAAGGTTCTAGACGTTCAAAGATCATCCTTGCTAAGATGGACATAAAAAAGAAGATGAACTGGTCTCATAGAATAAAAGAGGGACTAGAGATTTTTGACTGTTTAGGTTTCTAGGACAAATGGTTGGATGGTGAACTTTAATGGTCCATAGTAACTTTTAGAGGTGATAGGTTTCAAGACGGGTGGGTTCCAGACCTGAAACCTAAAACCTACCATGTTATAGCCGATTTTTAGTTTTTGAAGCTTATAACCTACTTTATTTATTCTGGAACCTATTTTGGAACATATCCTATTTTTTCAATCCAGTTTCAGGGTCTATCCTAGAACCTGTTTTTCTTTTGTTTCATTTTTTCCAGCAAAATAATATGAGTAGCAATAAAACGATTCAAAGTAAAAGATAAATAATAAAAATCACTATCCATCAAAAGCAACAATCCATAAGATAAGCAATAAAAATTACTATCCGCCAAAAGTAACAATCCAAAATATAGTAATAATATGATCTATGGCTTGTTTTTTAATATAAGCTAAAAACTGGTTCTAAAACCGGTCCGAGTGGGTCTTCACTTGAAATCGGGAACCGGACCTATTCCAACCGGTTCCAAAAAATATGGAATCGGTTCCCGGACCTATTTTTTGAGTGGTCAAGTTCGATTTTCAGGTAAATTCGGTCTAGTTGCACACCCTTAGTAACTCTACAAAAAGTAAAAGCAAAAGGTGCTTTCTTATGTTCCTGTCAAATTGTCAATATAAATCAAATTTCGAAAGACTTTGAAAAGATAATATGCTAATTTTAAAGTCAATATTGATGTGTTATGAAGGTCTATTAAGTAATCTGCTATAAATATAATGTTAACACGTTTCCTAATAGTTTGAACTTTTGAGAAAAACGGTTTGTCTAAAATGATAACAATGCACAAGTCAAGAGTTCGAATCCTAACACTCCCGTCCACAACGTAACTTGCACATGTAAGGACCGGCTTTACCCGCACAAGAGGGGGAATATTTCCTAAAAACTTAAGCTTTTGGCAAAGACGATTTGTTCAACTATCGTAGGTGTTTAAAAGGTGTTTCAGGTTTTAAAAGAAAATGGTCAAAATGTATTCGCCGCAACATTTAGGTCAAGCAAAAAGCAAATGGTAAAAGTCACTCAAGACACGCCCCCTATCAACAGGACAAAGAGTCCCAAACGGTGAGGCTCCCATGTTCTTAACATCTAAGAAATTCCGGCAATTTCTACCCGACTCAACAGGAAAAAGAAAATAGAATACCCTAGTTTGATTATTTATAGAGATGCGTCAAACTTAATCATGCACACGTAGTAAAACGGATCCGTGCCTACTATTTACTCTTAGAATAAACTAAAATTGGATTTGGACGGAGCGGAAACGCTATAGCAAAAGCACCTAAAAATCTCTCCATGCATTTCTATCCCAGGCATTAAGATGCACGAAAGCGCTACTATCGACCGCATTGTGTTTAGTTTCCCCACGCATCTATTGAACATGCGCATCCAACATTGTCCTGAATATCATGACACTTACTGATGCAAGCGAAAGAGAATCACTCTTTTGCATATGAGTCCCTCATCACAGATCGCATCGTCTTCTTTCTTTATTCTTACGAGTCATCTCTTTCTAATTGCATGTGTATGATAGCCATGTGTTCGGTCGTCTCTTGGGGAAATACTTGTTTGGACCTGAGCCCATCACAATCTTTGATCATGTAGGACCCACCACATAACCAATGACCGCAAATCATCCGTCCGGTCTAGTCAAGACTGTCTCCATTCTAGACAAAGATTGCAACAGCATCACATAGGATTTTTGGTCAAAGATTCATTGTAACCTTTTGGAGAAAAAGACGCTAACTACACCTCGCACCACAGCATAGCATCAGCACAGAAAAAAGGAGGCTGAAATTTCTTCAGTCGCCTTCACACCAATCCCACCTAAATCAGTAATCATGACAGCCTCGATGTGTGAATGTTTTCAAACCATAGATGTTGTAATCACAGCACCCTTTCATTTTCTTGCCCTACAACCTCTCTGAGCAGTGTGAGATACTTGGAACGCTAGTGATGGTGGCAAAGGCAAGGTGGTGGCCGGCACTGGTTGCAGCCATGATTGATTGACACAAACTCGACACAAACTCAATACGTTTATGGAACTAACATTGATAAACTTGAAAGTTACACAATTCAAACAAATGGACTTCTTAGAATGCGCAGCGAATATTACAATGCTGTGCAATGACAGAATTTTTAAATGAATTCTGATCAGAATTTGACATGTGATCAGGACAGCCCAATTTCAAGTTGCAAACTTTAGGGGTGTGCGCCCCATAGACTAAATCAAATCACAAACCAAAAGAGATAATACCCACCATGAATCTTACTGTATGTTCTAAGAGTAACTTGATCGAAAAGGATAAATATGAACCATATATCTGTGGAGTGAGGAAGACATAAGTGGATCATAGAGTAGAGGAGCTCAAAATCTCATGCCACAGTAGCCTTCAAGACTTTGATCCACCCACATGCTTTCATTAGCAAAAACAGAGTGCAACATTGGCTTCCCCCGGAAGGTTGGAAAATGGTCATAATGCATTCTATAATACAACTTGCACCGGTTGGGAAATAGTCAAAATGCACCCTAATACAACTTGCACCGAGTGTTTTAAACATAATCCATCCAGAAAAGAGTGCAGTGAATCAGCAATATATGTGACAATATACCATACATGTGCTTCAAGAATTTCAAGATGAATGGGCAAGGTGATTTTTGTTTATTTTATGTGACTGAAAACTTGTCATAAAACAATTTACACACAGATGTTAACATGTTGCTTTGTCAACTAGCCCCTTGAATGAGCCAATACTGACATATGGCCAGATCTTTGGACTGTGTGAATTCCATAGGCTCTTGTTATCTAAGGATGCCCATGAGTTAAGTTTATCTTACTTAGGGTGCACAATTGAAAATATCAAACTATAGCCTCACCTGAATGTCACAAACTCCAGACTTCGTCCGATCGAAAGCACTGCAACAATTGAAATCCCTCATAAGATCATCACAACCTGCAATTGGCAACTTAGGTAGAGTGAAATCTGCTTGACAACTTTCAAATTCTCTGATAGCTGGACATCTCACGCCTTTTGGACACCTGGACAAGGATGGAAATCATGAACCGAAGCATGATTTATGGCAGCCTAAAAAGAATTACTATATAGATGTTGCAAGATAATTTTTCCCAGAACAGAGGAAATTGAGAGAGTTGATGGTGAAAGGTACAAGAGCTGGAAAGTGTATAAAATTCTACATGGTTCAGAAAGGCAGAGAATTTAACGACCACTATAACACTTTTAATAGAGCTCAGAATATCTATAAGCAGCTAGGCAAGTGATACACAGATCAGATTTTCCTCTGTGAAATTTTCAAAGATCATATCTATGTTGTTTAAGGCTATGCCCAGTCAAGAAAAAGTACACTTCATTCCATGGTAACAGAGTGCTAGCTATGGATCGCACAACAGCATCACAGTGACTGTACAGTTGCAAGGAGGAAATGGATGACAGAATATTCTAGATTCCTTCAGAAATAATGACGTGTCAATAGGGAGAGATCTAGAACTTTTCTTTGATGGTGGCAATTGCCCCCACACCTTGCAATGTGGATCCCTCACTATGTGTCAGGATGGATATCTTCAGACTTGATTCAAGCACTTGTCCCCAAAAGCATCTAAATTTTATGTCACGGTGTTGAGTCAGTTCAACAGCAAGATCGTTTTCAACCAGAAAAAGTTTTACCTGGAAGGGAGAGTTCTAAAAATCGCATGTAGGACTCTAAGGATGTTCAGAAGTTATTGCTAAATAGCAAAGCCAATTGGATGCTGAAAGATAATATGCCACTAAATAACTCTTCAAGTTTTGGGATTTCCAATGAATTTTAGCGGATAGAAGGTCAAAAACAGACTAAGGCAGCTGAAAGAGGGCCTTAATCCTCAACAAACTGGGTCCAAAAAGACTTGTTTACAGCATCTATGTATTGCAGGCAACTCGATGATATTTACATGTGGGAGTAGTAATTTATCTTCGAAGCCCATAGTGTTTCCCAAATTTGCTATGAGCTTTCCAATTTTAGCCCAAATCCTTGAAAGTTCAATATAGTTCCGGAGATGATATAATAAGAGATAAGTGCACTTGAAGTCCTAAAACTTAATGCGAAAGTGCAATGGAGTCAAAAAAACTTTTCAAAAGTGCAATCAAGTTCTAAAACTCGTCAAATTGGTGCAATCAAGTCCATCCGTCAAAATTCCATCCTATCTGGCTAATTAAAAATACTGACATGATTTTTTTTATTACTTTCTTATGACACTTGACGTCCACGTGGTGCCCATCAAGTGCCACATCAGAAAAAAAAAACCCTTACTTAAAAAATATAATAAAAACTAAAAAAATGGAAAAAACAATGAATAAAGACCAAAACTTAGACTGTTAATCTTCTTTCTTTCATTGCTGTGCAAGCTATAAACTGTTGATCTTCTTCTTCTTCTGCCATATTCTCTGTATCTTCTCTTCGAGTGGCCGAATGCGGTTCAGTTCCTCCCATTAAATTTGGGCTTTATGTTAATGAGAGAAAATTCACCATGAGACAGAGAGTCAATAAATTTCAATAAGAGCAAATGTGATGCACTAAGGTTTAAAGGGGATTTGCCCGTCGGTAATCTTCAGTAGCTTTTGTTTAGGGTTCTCGAAGATCTTGAGGAAATTTTAATATTGGTCGGTAATTTTCACTTTCTTTTTCTATATCTATCCTAATTTAATTCAAAGTGGGTTTGAATTTGTAATACAAAGCTTCGAATCACGGCAAATGATTGGATGAATCTTCATGAGGACCTGCTCAAACTCATGGCATGGAAGATAGTCATGGTTGATCAATTTCAGTGTAGCGTGTCGTGTGTGGCTTCACACTACAATGGGGACGAGTGCTCCATAGCTGATACTCATGGAGAAGCGGCATAGGCAAGAGGTGAGTTCTATTCCCTCTTAGACAGAAAGCTTAGGTTAGTAGAAAATAGAGAATGTAAGAAACCTTGTGCATCAGTGAAAGAAAGAAAAAGATAAACAGTATTTTTTTTTGGTTTTTATTCACTATTATTTTTCTTATTTTTCTTTATTATTTTTTAAAAATTTTAATTTTTTCATGATATGGCGCATGGTGGGACCATATTGGCGCCAAGTGTCTTAATATAGTAACAAAAAAAAGCTATGTCGGTATCTTTCGTTAACCTAGCTGGACAGAGTTAATGGGAGGACTTAATTGGACAAATTTAATAAATTTTAGGACTTGATTGCGTTTTTTAAAAATTTTAAGACTCGACTGCACTTCTATGATAAGTTTTAAAATTTTTGGCGCACTTATCCGTATAATAAAGATTCGGCAAAAGTTGGTATAGAGAAGCAACAATTAGGGTAATGTGTCTGGTACCAGGCGATTTCAAGTAACCTGAAAAGCAACCAGAAACCACAGACTGGACGCAAGAATAGAGATGATATATAATCTCATACTTATAGGTCTCAGGAGCCAGCTGGCTGTCTTACACAGAAACCTTCATGCAAAGAAGGAAAAGATCTATTTGCAGCAGGGCAGATACAAAATGACCACTCAATAAAGCACAACTCTGCACTGGCTGTGTGATAGTGCTTTGGCCATTCTCTTTGTAACTAAAAAGATTCTGAACACAGGCTGAAGAGCTTAGATGGGCAAAAAGCAAGTTTTCAAGCGAATTGCTTCATTAGGCTAGCATGATGTATAAATATTTACAAATTACAGCAAGATATATTTTCTCAGGATCAGATGCATTTGTAACAAATTAATCAAATAGTCTTCTTATGGTCATAAGAGGAAATCACAAGGCCTGAAGATCAAGCCTACAATAATTTCTTTTGCAAAATATGCCAGATCATTCTAGTACAACCCCAGAATAAATTACTTTTTCCTTTTGTAAAGGCAAACTGGCGGTACTTTGTTTATGGACTGTATTTTATCGAAATTGTTTAATTTTGGCTAAAAGACATTTTACTCATTAATGAAAAATTCAGATGGAATTTTTCAAGGTTTCTGAGTAGAGATAGATGAGTCACATTAGAGAAGACCAATGATACCATGAACTTATCCAATTTGATGCACTACTCACATTTCCACCACTGCCTCTGAGATTGATAAGGTGAAAAATTTCAACAACTCGCTTTTAGGAGTGCTCCCTTTGGCACCCCAGGATTTTAACTCATTCCCCCAAAGGGAGTTCCTCCTATAAAATATCATAGACTGCTACTGAGAAGTAAAACTTACATAAGGGATAGCAATATAAAATATCACAGGTGGAGATATGCAGAATGGTTAAAGTGAGAACACAAAAACAGAACAGAAGGCTTACCTAGGCATTAAATATTGAAAGGTGGAAATTGGTAGGTTCAATAGGTCGATTAGTATGCTACATAACCCTGAGCCAAGACTAAAAAGAGTGTGATCCTTTTATCTGCAGGAAAACACACAATTGAGCTAGAATGACTCAAAAAATCTGCTAAAGTTACTTTGATGCATCTCTGCACCATTTATTATAACAAATGTTATTACAGCTATCCAGTCTGCATAAATCGATCTACATCCAGTCAAAACTGCAGTAGCCTATCTAGTGCCCAGCATTCAATTAAACTCCAGGTGAATGATTAGGAAATCGACTGACCACAAGGCATTTTTAATGGAAATTTTATTATCTTTATATTCCTATGGCATTGTTAAAGAAGAGCTTGAGTGAACCAACCTTCACACATCAATTCGATGACGCCTTAAGCCACAAACTTTACAGTCCCACACGATATCAGATACCTCATCTTGAGGCAAACTTAAACCCTGCCTCTTTATCGATCTATGTAACTCACAGAAAAATTTGGGGTCTTCCAGTTTGATATATTCACGCAGCACGCGTTCATGATAAGGAACCCAGTTCCTAGGAAAGGGAGTGTAATCACAGGAGGGAATCAAAGACATGTGGGAGAACTGAACGCCTTCAATTGCATCAACAAGCCCCATCCTCAAAAGATCAGAATATTCAGGCGCAGAATTGTTGGTACTCTCTCTTAATGGGCGGCTAAGGTTACGGGAAGCTATTTTGTATACCTTGGCACGAGATTTTAGTCTGTACCTAGCAGCATAGAGTTTAGCTAGAGAGCTTCGAATCACATAAGCACAAAATCCCACAACTTTCTTGCGATTGTCAGCATATCTGTACCAATCTGCCATGGTCTCCAGAAACTTATTCATCTGAGCATTTGAATGAGCTTGACTGGAGTAAAGCATTGGAGTGCAGGGTAATGGCTCAGGATCCTTATCACCCTTAACAAACTTAAGACGCCTAAATTGACGAATACATTGCTGTAAGCTGGCAGTAACTGAAAGCAGAGTGCCCACACCTTTCTCACTCACAATTTTGCCTCCACTAGCAGTGTACCTGAGCGTCGGATGTATCACTCGACGACAGATAATATGGTCCAAGAACTGGATACCTCTACTGATATGCTCTATCTCCAACTTCAAATTATCCAGCCTCAAACCAAATTGAACATCGCAAAATTCAATAATTTCCTTCCGAATTTGCACGGCGTCATCTCTAGGCCCTCGAATTCCTATCAAGAAATGACCCCCATACCTAATATAATCCATTTTCCTTGTCTTCTCTTTCCCACTAGAAGGAACAAACTCAGGCCAAGAAGGGTTATGACATCCATCATCAATTGAACTTTTCCATATGGAATCAAACTGAGATGGTCTGAAGAACTCAACAATCTTCTGTTCCATGAAATGATCCAGTTCATTTAGACAAACATTAGCAAGTAAAGGACTTACAATGCCACAACAACCATAATCGGGTACCTTGGTAGCCTCCTCAGGTGCAAAGTCGAAAAAGGTCCTTAACCAGAAAGGATCTGGTTTTGGCTCGTTCTCGTGCAGAATCTTCTTCTTGGTCCCCTTTTTTTTCTTTTTTCTCAACTTCTCATTGTCGTCCCTCGGCGTTTGATTCCTAACCGTGGCTCTGAATGCTGACTTGATTAGTCCCAACACTCTTCTGTCTTTGATAGCCTTCTCCAAAAGACCCATCACCACATTTAAATCCAAACTGTTGAAAATTTCAGATACATCACCCTTCAAGAACCACAAATACCCGGCAAAATTACTCCGAATTGTCCTGATAACAGTATGGGCATTTCTTCCTGGCCGAAAAGCATGTGACTTTACCGAAAAGCGAGCCTCGAAAACCGGCTCGAGAATCATCAGCAGAACCTCCTGGACCACCCTATCTTGGAAACAGGGCTCGCTCGACTCCAAGATGGCCTTCAGCTTGGTTTTAGAGACTAACCTCGCGCCTGTTCTATCGTAAGGGCTGCGAACCAGCTGGTGGGTCTTGTCGTTCCACTTGAATTTGCTGCGAGTAACCGCATTCCTGAGGGACAGGAGAGAAAGGAGGGTGCCGAAATGAATGGCATTGCGAGGCGGGAACGTGCCGGTCGCGTGAGCGCAGGTTCGCTGGTAGGCCAGGACCCAGAGGTCAAATTTCGCCAGGAAGCCCGTGAGGTTCGGGAACACGACATTGGTCGGCGAAGAGAAGGATTTCACCCATAACGAGGTAACAAGGTCGACGGGATCCTCCTTAAGGAGAGAGTACGGATCTTGAACGGCTTGGCTCTGTGGAGCTCCCGGGCTGCTTTGGTGGGTCAGTGTCGGAAGCGAGGCAACGGACGGGGACGACGCCCGAGGGACGGCGGGAGAGACGGTGCAGGACAGGTGTTTGATGAAATTCCTCTTCGACATGGCTTCGATCCTCCTCGACAGCGTGCGCGGAAGCGACTACTCTTCGATCTCAGGCGGCAGCAACCATCGAACGAGGCCCAAGGCGCTGCGGAGCTTCCGTAACCTGAAGATACGAAATGGAGAGAAAAGGCAGCCCACCGGTCGGAAAGCGGGGGCTTCATGTTGGTTCCGCTGCAGTGGACCGGACATGACTCCTCCCCTCCATGGATAGGGCAGTCTCCTGTGAAAAGTGGAAAAACCGGTGTCTACTTAATTAATTAAAGGGAAAATGCCACGAAAAACCCCAAACTTTACTCTCTGCGATACATTTACTCTGAACTTTTTTTTGTGACACTAGAAACCCCAAACTTTTGTATTTGTGATACATTTACCCTAATGTACATTGTCCATGAACATTTTCGTCTTTTTCGCTTTTTCTTTTTTTTTTAACTTTTTTTTTCTTTTCCGACGAGGGGGTCCTCGCCGACGTCGAGCGAGGGCAGCCCTCGCCTGGGCGAGCGAGGGCGAGCCTCGCCCGACGCCAGCGAGGCTCGCCCTCACCAAATCCAAGCAAGGGCGAGCCTCACCGGCGTCGGGCAAGGGTCGCCGGTGAGGGCAACCCTTGCCCGACGCCAGCGAGGCCCCCCTAGCCGGAAAAGAAAAAAAAAAGCGGAAAGGACGAAAATGCCCATGAACAATGTACATTGGGGCAAATGTATCACAAATACGAAAGTTTGAGGTTTTTGATGTCACGAAAAAAAGTTCGGGGTAAATGTGTTACAGGGGGGGCAAAATTTGAGATTTTTGGTGGTTTTTTCCATTAATTAAAATGGTTAATACCACGGAAACTCACACCAGTACAAATTTACCCAAATTAACTTCAAACTAGTATATTTATAATAAATTTACCTACCATTAAATTTTATCATTAAGTTGCTGAGTTAGATGACACGTGGCATTTGACTGTTACACTAATTTGAGGCTTTACCTTCCATTTGTCATTGCCAGTTTGTGATTTTTCATTATATTAATTAAATTTAACGAAAACTAACAAAAATAAATTTATCGTAGGTGTACCAGTTTGAGATTTTTTATAGTCAAAAAATTAGTTTTTGGTAAATTTATTACAAATATATTAGTTTGAGATTCTTTATAATAAAAAAATTAATTTTAAATAAATTTATCATAATCATGTATTAATTTATGATTTTTCGTGATATTAACCTTAATTAAAAATGAATGCCCACTTTCATCTTAGGTGCCCAATTTTAATGCATCGGCCGTCACCTAAATCTCAATTTTCTCTCTCTCTTTTCTTCTTCCTTTTTAAAAAACACAAAAGGACATTTAAATAATATTTAGGTGCCCATACTTCCGTCGAGAATCGACTTACTCGGCGTCCAAATCGGATAGAAGAATATCTAGGACTTTCTAGTCCAACCCATCAATCGTTTCAAGAAGAGAGTATCTTTCTGGCCTAATGATCTTATCTTTTCTCTCACAAAGAATCCCATTTTTATAAACTTGTTCCGGATAGTTATGGCCACGGGCCGATTTCGGCCCGAAACCGGCCTGGTCAAAAACTCGGGCCCGGCCCGTTGACCGGGCCCACGGTTCGGAATCGGAACCGGCTCGTGGTCTATGGACCCGGTTCCAATTCCAGCAATTTTATAACCGGCCCGAAACCACCGGTTCCGGGCCCGATTCCAAAATTTAAAAAAAAAAAACCTGCAGCAAGGTCTGCACGTCTGCAGGCCCTGCTGTCGTGCTGCGGCCCATTGCCAGAGCAGCCTTTGCAGGCTGCCTTGGAAACGGGCAAAAATTAAAAAAATAAAAATAAATAAAAAGATAACCAGAGGTCCAGAACTTCCAACGCCATCTTCATTGCTACCATAAACCTTCAGCCCACGCGACCTCCATCTTGTCGCAACACCAACAGTTGCGGTCTCCTCCAGGTCTGGAAGTCCCTCCCTCCCTGCCTCCCTCCCTCTCTCTCTCTCTCTCTCTCTCTCTCTCTCTCTCTCTCTCTCTCTCTCCAAACCACAACGAAGCATCAAAACTCTAGGAGCACGCGAGTGCGAGAGAATCAAAATTGGGCCATCATCGGAGAATCCACGGCAGCTCCGCCGGCAATGTGACGATCCGACGAGCAGGAAAGAGAGTGCGCGAGGGAGGAGCAGCAGAAGAAGAAGAAGAAGAAGAAGAAGAAGAAGAAGAAGAAGAAGAAGAAGATCCGACGCACCAACCCGCGCATCGGATTCGATGCACCCATATAATCGGCTCCCGAGCAACGGACACTCCAGGTCTGGAACTGGCCAAAACCAGTAGGAATTGGAACTAGCCCGGAACTGGAACCGCCAGGGGAGGTTCTGGTTCCGGTTCATACATAGCCATGAATCAAAATCGGCGGTTCCTGAACCGTGGCCATGACTAGTTCCGGAGATGCCTAACTTGCATGTAGTAGTTTGAGATTACCATCATCATAGATTTAGCGAGGGTAATGCAGTCCATCATTGAGAGGAATTTGTATTTGCAGCTCAAGAGTATAGTTTTTGGTTTTTCGACGACAAGTCATTGAATCGATTCGTTCTTGGTTTCTAAAATCTATAACATACCATAGAATCCTACTTGGGAAAACTGGTTCGAAGGCCTTTTTTCTAAAAAATAAAAAATCAAGAGCACTTGTGCACTCCCTAAGAATTGGACTATAATCTTCAAAATAAACAAATAACATCATAACCACGTGAACAACAATTCTTTTGATAGTCAAATGGTGCTACTTTTGTATTTCACTATAAGAATTTAATCTTTTACTCAAAATATAAGGTCGGCCAGTGTGGATTCCAGCAATTCCTGAACCTACGGGCTAGGTTAGCGATTCGAATATTTTTCAATTACATGTTAGAATACACCACCCTAATGTCAATCATTCTTGCTACGAACCATTTTATCTTTTGACCAACAAAAGAGAACTTTACAAATAAAGAGTGTAGAATTTTCAACCCAATATAATACAATAGGAGATTAACTTATCAAGACAGATCAAAGATCTAACTCGGAGAGCGACTTGAAAACACATTTCTCTACGATGAATTTGGACATGAATTACACAGGATTTAGGAATAATGCTAGGTGTTCCAAAATCGCTTCACAAAATTGACATACTACGTGACACGACAAATGATAAAATGAATCTTTAAATAAGTAGATCAAAACTAACTTAGTAATTCAAATTTAATATATCTATTGTTGTTGTTCACAATGCATTAATTATCCAACATATTAGCCCGGTGTACTTGTTTAGTTAGAAAAATGAATAATTTAAAAAATACTTTCCTAAAGAATGATCACTTGCACTGCTTAGAAACAATTAGTCAATTTCAAATATTTTTATTGTCGACAATGGTTTAGACGAAAATGTCTTTTGTTCATTATTTTTTTGATATTTTTATGAGCATATTTTTCAAATTATTTATTTTTCGCCAAATAAACGAAGTTTAAATTAATAAAAAAATGAAAAAAGAGCAAAAAGAAAAAGGGGAAACATGCGACGAAGTAGAGGAGATGGCTGGTGATTGACCTGCAAAACCGAAGACATCTCTCTCTCTTTCTCTCTCTCTCTCTCTGCGTTCTTGCAAAAAGCCGATCAACCCGCCTCGCAATCTCTCTCGGAGATCCGCCGTCGGGCGCTGATCGCCGCCTCCGCCTCCGCCTCGCTCTGTGCTGTGCATCCGGGGCCTTGTCGCCGTGCGGAGCAGATCGGAGGGAAGAGGGAGAGGAAGAGACAGAGCGAGCGCGATCCCGGCCACCATGTCCGACTCTTTGCCTTATTCCATGAAGGACGTCAAGTACGACAACGCCAAGTTTCGCCAGCGATCGCTGTACAAGGTTCGTCCCGGCTTCTTCTGCTGCTTCGCCTACCCTCGCTGTTCCTCGCGTTCGGTTGACTTTTCTGCGTAATTGAGCTGCTCAAGATCCGGGATTTAAGATCTTTGCTCGGGTTTTGATTATTGGGTCGGTTTAGAGTATCCGCATAGGACAGATGGTGGGTGCTTTTTGGTAGAAGTTGATCTGATCCATCAGTTTCCACTGGGACAAGCGTCGACTTAATCTAGCGATGGTGAGACTTGTCAGGGCTGTATGCGTTTCGGGCAGTGATTCTACCTGGTGGGGTCTTACTCAAATTTCAGAATAGATGATTAGCTTAATTCAGCTGGTAAAACAAGAAAGTTTTGGTACATGTGTCGGTCTGCTTTGTCTTGTTGGCTCTCTGTTAGGAACTTGTCTTCTATTCTTTCAGATAAATTGTTTCTCTTTGGGTTAACTTCTCCTTCTACTCACGAAATCTCCTCACCAACGAGTTCGTAGAGCCATACCATAAGGTGTGCGCAAATAGTGAGGTGTATTGGAAGGGCCACAGGACTCGTAACTTCTATATATCGTTCCAGGTGTTCCATTGTTAGCTAACCGATCATTTTCTAGAGGAAGAAGTATTTTTTGTGTCGGTTATACGGCTAACTTGGTGGGGTGGGACCGATCAATCATGTTGCCCGCCTGATATGCAAGTCATCCTAAATTTTGGAGTCACTCATTTTTTCATTGGCTTGATGCAGCACATGTCAATGCCACATGGTGTAACCTTCACATGAAAATGATGAATTAACTTCTCCTTATAAAGGAGTTTCCATCTTAAGCTTACAAAGATTTTGAATGAGGTCATCCAGGTTACTTGACAAAATGCAGGCGTCGGTCTTTTTTCAGTGAACTTATAAGTAGCATAGTACTTTTTCTAAGTCGTGATATAGAGATGGACCTGAGGTTGCTTGGGTGTTTTCGCATGCTATGGAAAGTATATGCTTAATTGAATTCCATCACATGCTATGATATCAAGTGTTCACTCTGACATCACAGTGTAATTTGCTGATGCCACTGCCCCAATTGTTCCATTGTGAACAAATGATTATGCTCTTTTGTCTTGTATGGTCTATTAGAGCCAAAAATGGAATGGAGCACAAATGAGTGTCTTGAGTCAAGAAAAATAGCTGACTGGATGTGTCCTAGTGATATCTAGGATGGATAAATTCATCAATTTCGAAAAATAAACCAAGCACAGACTCTCTTAATTTTTCCTTGGGGGATCTTGTCACACTTGAACTTCTCAAAAGCTTAAGTAGGAAAGTTTTGTGGTTCCATTGTCCTGTCTGCCAATGAAAAGTCTCATGCCGAGTTTTTGTTTTACCCCTTCCTTTCATGTTTGTCCGCTGGCATTTGCCTGAAAATTTATTCAATTCATCACGGGCATAGATATTACTCTGGGTTACGTTCATGCTATGATGTGTAAACTAGATGGGACACTTATGATGCTCCTGGACCTGGCAGGAGCCACTAGCTTTATCCAGATTACTGTTGTATTTTGAGTATGCTAGATAACTGAAGGAATCCGATATTGTTGATCGTTATGAGTATGATCATTTATATCTCATAGGGACAGACAAACTGGTTCTACTTCTTTGACTGGTGTTGTCAAACTTTTGCACTTTGGTCGTAATGAGCACAGTGAGCGCGAACAAGTGGCCTTTGATGTGGTTAGCCCAAAAAAAAGAACGAAAGGGTGATTTAAAAGTACCAATAAGGTTTCTCAATGAAATAGTAGCCTTTTCTCTTTATGAAAATATCCTTTCAGGTTGTCCTTTCTTTTGACAAATAACTTGAGCTCTTAGTTTGTCCAAGAAGAAGTATGTGATTCTAATGGAAAGTTTTTGGTTGCTTTCTTTCGTTTCTGGCTTTCCCAGGTGATAAATCAGACCTTGCTCACTCGTAACATAAAGCGTGATTGGTTGAGTTGTAGTACGGGGAAGTTTCTTGCTTTGGTGATGCTCTTTGGTTTAGCATATCTTTTCATGGCACATACAAGTTCAGAACCCCAAGTTTCTGGTGGATTAGCGAAAGATGTCGTGGTAAATAAAGGGGACAAGATCAATAATGATGGTATCAGCGGACTTAGAAGATTTTGGAGGAAACCCCCAAGGCTTCCTCCTCGTTTATCACCTGATGAGAAGGGCGGAAAAAATTCTTTCGGTCGTGAAGCTGAGAATCCAAGTTCCAGATTAAAGTGGGTAAGCAGACAACAAAAGGTTAAGGATGCTTTTATCCATGCATGGTCTGGTTACAAGAAACATGCAATGGGCTATGATGAACTCATGCCTCTCAGCCAGCGTGGTGTTGATGGATTAGGAGGTTTAGGTGCAACAGTTGTGGATGCTCTTGATACTGCCATTATAATGGGTGCTGATGAAATTGTCTCTGAAGCAGGTTCGTGGATTGAAACTCAGCTATTAGACAGGATTAAACACAAAGGTCAAGTCAATTTGTTCGAGACGACAATACGTGTGTTGGGTGGTCTATTGAGTGCCTATCATTTGAGTGGAGGAGATGAGGGAATGAAATTGACAAGAAATGGTCCCGAACCAACAGTTTACCTGGATACTGCTAGGGATTTGGCTGATCGTCTGTTATCTGCTTTCACTGCTAGTCCGACTTCAGTTCCTTATAGTGATGTAATTTTACGCGATTCTTCAGCACATCCAGCTCCTGATGGACTGAGTAGTACTTCAGAAGCTTCAACTTTGCAGCTTGAGTTTAATTATCTCAGTATGGTTTCTGGTGATCCAAAGTACAGTTTGGAGGCAATGAAAGTCTTGGAGCACCTGAAGACTCTACCCAAGGTGGAGGGCTTGGTTCCTATCTACATAAGGTTTGATAATCCTAATTTTTATTCCTATAGACATGGAACGATTACTTAAGCAATGTCAATTATTATAAAGAGTGCCGCAGGATAACTTTAATAATGATTTCTCATTATTCAAGCATATGGTTTCTAGTTATTCGTCTTCCATTTTCTTCTGATGACATTTGTCTGCTGAGTGCAGCCCTCAATCTGGTCAATTTAGTGGAGAAAATATAAGGCTAGGGTCTCGGGGGGACAGCTATTATGAGTATTTGCTGAAAGTGTGGCTTCATCAGGGAGGTAGTCAAAATAGTAATCTAACCTACCTATACGAGATGTACAGTGAAGCTATGAAGGGTGTACGTAACCGGCTTGTGCGTAAATCAGTCCCAAATGGCTTGGTTTTCGTGGGAGAACTGCCTTATGGATCTAATGGAGCTTTCAGTCCGAAAATGGATCACCTGGTATGTGGTTTCTAATTATTGAGGTATTCTAATGTAGAGTCATACTTTCATCTAATTAAGTTTTAGAAATTGGTAGTGGCCTTGCAACTTCAATATGGTATCCAAGCCTTGATCCAGTTTTTTACTACCCTTTAAATTGATAGTTTTTCCTGTGGATCCTCATTAGCCTTACTCCCCTGACCTTCTATTCCACATGCCTCGCTGGTTCCTTCACATATTCTTTTAACCGACTCAGGCATGAAAGAGGGTGTTTGGAGTCCCACATCGTTGATTGTCGGAATTATGGATTTAGATGTCCAGGGAGCTAAGTGTTTAGTGACATGCTTTATGCATTTTTAACTACCAGAACTAATTTGTTAAAGTAACTGGGGGAAGAAGAAAGGCTATAACAATTAAGTAGGAAAATCCTTACAAAAGATTTAAGACTATTCTTGACAAGTGGATGCTTAAGACAGTGATACAACTAACCATTCAAGCCATGCCAGTTTTGCCTCTAGCTGCATGATTGCTGATATATATTTCATTTAACTGCGTGCTTCGAGCAGTCAATCTTATTCCTTACGAATTCATGTTTCTTACTGGAACATAAGTTCCCTTTAACATTTATAAACCATGATGAAATAACAATATTACCTCAAGCACCTGCCTCCTCACATTTATACCTTCATTTCTTGTAGGCTTGAACTACGATTTGCTTCACCTCTATTTGTGTCTAATGACACCTGGCCGATTAACATTGAACTTCATAAAGTCTGTTTGACCTAGTAGTACTCTTTGAATCTTCTCTTGACCTTGAGCACCATCCTCTGGCCATGTGGTTGTTCATTTGTATTTATTATCCTTTGGTCATCATCAAATTTTTTATATTGCAAATTGGCTGAAAATATGGAAATTGCTCATGTTTTGGCATCTCTTCATTTCATACTCTTGATTCTGCTTTATCAGCCTGTTTTCCTCTGCCAGAATGCAATTTATATTTGTTAGAATAATTAAATATCAAACCGTGCCTTCATCTAACAGCTTAAACTTTTAAAACAGTTAGCAGTGGTCTTATAAAATCTTACATGGTATCAGAGTTGGAGGTTTTAAGTTCAAATTTTTTCAGGTCCCATTTGCCTCTCAATTAAATATGTCCACGCTTAGTACTAGGAAAAAAAAGATCATACTAAGCGTGAGGGTGAGTGTTAGAATAATTAAATATCAAATTACGCCTTCATCTAATAGCTTAAGCTTTTAGAACAATTGGCAGTGGTTGTACAAAATCTTACAATATTCTTGAGCTGCTTCACTCTTTTCTTTCAAAAGTTAAATTGAAGCTCTGAGTTCATATAAAAGTCACTGAAATCTTGTCTAACAACTATTGGTCATTGGGATTGGTTTGTCCACTACCACAGCAAGAAAGAGCTTGAAACTTTTATCCCGTTTTCAGCCCACATTTTTATTGTGAATCCTTTATTCCCTCTTTCATTCTAATATAAGTAATGTCACCATCATATAAAATTTCAGTCATGCAGGGCATTAAGTCCATGTATGTTAACCAATCAACCACTTTCTGAACGCTGGATGCTGCTTTATGCACTAGCTTTATATGGTTCAAAATGGGCAATTGGTTCATTCCAAATAACCATAATTCTGACTATAAGTGGCATCTTTCTGCAATATTTAACCTACATTGGTTATGGAGTAAATATTGCTTTGGCTATGCAGTTGTCAGTGTCACCTGTTACAGTCTCTTAGCATTTACTGAAGAAAGCCTTCATCAGCCTGGCTAGTTAAGAGTTCAAACTACAAATGCATAATTATTGATGCCTGAGTTCGCGCCAAATAAGAACCCAATAAAATCCTTCTTGTTTAAATTAACACAATTGAAGAACTGAGAACCACAAATGCTGGGAAAAGATGACGATTAGCAGCATTGAACGTAAGAACTGATTGGCAAAAGTGAAAAGCTGAAACATAACTTTCCCTTCTTTCAACATCAGACATCTGGTCACTTTACCACTATTTTTGCAAGCAATGGCTGAATTAGCTGAAATTACACCAGTTATTGGGTTTCTGATTTAAGAAAAATAACGTCCATGCTAAACTAACTTAGTTGATGCAATCTCGCCCAGGTCTCCATCTCTTAGATAATCATGTTTAGTACCTGTTTAGTAACGTTTCTGTTTCTTTGTTTTTTTGTTCTTTTGTTTCTCGGAACAGAAAAAGAACATAAATCTGTTTAGTAATGTTAGTTTTTTTTGTTTCTCGGAACAGAAAAATGGTCAGGAAATAGATTTAGAACAGAAATAAGAAGTAAAAAAAATTTACTTTTATGTTTCTGGAACAAAAAAAGAAACAAGATCAGCTCTCCCTCTTTCACAAGATATTTTCATACTAAACCCCAAACCCCAAATCCTAAAACCCTAACCCTCAAATCCCAAAACCTTGAACCTCAATACCCAAATCCTAAAACCCATAACACTAAAATGAAAAATCCGAAACCCTAAACCCCAAAATCCAAAACTCAAATCCCTAAAACCCTAAACCCAAACCCTAAACCTTCTAAACCCCAAATCCTAAAACAAAAAAAAACCCTAAAATCCCAAACCCAAAACCCGAAACACTAAACCCTAAACCCCAAAACTCTAAACCTGAAACCCTAACCTATATCCTAAAATCGTAATTCCAAACCCTAAATCTTTAAATGTTAAATTGCAAAACCCCGAACCTTAAACCATAAATCCCGAACCCTAAACTATAAACCGTATACCCAAAATCCCAAACCCCAATACCCAAAACCCAAATCCCTAAAACCCTAAACCACTAAACCCCAAACGCTAAACCTAAAACCCCAAACCCGAAACTTTAAAGCCTAAACCCCAAACCCTAAACCATAAAATCTAAAATCTAAAAACCTAAACCCTAAACCTCAAAACCGAAATCCTAAAACCCTGATGCCAAATCCTAAAATCCTACACTAAGCTACAATTTCCTCG
Source organism: Syzygium syzygioides (assembly GCA_031216285.1). NCBI lineage: Eukaryota > Viridiplantae > Streptophyta > Magnoliopsida > Myrtales > Myrtaceae > Syzygium > Syzygium syzygioides. The sequence goes on along the minus strand of CM062245.1, from coordinate 11,812,334 downwards.
ACCACCACCCAATATTTGATATGTCTATAAGGAGTGATTTTCTTTATGATTATATTAAGGTCATCCAATTCTATATCATAATATATTATTATCCTATTTTTAGTCCAATTTTATCCAAACATGAATTATTAAGTCCCCTAAATTGCAATTTTCTCGACCACCATTTGGTATTTGCTTTATCTATAAGAAGTAATTTTTTTATGATTATATTAAGGTCATCTAATTCTATATCATAATATATTTTTATTCTATTTCTAATCCAATTTTATCCAAATATGAATTGTTAAATCTCCACCAACAATTTTATAATTAGATGAAAAAATTGGGAGTAGAAATTTTTAGTGTCCTACCAAACGCATTTCTGTTCTTTTTCTACTCCGGGAATATAAATTTTGTACAGTCGCTAAACGCGTTTTTTCCTCAAAAACTCGTCTAAGGAATAGAAATAGAAAAAACTGATTCTAAACAGAAATTGTTTCTAGAAAAAGAAATGTTACTAAACAGACCCTTAGATGCTTATGTTTACGCATGGGGAGGACCGTACTTTTCAGCTTAAATCTAGAGGCCTTTCCTCAATTTTCTCTCCTCCTTGAATATAGAAAATTTTTAGGATCCTAATATATATATATAGACGATAAGTGCATTGAAAGTCTTAAAACTTGTCATGAAAGTGTAATTGAGTCCTAAAACTTTCAAAAAGAGCAATTAAGTTCTAAAACTTGTCGAAAAAGTGCAATTAAGTGCTAAAATTTTTGAAAAGTGCAATCAACGGAGGTATTTGATTGGACCAAGTTGACAAGTTTTAGAATTTGATTGCAGTTTTTGAAAGTTTTAGAACTCGTTTGCACTTTCGTGACAAGTTTTAGGACTTAAGTATACTTTTAGAAAGTTGTAGGACTCGATTGCACTTTAATGATAAGTTTTAAGACTTCCAATATACTTGTCCCTATATATAACTATCTTACCCAAAAATGTACCTAGAATCTTGACGTGTCATGGTTTCAATTGCACTGACAGTCAAAATTCACCCATAGGAAACAAGTCTATGTGATTTATGTGTTAAACAAATTGAAATTCATAAGTCCTTTTCTGGAGGCAGTAATTCTTTTTGTTCTCTGATTCTTTAAACCATTTTCTGTCGGATCAACCTGCAATTCACCATGAAAATCGTTTATCTTTATCAAGCTCATGTTGATGCTTCTCTCTCTCTCTCTCTCTCTCTCTCTCTCTCTCTCTCTCTCACATTAAATATGAATAAGCACTTTAATTTTACCATGCAACTTTTTATGACTGTTAGGTATGTTTCCTGCCTGGTACACTTGCACTTGGTGCAACAAAAGGCAAGACAAAAGAGAGAGCAATGAAAGACGATTTACTTACATTTGAAGACTTGGAAAATTTGAAGCTTGCTGAAGATTTGACGCATACATGCTTTCAGATGTATTCCGTAACCTCTACTGGTCTTGCTCCGGAAATTGCTTATTTCCATACAGAGGTAGGTTTTCTCGTATAATTTGCTGTTGGATTAAAACTTCACTTTTTTGAGTTTGGTCAAGGGAAATTTTAATAAGCCAAGTTGATTAATTTTTTGTTCTAGGAGGTAGTTGATTAGACAACTGTATGTCAATCACTGTGGAATAGTTGTTTTGATTTACATTGCCAATGCATCTGATGAGCATTTTATTTCGAACAGGAGTACTCTGAAGAGGGTCTTGATGGTGGAAATAAGATCTCTAAGTATTTGAGCGACATTATTATCAAACACGCTGATCATCATAATCTTTTGCGTCCTGAAACAGTGGAATCATTGTTTGTTCTATACCGTATTACAGAAGACCCAAAGTATGTTCCTTTAATTTCTTTCAGAATGTGCTTATTTGGTATTCCCAGCACCGTTCAGCACCTTAGATTTTTGTCCATATCCACCTGCTCACCCACCCACCTTTCTGAGTGTAGCCGTGATCAATTTTTTATAATGCAGATACCGTGAATGGGGTTGGCAGATCTTTGAGGCATTTGAGAAATACACAAAGGTCGATACTGGTGGCTACAGTTCTCTTGATGACGTCACCCACATTCCTCCTCGAAGGAGAGACAAAATGGAGACCTTCTTCTTGGGAGAGACGCTGAAATACTTGTATTTGTTGTTCTCGGACAGTGATGTTATTCCCTTGGATAAGTTCGTTTTCAACACAGAAGCTCACCCTTTGCCTATTAAAGCTGCAGTCAGGAGTAGCTAACGTGTACAGTACATTGTGATCACTGTGAAGATAATACATCGGAAAGATCACGGCCCAAACTACTTTTTTTGGCTTAGTTGGTACCTCTAGGACCCAAAGGAAGCATGGCCTGTTTGATGAGGGTTATCCACAGCGAATTCTGCCATAAAGGATGACTGTTCTATGCCTTGCACAACAATGAGCAGTCTCAAATCAGAAATTGTTTTGGATCCACCAATTTTTCTGCCTCTTCGACTAGGGCAGCACTGGTATCATGCTCTCTCAAGTGGGGCTGTTCATTTGTCTTATAGCTCCTCGTTCAATTCTTTTCTTCTCTGTATCAATAGATAGAGGAATTTAGCATCTCAAGTATAGGGTGGTTGGACTATATCATTTGCTTTCCATTTTATCACGTCATTTCTAGCTTTGGAGCCCATTTGACCTGTTCTGAATACAAAACAGGGTGAGCGACCAGAGACACTCAAGTTTCAACTGAGAACCGGATGCTAAATTCTCTGGAACGATGCTAATGGGAGTCAATACACAATACCTTATTGTCTGAATGTATAATCATGTCAGGTTGTTACCTGGAGATTTTGGCGCGCAAGTCTTTTATAATGTTAAAGAGATGAAGCATTAGTTAGAGTGGTTTTATTGAGCCTTTTTCGGTTATACTTTTCCACACAACGGTTGATGATTGTCAAATTAGAACTTTGTTCGGACATCCAAATGCCAATTCCTCTGTTCCCGTTCAAGTACTTTTATGAATGTCGAATGAAGGTGCCTGTCTCTTCAAGCTGCTCGCTGCTCTTTTCCATTGCCACTAATAGAGAATGATAGTTTTCTACCGACAGTTTCTGGCATGCAAGAGAATTTGAGATAGACTGCCGCCGACTAAACAGGTTTGATCCTTCAGAACTGTAATTTTAACTTTCCCTGTGTTGGGAATTGGAAATGGTATCATGGTAGATGTGTATGTTCATTGTCTAATACTCTGTAATCTTGGGTTTCCTGTATATCTTGTAACACTTTGAATATGTCATATATACATGTGTGGTCTCTCCACGACACATGGTTTTTCTCTCAATCCTTTACCTCATTATCACATGAACATTATCGCATGAACCAGAGCCCATGTGAGAAAACCCCAATTTTCTAAGTGCTGCCGCCTGCAACTTGCAAACCCTAAGACAGTCCAATGAAACCTAAGTTCAGCCTCTGCAGAGTAGCCTACAATCGCCAGGCTTGTCGTCTCCAGCGAGCTCGTGTCCACCTCTGCAAGCCCCGTGACCAAGGATCGAGTTTCTCAACCAAAATCAATCCTTCACCTGAGCTGAGCTCCTCAACCATAGCCAACAAGTATAGATTCTCGAAATCTTAGTGCGAGTTCCCTTCAGATGTGAAAGTTGTTCTCTGGTGTAATCGAGGCCGTCGTCTTCGATGGTGAGCTTATCCTAGTCGCAAGCTCTGTTCAGTGGTCTTCTCTCTCTCATGCAGAGAATTGGTTACATATTGTTTTGGCTCTTGTTATCCTACACATTTGGTCTAAAAGGACCATAATTCAAGCAAAGATGTCTTTCAAAATCTTCTATCGGGAAAATTTCAAATAAGGGTATGTTTTTTTCAAAAGAAGGTGCAAAGTGAATTTTGTCTCAAATAAATCCTTAAAGTAGCCGACCTAGTCTCAAATAACACTTTGAGCTCCCCGGTCAGCCAAATCTTCACTGACCGGCAAACCTATGCATCTGACCCACCCTAAAAGGCTTAATCAACTTGGAAAAGTTACATATGAAGGGAAGCTTTTATCGATTGAAAAATAGGAGGATGAAATATTGTCAGAATCATGTAATGCTAGGCTTGCTAGAAGGCTATGAAAAAGTTGAGCACTCTGGAAATATCAATCTATGGTCCCGCCATGATGACCTATCATTTGGAACTTGATTAGATTTTAGATCATGATTGGAAATGTTTACAGGAGGGAATTTAAAGGTTTGAGAACCACGGAGCTCAAATTGGAAGTGTGCAATAACATTCTTTCAAGAGAATGTGTTTGGAAAACTCTGCAGAAGACTAAATAGTTGCATTTGGATGGGTTAAGATATTTCAAGAAGAGCACTCACGAGTTGCGCACCAAAGGATTTTGAGAACTAAAGCATCTTGACATTCACAATAGCCTTTCAATCAAGTGTGTTGTCAATTCCTCCAATGGCCTCCCCCTGACTGCTTTTATGATTTTAGAGTCTTCGTTCCTCGAGAACATTATTACTGATATGCCATAATAGTCCTGTCAACCAGAGTGCATCAACAGATTAAAAGCCGTGAGTGTCAAAAAGTTCAACGGATTGAAAAACTTTGTGGTTTCTTTTAGAGATGCAAAGACATGTACAACGGAAAGATATGCAAATATGGGAATATGACTCAATGCACCATTGTTACAGATAAAGTAGGAGAAGATAAAATTGTTGCTGATGACATAATTGAGTTGCCTAATGTACGTCATCTAAAATTCAACAAGTTGTCAAGTATGACGAGCTTTTGCACAAATCACAAAGGGTCATCCAATTCATGTAAATTTTTCATTTTATCCTGATGTCAATCTATTTTATTGATAGGGTATAAGTTTCCTTAATTCTTAATCTTGCAAACGCTTCCTAAATCATGCTATTACAAAGAGATTTAGGATAAGATATTGGTACTGGGTGAACATTAGTGCATATTGCATTAAACCTTCATTTTTTTTAATAAATAATGCACTTTGATACGGAATACAACCAAATTTTCAAGGAAATGCTGATGATGTGGAGTCACACCAACAGTAATGTCAAAAATAACAAAATATGAAGATATGGAGAGAGAGATGGGGGCTGGAGGTTCGTCAAACCTGATTGGCAAACGCATGCATGCCACGTAAGATGCACGAAAGGTGCACGTGAGATGCACGAGCTCACCAGACGATAAAGATTTGGCTGACCGATGAGCTAGAGGTCTTATTATAGACTAGGTTGGCCACTTCATAGTCTTATTTGAGGCAATGTCTACTCTAAAATCTCTTTTAAAAAAAATCCCAATTCAAACTCTTATTTGATATTTTCCCTCTTCCACTTTAATAAGCAATTTGGTTAGACATCTTTAACGGACACAACAACTTTGTTATACCCATTATCATTGCTTAATAAACAACCCATTTTCAAGTTACATATTGGCCCTTAGCGTTTGACCTAGTTTATTTTGCCCTCTGAAGTTTCATTTTTGCTGACGACCAATATGAAGCTTTTATACTTTATGTCTCTAATAACCTCGACAGCATCAGCAACAATGCTAATTTCGTTGTAATTTGATCATAGAATTCCAGATAACATAACCAACTTGTCCATAAGAATTACAAGCTTAAATTGATATTTCCACTTTCGTAACGAGAGAAGTTCTGTATAACGCTCACTTTAGTATCCAAAATTTTCGCTGGCTTACTTAAATGCTAATCGGAAAAAAGAAAAAGATCACTCAATTACCTTCAACGAGAAATTGTAGCAAAAAAACCAAAAACTTGTCATTTTTAATTAAAAATTAGTATTACTGTCAGAAGCGGAGTCTACGTAGTCAAATCTACAAGTATGGGTGAGCATGATTCCAAGGTGGAACCGGAACCTGAGAACCCAAACTGATGGGAGCCGATCTAGTTTCAAGTTCCAAGATATGCATGGTAGGTTTTAGATTCCAAAAATTAGAGAAGCAATTTTGATTGGTGGGTTCCAAATACCAGGTTTTGGAATCTAGAACCTAAAACCTCGAACAATTCTTCATGTTTTTCTTATTCTATGTCTTCGTGCAATCCTATGATATTCCATGACGTTTAATGATAAGTGTGTGATCTGGAATCACTAGTCTGAGACTCTGATTTCTATTTTCGATGATATCAATGATTGAGACTTTTACTTTGTTAATTTTTTTATATTTTTCGTGCGTCTAAATATTAGTTGGGATCAATTGATTGTAATAACAAATGGTGGTAATTAGAGGTGATAATTTACGTCAATTGTTCAATTATGAATATAAAGTAAAATCTAGATAAACCCTGGAACCTATGACTAGGTTTCAATATATGTAGACTAAGTTCCAGGTTCCAAAAAATGAAAAACCTATTCTGATGAGTAAGTTTTGCATTCAAAATGGAACTTGTAAGGAACTTATAACTACTTACCCCTATGTACAAGCATTTGGTAGGCCATCATCGTTGAAGAAAGAAGCTCTTGGATGAATACCATTAGCTCTCAGCCCATCTCTCCCTATCCACTTCGCCTCCATCCCGCGACGAAACCAGCGCCATCAAACCGAAAGCATTAAGCTCATCCTTCTACCCAATGCGACGATCATTTCATAAGAAAATCCCTGAGGGAAAGGCGAAGCTGGAGGAAAGAGAGGACAGACCGAGGCGAGTAGCGAATGCAGGAACTGCACAGCCAAAATGGTGTTGTCTATGTGAGCCTCTCAACCCTAGACAGAGAGCAATAGCTGGAAATTGGAAGGAGAGATGGTCGCCAGATTGCAAGCGGTGATCAGAAACCGAGCTTGGACATGGCATTTGAGAGGCTGACCCTTGAGCATAGGCAAGCAACCAAGTGAGACAGCACTTAGACGGACCCAAGGGTTGTGCTATGTTGCAGCATCGACAGAGAGACAACCCTTAATGTTTGTGGCAAATCGAAATAGGGTGTGAATTTGTGTTCGATGGCCGGTTAGGGTTTCAAATGAGGGGTTCTCTTCCAATTGGGCGATCTAGGGGTTCTAATTTGGGGGAAAGGCATTCAACGGCGTCGTTTGTGCTTTCGATGCTAACTCGACCCTCCAGAGAGTCACGTCGGCTTAAGATATTAATAAAAATGGGCTACATTGGATTTTCAGCCAAACATATCGAAGTTGACACTGAAAAGATCGTTTTTTCTAAAAAAAATCGGCTTTTAAGTGATCAAAAAAACTTTTTCTATTAAAGTGAGCACCATACACAACTTTTTGCACTTATGATTTCCTTTTGCCATATAAATTTATGGCTGAGATATGCAAATTGACTTGAAAATTTATTTCAGACATGAGTCACGTGATTAAATGCAAGATGAATTTGAACCGGCAATTAAGTTATGCAGATGAACAGAACTTTGAGGGGCGATTCAGCAAAATCAAAACTCGAGTGGGAGAATGAAAATAGGTAAGAATTCAAGAGGCAGTATGCAATTTTCCCTAACTTCAACTAGCTAGAGATTTTGGAGAAATCAGTTGAATCCCTTAACATGCCCTCCCGAATCCCTTCCAACACGCAGCCAGCTCGATCGTGCAGCTGGGCTTCAAAAGAAGATCGATTTGGATACTCAGTCGAAGTGAAGCCTTGGGCCCTATGACCACGTTTCGACAATGACCTTGTGTTTCGACATGATATAAAGAAGGAAACGATGAATTGTCGATGCAATTATTGTTGCATGGTAGGTTCTTTTCTTTGCCCCGCCATTGGGGTTCGCGCGTGCTGGTGCTGTCTGCAAGAGTCACCTCCGGGCTTGAGACGATACATTTTCACAAGGGAAACATAATATGCTTTCCAAATATGACTGTGTCATACTAGGATTAGGATCCTCCAAGTTTAGAAAGAGGGTAAATAATTATAAATTTTCCCGCTTAAGAGGGAGGAAGATAAATCGACATATCGAATTTCGATGATAAGGGGTGGAGGCAACGAGGAGTGATTTAATTCGACATTGGTAACTCGACACGACGGCGATGGAAGTTTGGGTCCATACGAGAGAACAGAGGGACGAAAAAAGGGTAAAGTGGGACAGCGGGATTAGGGTTTTCCCAATCCCACCGTTCGTGGCAGCCAAGCGTGAGCGGGCGGGGCTGATCACCTGCAATAAGTACATTACGGCGGCGGTGGCGCATCTTTTGTAACGCCGTAACGAACTCCACATTTTGCTACAAAAAGATCCGGCAGTATCATCTGCAATTCAATTTAGATCCCTCGTTCTTAATGAGTGCTAATCCATCTCGATTGCATCACCAACCTCTTAATGGTGGTGCTTAGCATGTAACGTCCATTTAGGCATTTGACTTAACTCCCCCACAAAAACGCACAATAGTGTCCCCACAAACGCCGCCGTTTTGACCCCCCCGGCCAGCCTCTTTTGCTTTGACTATGTATAAAGTGACGCGAAGCGTCAAATCGGAAATCTAGAGAGAGAGAGAGAGAGAGAGAGAGAGAGGGGCTCGGCGGAGAGCGAGCGATCCCCCCCTTTCTCTCTCTCTCTAGCCCGTCTCCCATGTCGCCGGAAGGCGAGGCGGAGCCGCCTCCCCCCGCCGCCGCCGCCGCCGACGACGACGGCGGCGGAGGAGGGGCGGCGGAGCCTCGGTCGGCCCCGCCGCGGCCCGATCGCGACCCCGCCGGGTCTCCGGAGGAGAAGGCCCCGGAGGACCTGTCGCCGCCGTCGTCCGACGACGACGTTGATCCCGATCATGGCAACGGCGAGGGTCTTGCTGATTCCGCCGCCGCCGCCGCCGCCGCCGCCGATGATCTCAAGCGGAAGATCATCAGGCAGGCAAGCGCTCTGTCTCTCTGTCTCTCTGTCTCTTCTAGGTTACCGATCTTGTGGGTTGTGTTACTTGATATTTTCGGTGCTGTCAAGGCGTGCGTCTGTGGCGTGCATCTTAAGATTGCAAGAGTTGAAATGACTCGATGCGCCTTCTCAATCGAGTAGTTCTTTGTGTCGATAAAGAACTTAGTTTGGAGTTATTGTCGTGATGAGATGGTCTTCTTTTTTGCAGGTGGAGTATTATTTCAGTGATGAAAACTTGCCCACCGATAATTATATGTTGGGTTGGATTAGGAAGAACAAACAAGGATTCGGTAAGTAATTTCCTTTCGTGGTTCTTATCAGTATCAGTGGCTTGTAGTGGCTATTGCCGATTCTCGAGCTTTTAATTCTTCAAGTGGTTTTAGGTAATATCCATTTGTTTTTCGTATGCTCCTCTAAGCTGTTCCGCATAAGTTAAGATTTATCAATAAATTTTGAGGTTGCTTAGGCTTGGTGCGACGAGTTCCTTAACAGGGCAATGGCAGAGTCAATTGGATTACAAGGTGTCGATGAGTGGCTGACCGTACAAGGAATGTTAATTAGTCTATTTATTGACGGGAAATCGGGCCCAATTAGGATATCCAGTTTCCTTCATCTAGCATAAAATGGATGATGAAATTCTTGCTCAATAAATGACTAATTTATTGTTTTCAAAACAAAAAATCTTTGCATGTGAATGTTCTTTAAATCGTTCTAACTCTAAGAATTGTGAAGTATCTCTTGTATAAGTGTTGCTTAGATGGAATCTGTCCATGAAGACTATAAGGAAAGGAAATCGAGAATAACGGGAGAAACATGAGAGAAAGGAGGTTTCTCTTTTTGGGGGGAAGGGATGTGTGTGTGTGTGTGTGTGTGTGTGTGGTTTTTATTTTTTAGAAAGGGGGGGGGGGTGGAGGGTTTGGTAGAGTTCTAGGAAACATCTGAGGTGGGATGCGCCAGCATTGGGGTGATGGTATATTGCTTCTTCATTCGATGTATTAATGGTACTAGTTGTTGAAAGTAACTGGAACATAGGGATTAAATTCTTCTGAAACACTGGCTTAAACATCTTCCATTGTTTTTTATAGCCCAAATTGTTGATTTTGGTGCCATTCAAATGAGAAAATTTTCTTTTCTCCTCTCTCCTTTTCATTTTATTATTTTCTTGTGTACATCAGTCACTCCTTGCCTTGCTTGGTCTCATGTCATTTTCAAAGTTCTATGTTACCACTAAACATGGATATGTTGTATTGGTGTGTTTATTCATTTTATGTTAAGCTTATGATTTATGTAGGTTTTTGTTTTTGCAGTTCCTATTGGGATAGTTGCTTCATTTAGGAAAATGAAAAAGCTAACCCTAGATCATTCAGTTGTTGCGACTGCACTGAAGGAGTCTACATTTTTGGTGAGCTTTTTTTCACTTCTTAATTTTGTGAAGCTTGTACGTCCTGCATTGGATTGGTCCACAAACACTTCCTTTTGTTACTGCAGGTTGTGAGTCCAGATGGGAAGAAGGTGAAGCGACTCCATCCTCTTCCAAGCACAGAGGCTCAGGATCCAAAGGTATCATGAGAACGGACCAACTTTTCCTTCCTATTATACTTTGTATTATGGATTTCTTAACATCAAATATCTTCATTCTAGTTACATACTGTTCTGGTGGAGAACCTGCCAGAAGATCACTCAGTGGAGATCCTCAAGAGAATTTTTATTGAAGTTGGAAAGTATGTTCTTATTTTTACCTTTCTTACAATATTTCCTTTTTTTAAAAAGAAAATCGTGTGCACCTGCTTCGCTTTTCTTCGTCTTTCCGTAACACATGCACACGCACATTCTAATTATTCTTTGGTAATTAGGGTGAAGAGTATCTCTGTCCATGATCCTAGTGCAGTAGAAGAGTCAAAAAAGCATGGCAAGCCAGAAAAACTTCATAGCACCAAGGTATTCATATAGATGCTTGCGCTTTTCGTGTGAAGTCTGTGTTGTTTGATAATAATAGTTTTGCTTCCATGCTCATCCTAATCTAGGGTACACATTTTATTGTTGTTCTTTCCTTGAGAGCTTATGTTGGTTTTTTGCAATTTTTGTGCAGTTTTCTTTACTTAGGGATGTCTTGAAGTATGTTATCATGGTTGATTTTCTTCACTTGAATTTTCATCAATCTTTTGAGATGGCTATACTTAATGATACATGGGATTGATGCTGAAGGTCTATGATTTTTTTAATATTTTTGTCAAGTCCTGATCAATGACCATGTAGAAGCTTAGTGGAATTGTTTCAGATATGTGAAAAAGACTTCAACATACTGTGATACAATTTCAAGTGGAGAACTCTACGATGACTTAAGTAAGACTTTTAAGAAGCATTCCAGATTATGAAACCTTGCTGATGGTATAAGACTATGTCTGGGGGGAAATGAGGATTCATGTGGTTGACACCTAGCGGAGGAACAGTTGCTACTTGTCAATAATATAGTATATCATACAGGAAGGTGGCTGCAACCTTTTCTAACACCATAAGTATTAGGGGACCTCAAATTCATACTATTTCCTATTCAATATTTCGTGGGACTTTTCAGCTTATTGATAAAAAAGTTGAGGAGATTGTGTAGAAAAGGGCCTAATGAGATTCTATGTTGATTTTACACATCCAAATGTCAATACATTAGTCATACTGATCCACCATGACAGCTATTAAGGCTGATATGTCTCCATCATGTCCATTAATGCCTTTAGAAGTATAAACCGGTGTAAAGTATCATTACTTCACAGTGCACTCATTCTTCATGAGTCACTTTCCCACATTGTGAATGCCAACCTTGCCAGTGTTTTGCATAGTCTGGAAATATTCTTAGTTTGAAAGAATCAACATTAGCCTTTGGCCAGAAACCTATGGTGGATAAACTAAATAGATTTCGTTTTCTCTTTTGTTGAAGAATGGTCTTTGTTATGTGATTGCAGGTTCTGTTTCATCTTATCACGTGATTGCAACCGTAAGATGCATGTATTGGCATTTTTATCATATGATTGTAATGATTTTTGTTTTGTTTCCTAGGAAACCTTGCAAGACTTTTTTTTTCAGTATTGGCTTGCATAGTGTTGATCATGATTTGATATATAATTTTCAGCAATGAATTCTTATAAAAGGACAAATGTAAAACAATACTATGTATAAAAATGTTTCCCTTTGTTACTTGAGGTGATTTCAATACATGCTCAAGTTTTCTCCTATTTTTGCTCAACCAATGCTAAATAGAGGTCTTATTTGTGCATCGTGATGGTTCAGTGGATGTGGGTTTTGAATCGGTAGTTCCTTACATGATGCTTGATATTAGTCCTTTCTTCTAGAGTTGGCATGTTTTCACTTTGTCTAATAGTCATGGAGATGTCTTTTGTGTGTGAGTAAATTTGAATAAGTTTGGTCAATATTTCTTCTGTTATTTTATCCTAATTCACTTTCATGCTTTCGTTGTAGTTACATGCTCTCATAGAATATGAGACTGTTGAAGCTGCTGAGAAAGCGGTGAGTGTCAAGTCTTTTTAACTTTTAACACTGTAAAACATTTGTTACTACAAAAATTAAACGAGCTGTCGCTGCAGGAACTGACATTTCTCTGATGACTTGATTAGGTTGCTGCTTTGAATAATGAAGGGGACTGGAGGAATGGCATGCATGTCAAGATTCTAAAGCGCATGGTAATCAGTTTCAAATTTCTCTCTTTCTCTGCAGGATCAAATATTGGTCATTCGCTTTCCTTCCTCCTTTTCTAACTGGAAGAAATTGTCCCTTTTGCTTCAGGGCAAGCAAGGGCAGAGAAAAGTAATCTGGAGGGTTACTGAATCTGAGAAGAACGGTTCTGCTCATTTATTCGATCAAGTTGGTGTTGAGGAAGATCACAAGTTGAGTGAGCATCATGATAGTGTGCCTGATGAAGAGGTGAGTGATTCTGCATCTTTGATGTTGTGACTATGACTTGAGTTAGCTCTTTTATAGTAGAACAACATCTGGCTTTAACTGGGATGGTAATTTTTGTATAGTAATGTTGACTAGCTTGCGGGCACATGCTATGCATGCGTGAAGTTGAGCCGTTGCAATTCATTTTGGCTTAGTGGGATAGAAGTTAAATAGCGAGTGAGTGGTTACTCAACAGTTGCGGGTGTTTACTTGATAGATTGTAAAATGAAAAGAAAAGTGAGTACAATCTTAACATTATCTATAGGCCTTTCTTTCATTTGTACAAGGATAATTATAGAATTTCCTGACTAAATGGAATTTTCCAGCTATATATAAGATAAGCAATAGCATTATGCTTTCCTTTTGTACCCCCACCTGAATAAAGGGAGGAGTCACGGTTCAAAGCTAATTAACCTTGTTTATTTAGGATACTGCAACTGGAGATATAAATCTTTTTTCTGCCTTCAAATAATGGATGAATTTGAGGTGTATTAGTGAAAGGGCAACACGAGGAATTTTCAAGCCCTTTTTGTCACTTTATCGTTATGTCTCTCCTTTCATATACAAGGATGGAGACCATATTCCCAAGGAGAAAAATGAGGACAGAAGCCGAAACCATGGGCGACCAAGGAGATACAATCTTCGCGGGGTGAATGGACACGGTATCCCTTAGTGATTTACTTTATTTCTGTTTGTTCCTTTTCTCGTAAGTGGTAATGATAGCCAATGGTTAAAAATCTTTCGCCAGGGCATGGAACTACAACTTCTACTCACATCGTTGAGCCCTCAAAACCTCCTCCAGGCCCAAGAATGCCTGATGGAACGAGAGGATTCACTATGGGTCGTGGTAGACCTCCGGTTCCTGATCTAAGTTAAGCAGAACTACTGTCATATGGAGTGAGCTGTGAGGTTCATGCTCAGTTAATTCAGTGCTCAAAGCTTTGATTGAATGTTTCCGGCGTGGTCGTGGATGTATGGTGGATTGATTGTGCGAAGGAGATGGAGCTGTGCATCCATGTTTTGTGAGCAAAGGGATTGTAATTTAGTAGTAAGAAAATTCCATCTCATGGGCAGCTTGTGCATTAGCTTCTGACATTGGGACTTCATTGTGGACTTGTGACAAAGCCTAAGTTACCAGTTTTTTCTGGTTGGGCGATCGAAAACTGTAACTTGTGTAGTTTCTGTAAAGTTTGGCATAGATAAAATGTGTGGAGAACAACATTTGAGGTCTACAAAGAGATCTGGGGTTTATAAACAAGGAACACCCCAATGTTTGTAGCCTGGTTTCGTTGATCTCTGCATTTGAAGATAAATTAATTTCATTATGGGTTTCGGTGTCGGTTCTTATTGGTGCCTGTTGTTCCATTAATTCAAGCCCCGTTAAACTTAGATTTCCAAATGCCCATTTGTTTTCTCCTCTCTGTACTGACTTATGAAGCCTTCGCATCCTTTTGACGTAAGCTTCGAGGATGAGCTCTCAAAGCCACCAGACCGGAAGAAGAAAATCGGTAAAGCATATACTCTTTTCTTTGAATGACTGGCATTCGGTGGCGCCTACGCGTGTTCATTCTCACATTTCATACGAATCCACCGTGCTAAATGCTAAGTAAGAAAGTGTGTGTATGTGTATGCTCTTGTAATTTTTTTTTCCAGCTTTAGTGTACTCCGAAAATTTCGAACATTTTTTAGGTGGTTTCTATCTCCGTTTGATTTGGTGTTTCTGTTCTCTAACCACGTGCCGTGATCGAGACATTGAGCAAAAACCAGTCCCGCCAGTTGCTGAATTCTCTTTGTGCCATTCGGTCTTTGATGAACTATAGATTACTCTTTTACTCTTGCTATCGAGCCAAGCGTGCTTTTGTGACGTTTGCAGAACAAAACTCAGAAAGTGCCGCGAATCGACGAAGACCGTCCGTTGCATCAGCTTATAGCACGAGAGGGGTTCGTCATCTGTTGACAATTTGCATCTGAGTTTCGATCAGTGGCGTCAAGTAAGTACCAAGTTGCCAATTTGTTCACGCAAACATTTATCAATACCAAGAAAGGAAAGAAGCTTAGAGACGCCAAGATAGACAGGGACGACATTTGCATTTTAGAATTAGAATGCACGTCATTTATATTACGGAATACTAACCTTCTCCATGGACGGCGTTTGCAAGATTAATCCAAGAAAAAAAGGGGAAAAGAAAATTAATCTTGAAGCGGTTTGACCTTTCGCGATTGGGGTACTCGGCACTGTATATACTTCTGGCGTCTTTCGATTTGCGTAATTGTAATTGTTGATAAGATCGCCAGTGGTTTTTTTGTGGGTCGTGCCAACGGTTGGAAGGAGAAAGTACAATCGGTAGTTGCCTTTGTCGACAACTGAAACAAAGTACATGGTGTTAACCGAGGCAATCGAGAAAGCTCTTTGGCTTAGAGGTTTGCCCAGTGACATGGAATTACGGCAAGAGAAGATTGTTGTTTACTATAACAATTGGAATGCGATATCTATCATTGCGGACGAAGCACATTGATGTCTAGTACCACTATATTCATGATTTTGTGTCACAGAGAACCACATCCATTGAAGAAACTGCATACAATAGATAATGCGTCAGACATATTATCGAGGCCCTATCCCATTGACCATGTGCAAGTACTGTTCGGACTTGATCGGCGGGCAAGGAGTTTGAGGGGCTCGGGAGAGATGGCGGTCGATGAGGATGAAGCTGGACTTCTCACCATAGAGGAGATTTATTGATTATGGCTTTGAGTTAGTCCCAATTCATTTGAAATTCGACCCATTGTTGAATAACTAGGAAATTTAGGTCATATTAAAGAAAGTCCAAATTGGACTCTTTCCAACATCATGGTGGTCATGCAAAAAAGGAAATAAATTTTGTATTTACTTATCAAGCACGACGTCCTTGTTGACGTCGGAAATGGCTCACAGTTTGTTGCGTACAAATAAATTATTATCAAGTTTCGTCTTGGGTGCAGAGTGAGTACGCATAATATGCATGGAAACCTATGAAAGACACACAGAGAGTCGAGAGCAGTTATCCGAGAAAGTTGAGCGTGAGAAAACAAATAGATCCATTCAACATTCAAAGTTGCACGTCTTGTTGTTTGGAGAGGAAGCATGACAACGAATCCCTCAATGTCATCAGCTAGCTAGAACAGATGATTTCGCGATAACAATTTCTCGTTCCATGTCCCGTTTATTAGTCTTAGCTTCTAAACCCGCATTTTAACTTGGGATGTGGATTGAGAGTAGACGTGCCGGTGTCCGTCAGACTAAAATGTGAGTCAGTTTACGAAGATACTCGCCTTGGCATGGCAAACACACGTTCGAGTTGACTCCGGAAAGCTTCGGCGTGCTCAATCCAAACTTCAACCGCGATGCGCCCTTCGCTGGTCAACGGCTTTGCGCCAACACTATATTTTCCTAAAACTTTTTCTCTATGATTCCATGAAGCGCCGAGCTTGGAAGTAAGAAGAGATCGAGAGAAGGTTTTGAATTTCGAGCGTTATTAGTTAATGACTGGGAAAATTCTAAATAAAGACCCAAAGTGTTCTCATTTTTTCGAATAAGGGCATGAAGTGGCCATGTTAGTTTTAAATAAAGGGCCAACCTTCCTGGTCGGCTAAATTTTCGGACTGTATAGGGTATTTTCGTCCAAAGACAATTTTATCCTACATTTTAGTTAAATTAGATTAAAAATTAAGAAATTAAAAAAAACCTAAAACTTAAAAAAATACACACACAAAAAGACCCCAAGTGGAAAACAGGACGGAGATTTGCCACTTGTGGCCGCCGGCGTTGGCCATGGCTGGTGGGATTGGCGGCGCTTTGGTGAGGGCTAATGACCCTTGCTGAGATATGGGAGAGGGTCGGCCCTCGCCTAGATATGGGAGAGGGCCGGCCCTCTCCCAATTTTGGTGAGGGCCAACAAGCCCTTCCCTCTAGTCGGTGAGGGTCATCGAGGCGAGGCACCGACAACCCCGCCGGCCATGGTCTATGCCCCATTGTTGGAGTAGTGGTCACAAGCGGGAGAGCCCTCCCTTTGCGAGTGTGTGTGTTTTGTTCTTTTTAAGTTTTAGTTTTCTCTTCTGAGTTTGTCTTTTTTATGGAAAATTTTTGGATTTCAAAAGCGATAAAAATATTTAATAAAAAAAAAATGGCGTCAGTATGTTTTGTCAGTCAAATTGGACAAAGTTAGCACAAGTACTCATTTTTTACACAAAAGTGAGTCTTGGGTGAGGTCCTACAAGCCCTCGCCAGCCACTGGCGAGGGTCGCCTCGCCAAGGTCCTCGCTAGCTGCTGGTGAGGGTTGCCCAAGCGAGGTCGTGTGGCTTTCAAGGGCGGCCTTGCTCGGCTTTCTCCTGGTGTCGCCAACCATCGCCCGAGACCGGCCAACGGCGAAAAGGGAAGTATCAAAACGGAAAAAAGGTAAAAAGGAAAGAAAAGAAAGGAAAAAGTGTAAAAGACGAAAATGCTATTGACCCGCCAGTAAGGTTATGTTCTTTCTTGAAATCGACATGATCACTTCTGGTTCTTATTTGAAATAAGATTCACTTCATGCTCTTACCTGAAATAAAATCCGCTTTAGACACTTATCCGAAAAAATAATGGCGCTTTTTAGTCCCTTATCTGAAAATTTTTCTTTTCTAACGTAAACAGCAACTGCTATTTTCCTTCCCATCCAAGGAAGTAGAGCGTGAAAAAAAAACAAAAAACAAAAAACAAAAAGGAAGTGAAGTTGAAGATGATGTGGTGCAGCACGCGCTCCAGGGAGGCGCGTGAGGGGACTCAACTGCCGAAGCAACCAAAATTCAGGTAGCGAAGGTTTCGAGGCGGAGCTCGGTCGGCTTTTCCCCCCCTCTCTCTCTCCCTTCCCCTCCCTCGAAGAAGCTTTCGCTCCGCGCGTGTATAAAAACACGCCTTTCCCCGTTTCCCAATCGAATGTTCTCCTCGATTCGATTCGATCTCTCCTTCTCCTCCTCCTCCTTCTGCTGCTGCCGCTCCTCCTCGTGATCGCCGATCTTCAGGATCCCGCAGCGGCTCCGTCGCCGCCGGACGCGCCCGCCATGCGCGCCCCGCCGCCCTCCGCCGCCAAGCTCGATCCCCCGCGCGCCGCCCCCGGCCCCGCCGTATCGCGTGGCCCCCCCGAGCGCCGCTCCGCCGGAGCTCCTTCCAGCCTCAAGGTACGTGACGCCGATTCTCCCCCGTCGTCGTCGATCAGAAATGGAGCCGGACGAGCCTCGCGCGTCGATTGCGAATGGCACCGAATGTCGTCTCTTGCCATCGGTCGGTTGAGCCGATCCGGAAATTCTCGGTCGGTCCGGTGTGGAGGAAACGGGAGAGGGGGAAACGGCGGATGACTTTGCTTAGAATGGGGAGGGAGATGCTTGCTTCTGCCGATTTGCTGTCTCGTTCCGGGAACCGTAAATCGACATGGACGTGAAGAGGGCGTCGTCCGAGTTCGGCGGAATTCCTTTTCCGTGCGGTCATTTGAATGTGCTTGGGCGCGGTGCTGTTATTGATTGGACAGCGGAATATTTATTTATTATTATTATTTTTTGTTGAAGCTTTGCAAAGTTCTGAACTTGGATGGCTATACGCTGTTTTATGCGGTCCCCCAGTTCACTTTTGTCTGCTTTTTTTTGTTTTTTTTTTCCCCGCCCCTCAAAACAGGTACATGATAAGATTTTCCAAGGGCCCGGTTGCCGTCTGCGGCGGCGCCTCATTTCGTACCGGGCATTTGACGAGGTAACCCTTTTGCGCACTAATGGCGAGTGTGTTTGTGCTCTACGCGAGTTTCTGCTGCTTTGTGCCATGTGTGAGTCAAATAAAGTTTACTTTGTATGAGCATCCGTTTCCAGAAAATAAAAACCTTGCCCCGGTATCCCGTTTCTCTTTATCTCCGAGTAAAAATCGCTAGTTTTCTCTTGTTGGTCCATGCCCTTGTTTATGATTCTGTTGAAGTAGCTATTGGGATTCATCATTTTCATTAATGTTCTCTAGGACGCAGTTGATATCCCATCCCTTGACGATTGGGGTGGCAGTGAGGGCACCGGTGGTCATATGATTTCATCCAGTGATGGTGAAGACAGTGACAGTGAAATGATATTAACTCCGAGCAATGACATGGATTTGCCAAAGTACAAAGTATCGACAAATGATGCGTTCACAATTACTGCTCATAGATTTGCAATGATTGGCAGGCGCCGGAAGAAACGCAGGTATTTAGAACTGTTTCAATGCAGTCAGATGTGACCAAAGATGCTTATGGATGCAATACGACGGAAGATTGTTTTCATACTAACCTGGTTCTTTTCAAATATGTATACTCGCAGGATCAAATATGGGATTTTGAACAACATGGGCTTGATTACTTTTCTGACGGCCTTGCTTTTGCTCTTGGATTGGTGTGCTTGGCGGATTGTCAGATTACCGTTGCCGCAATTTTACTTGAGTCGTCCTTTTTTCGTGTCGGCTTTTATAGCGTCCTGTGTAGGCTACATATTTGTTCCCTTGCTTGATAGTTTTAATATTTACCAAATCATACGTAAGGAAGGGCCTGTGAGACACTATTTGAAAAAGAGAACCCCCACAATGGGCGGATTGCTTTTTGTGCCCGTTGGTGTAGCCGTTGCACAAGCCATAGCTGGTTTTTCTTCAACTGAAGTTACTGCAGCTACTGTAGCGACTCTGTCATTTGCTGCAATTGGGTTTATAGATGATAACCTAAGCCTCGCCGAGAATCGAAATCATGGTTTATCTGCTTGGGTGAAATTATTGTTAGAGGCAAGCTTTCTTTCTTACATCAATTCCCTACACAGATTCAGATGTCTCCTTAAGGTGTCTTTAGTCAAAGAACCCTTTCGATAAATATCTCAAAACTGATTCTGAATGTTTTACAGGTTGTTGTTGCGACAAGTTTTGCTTTGTGGCTGGATTGCGCGAGGATATCATCACCTTATGGCATGTATACCTTCTTGTAACTCACATATCTAATCTTGTGCCAATGTTTTAAGAAAATTTCACTACTGAAAATTTTCTGGTGCTTTCATCTGTCAATTGATGGAAGACACTAAAATGCTGCAAGAACATTACATAAACCACTACTTTTTAAGGTATATTCTATTTTTTGGATGTGTATTCTTCTTCAAAGTCATTGCTTGAGAGGTAACGGCAATTAGAAAAACTAGGCGCATGGTGCAAATTACCTCAAGCGGAAGGTGAACAGTTTTAAGATTCAATTCAAGTGAAGGAGAGTCCGTCCGTTTGCAGATGTCTTATGCATAAACGACTCAACTTTCTTGATAACAGCATATGTTGGGTCAAGAAGTACGGAGACCCATTTTTCTTGACTGATCCAGCTTTTGGAGTTCTGTGAATTTTACAATGGACTTTAGTAAAACATTGAGATTTAGTGATCATTAGAACAGCATCCTTCCACTAACAAATGATCAATCAACAGCCTCTAGTACTTTTTTCTTCTCAAGGAATTAAATTTATGTAATTCGCTTCTTGTAGATCAGCACTTGCATCTTATTCTGCATTCATGAGTTTCTCTTTGTTTAATGTTATCTTTAGTACCGGTAAAGCAGAGACTTTGGCATATCTTTCTTTTGGCTGGTCTTTGTCTCAACTTTTATAGTTGCATTTATCATGTTGAAAGTTTCTTTCTTTTTTAATAAAAAATAGTGCTTCGTTCTGTTTTGCATAGGGACTTCTCCAATTGGATGGAGTTAGCGAAAAGTTGATAATTTGCAGATCCCTATTTTAGTGAACCTTATATTATCCTTTAGGGGTCAAAATCATGTGACTGACAGTTATCTCTTTCCTTTTCCCCCCTTTACTATTAAGGAACTAGGCTAAGTACTGAAGTTATTATGAGAATGTCCTGTGACAAAATTGTTGCGAATTTGTTGAAGTAGATTATGTTTGTTTATTAAGATGCCATGCTTAGCTTCTTTTCATCAATAGATTATGCACCCGTTGTTTGTTTTTTTAAGTTTTATATTTTTTGTTTAGCTGATAAAATGTTTACTTCCTACTGTGGCATTGCCTTTCTATTTAGTAAGCATCCATCTATTAGTTCGATTCACTCATTTGCCTTCTTAATGCAGGAAAAAGTTGGTTCCTCTACCGGCACCATTGGGCATTGTATGCCTGGGAAAGTTTTATTCTTTGTTGACATCGTTTTGCTTCGTGTCTATGGGAAATGGGATTGACATAACTGATGGTCTTGATGGATTGGCGGGAGGGGTTTCTGCACTGGCTTTTATAGCAATGTCGGCTGTGGTGCTTCCGATATGTGCTGGTGAGTATTGTGAAGAGTGGAGATAGATGTAAAGTGTCTTCTGGTGCATCTGAAGAGTTTAACCAATGTGAACAGATCATTCAAAAGAGAAAAACTAATCCTGAGAGAGTTTCATTGTGACAGGTTCTGAGGTTTAGCAGTGTCGTAGAGTCAGTTTTTTTCTGTATGTTTCAGTATACTAACAACTGTGTATATCGGAAGGTAGACCTTGCTATCTTTGGTGCATCAATGGCTGGAGCCTGTGTTGGTTTTCTTTTGCATAATCGGTACAAAGCATCTATCTCCATGGGTGATACTGGATCTCTAGCACTTGGTGGAGCACTAGCTGCAATGGCAGCCTGTACGGGAATGTTCCTTCCGTTATTCATTTCTTCTGGGGTTTTCGTTGTTGAAGCATTCGCTGTAGTTTTGCAGGTTAGTCATGGAATACTTTATTACAGTTTGGTTACAATATACTTTTTCGCCTAAGAATATGCAGTGTCCTTTGTCCCTACAGAGTAACTAACCTTAGCTTGGCTGTTTTGATATCTTTGCCATTTCATCAATTAGATTAAATCTAACGAGGTCAAGAAAATTTCGATGTTTGGCAATATGATCTTGCGATGCACTCACTTCGGTTACGGATACACAACCCTTGTGTTTGACTGAAGATGGCTCTACCTCTTTGAGAAGATCTGATTTCATGTAGTGATCTCCTCTTTGGAGACCTCAACATGAGACTGACATTAGGATGTACTCATCTAGAGGAGGGCTACTTTCCCCTAAAGAGGACCATAAATACCAGTGTATTTTTGAACCGATCGATAGCCTATGGGGGTGATTACTAGTGCTAGGATATATATGTACCTTTATATCTCAAGAGAGCAATGGTACCGCTTGGTCAGCCACTATCAGAAGAATTGATTTCTTCTGCTGTCTTAGGTAAGTTTAATCTAAATTACAAAGTTAAGAAAGGATAGTTCTTACTTCTTAGCACCAAATTTCTATTGCTTGAATTCAGAAGAAGTCGCAAATGTACCCAAGCACAAGGGCCCTGCTAAAGCCTTTATCTTCGAAGATTGGTTTGAGTCACAGTACCAGGGTTTATCTCAGACAGATCAGGTCCAGGTTTCAGCTAACTTCTGGATTTTAAGGCTATGAACATAACCAGGAAGGAA
This sequence comes from Syzygium syzygioides, assembly GCA_031216285.1. Taxonomy (NCBI): domain Eukaryota; kingdom Viridiplantae; phylum Streptophyta; class Magnoliopsida; order Myrtales; family Myrtaceae; genus Syzygium; species Syzygium syzygioides. The sequence goes on along the minus strand of CM062245.1, from coordinate 11,790,098 downwards.
TCACTGGTTAGAATTGGGGGATGACAGCTCCATGAATATTGGCATTCCAACACTGAATGTGATTTACCTGTTGTTGATCAGGCAAACTGATATTCAACAGGGACTGGTCAGTACAAAACTATGGAGATAATTTTAAAGCATCACAAGAAATTTAGTTCTCAATAAGGATTGTTTCAACATTTACCTTTGGACATTAATTGATCTATATTAAACTTTTTTCTGTTTCAACAGAACACACAGGTTCTTCAAGTTACTCTAATCATATGTTTTATGAGTAAGAGAGGCCTTGAGTCAAATTCTCCCTCCGCGGCTTTATTTGATATAGTAGTTGAAAGAATTTGGCATTTAGGTTCATTGTGTGTAAATCAAACTTTATGCACATTCAAGAAGTTCCCCAGTATTCATTAATTATGACAGGTGAAGTTTGGTTTTTTGTTTTGCGTTTACCGCCATCTGTCCTGCATTGCGCATGTATTGCCAAAAGCAATGGTGATGATTTTTCTTATCATGTTTACTTGCCTAGTTCCTGGAATTGATTGTATCTATATTTCAGGCATCACATTTCAAAGCCACCAAGTGCTTATGTGGATATGGGGATCGCATTTTTCAGATGGCACCCCTTCATCATCATCTCGAATTATGTGGTTTCAAAAAACCGATTATTGTAGCCGGGGCATACCTTTTATCGTCCATATTGTCCTTGTTCGCTGGGTATGTGGGTCTTATATCAGCATAATTTTTATAGAAATTTTCAGGAACTTTTTGGGTTAGTGCATAGAAATTCTCATTTCGCTTATAGGAACACTCACACCTGGATACAAATTTTTTTTCTTGTTTTGTCCGTTCTCTCCGGCATGAAATTTCATACCGAGTTAACAGACATGGTAGGATGACGTCTCCTGAGCTCAGCGGTCTGATTCTATTTGGCATAGGAATCGCTATGAAAGAATTTCTCCCGTTCAGCGGTTCCTCATCGTCAGCTGCTTTGGTTTTCTTCAGTTAGTTGCATTCTCTTGTAGTGCAGCAATTGCCAATTTTTCCTCCTTGTGCGCTATCCACTAGACGTTAAGGGAGGCTTGATTGGATTTGTGACTAAGCAGTCCTTTACCAACGCCCCTACGTATAATGCCTCCCCTCCTAAAGAGGGGCTTATTTCCTTGGACTTGATCCTTTGGAAATAGACTCAATTTTCTTTCTATTACTCAGGATTTTTAATTTTTATCTAGATGCATCTAGGTCTAAATAAGCCGACAATGTGAGGTCTAATCTTTTAAAAAAATCTTACCAAATAGGGTTATTCATCCGATAAGTTTCACACATTTTATTGTCCTTAAGGCTCTCAATGTAGAGCTAGCAATCCATGCCTACTTTCTCCTGCCTTTGGGATCTAATCCAAGCATTGCTGTCTCTCTTTCAATTTGTCCAACTTTAATCATATCCTTTGTGAATGATTAGAAAAGCTTTCATCATCGGACGGTTAAATATCACAATATGATTCGAAATACAATAAGACTGTAAAGGAAACAAGTGAAGCGATACGATGGTATTAATCATTGGTCAATCATAGTCAAAGTGCATTTTTTATGAACAAGATTATAAGCTAAAACGGACTATTATTAGGTCCGTTTTCAGCGCTAAAAACTTTTTACGCATGCATTTTTGGATGTTGACACGTAGATTGCGATACGTGACTGAACTTATTCATATGTCAACTATCTAAAGATGAAATTGGAAAGTAGTTCTTCTATTGGCAGTGAAACTAATAAAAATCCAAAAGTTATTGTTTAAACATATGCAATTGGGTAAATTTATGCCATGCCATTAAAGTATAGTGTCACGGAACAAGCGTAAGAGTGAGCTATCTTGTCCAAAGTATAGCATTTCAAATTTAAAAAAAAAGAACAAAATCTTTAGAAAAATATCTTTTCGATATGATCTTTCTCAGACATTTCACTATGTTTAATGTCTAATGTAAAGCTAATGATTCACGCTGCTTTTTCCTATTCGGGATCTAATCCAAGCGTCGCGCCCCTCTTTTAATTTATTGAAGTTCACCATCGCATCAAATTAGAACCTTGGAGCAAATTGTGGAGGAATTTCTGGAGCATGCTAAAAGATGGATCCTCAAATACATTTTCGATCCCATCCATCCATTTATTCTACGATTCTGAATCTCTTCTAAGGAACCACCGAATCTATTACTAAAATTGAGGTAAAGCAATTGGTAAAGGCATTATTAAAGTTGACGACCATGTGTGTCCCGCCCTAACCCTTAGACACTCAATTTCGAAATTGAGAGCAAATTTCGGAAAATACTAATGTGGAAAGTAGAAAAATGAAAAGAAAAACAAGAATTGCTATTATACTTTTGGGATAAGTTTACGAGAAATCATAAAACTTATCACAAAAATGCAGTTAAGTCATAAAACTTTCATAAAGTAAAATCAAGTCCCAAAACTTATCAAATTAGTTCTATTAAGTCATTCCGTTAACTCTATCCAATTTAGCTAATGGGAAATGCTGACGTGTTTTATTTTATTATTTTCTTAAGACATGCAATGACCATGTGATGCCCACCAAATGCCATGTTAGAAAAAACATTCGAAATACAAACTAAATTAGAATAAAATATAAAAAAGATAATTCTTTTTTTTTTGAAAAATCCAAATTCAGAGTAACGGTTGTGGCCAAGCCCTCGCTAGTAGTCACCGCCACAAATGCCAGGAAGGGCCGATGGAGGTTGCCTAGGCCTTCTTGAAGCCCAGCAACCCTCGCCGGCCCCTAACGAGGGCCTGTTGGCCTAGATCTAGGATCTGAGCAAGGGTCATCGATCAGGCTATCGCAGATCTAGGGCGAGGGTCTCGCCCTCCCCTAAATCTAGGCTAGTAGGCCCTCGTTGGGAGCCGGCAAGGATCATTGGGCTTTGGGAAGTCCCAAGCGACCTCCACCAACCCTTCGCGACATATGCGGCGATGGTCACTAGTGAGGGCTTGCCCCACAGTCGTTGAGTTGAGTTTGGTTTTTCTTTTAGCTATTTTATTTTTTAATCTAATTTAGTTTGTAGTTTCTTAATTTTTGAATATTTTTTTCACGCAACACTTGGTGAGCATCACATCATTGCCATGTGTCTTAAAAAATAATAAAATAAGACACGTCACATTTTCTGTATGCCTAACTGGACGAAGTTAACATAAGGTTTTTAATTGAACCAATTTGACAAATTTTATAATTTAATTACATTTTTTAAAGTTTGAGGATTCAATTGCATTTTCATAATAAAGTTTGAGACTTCCACTGTTCTTCAATTTCAAAGAGAGAGAGAAAAACAGAAAGAGGAAAATGCATAAGGGCAGTCTCGGAGATTCGCAGCCGTATAAAACCCTAACCCTAATCCTAACTCGCCGTATAAAAGCCGAGGTGATAAGCAGCGTGCCATTCCTCTGGTCTACCATTTTCGCTGCCGTCGCCCTCGAAGCCCTAAGCACTCTCGAGCTCTCGATTCGGCGCATCCGCAGCCATGGTAAGCATCCGTCTCCCGCCAATTCTCTCTTCTCTTCCCGTGAATCTGCACGACGGGGCATGAATTCGAGGCTTCGATGGAGATTCCGGAGCTTCTGTATCTCGGGATTCAGCATTCGTGAGGGTTTTTGGTCGAGAGATGAGAGCGCGCGTATGGATAGATCCGGGGCTCAGTTTATCGAATTGCATGAGTTGCCCTCGATTGCGCTTGGTGTTGCCGTGTTCGCTCGGTGGAAAAGGTTGGAGCTTGGAAGCTTGTAGTGATGCCGCCTCTTTTGTGCCTCTCAAACTGTTGACGATTCGGCCTGTTGTTTTTTCGATTGCGTCTATTGCTGCTTGCTTCTTTGAGATGAATTTGGGTGGCGGTGCCTTCTCTTTATCCAATTTGAAGTTTTGAACTGTGCGGATCTTAAGCTAGCTGATTTGCTTCGAGTCTAGTAGCTCATGGGTAGTCTAGCTGTACTGGCTTCGTCCATTGCTATGATGCTATGATGGTTGTAGTGCGTGTTAAATGGTTCGTTCAGGAGAAGATATAGTCATGTGATTGTTGCTTCATTGTTTTTTTTAGTGGCACTTTATATTTTGGGAAGCTGTTAGATGTTCTCGAACTCGCTGCCTGCCATCTTTTTGGATTCTTCGTGTTTTGATCATTCGATTAGAATTCGTTTGATGATGATACAAGTACTCTTTTTGCCGTGTTTCAGTCGAAAAGAAAGGTTAGAGAGCCCAAGGAAGAAACCGTCACCCTTGGCCCTGCTGTTAGAGAGGGAGAATATGTTTTTGGCGTGGCTCACATTTTTGCCTCCTTCAATGACACATTCATTGTAAGTGTATTCTGATTGTTGTAGTTTAATGAGTTCGTTTGTTCTTTATACATCCTTAATTGGAATTTTTTTTTTCCTGCTTGAACTACAGCATGTGACTGATTTATCTGGTAGAGAGACCCTCGTCCGTATTACTGGTAAGCAATTAATGATTGTTGTGTTTACTGTGAATCCTGTGCAAATCCCTTTTCATTTTTCCTTGCTGTCGCATGCACATTCAGTAGGTTGTCAAACAATCAAAATCCCTCATAGGCACAATGATTCATTTCATGTTATGATAAGCAAAGAATCCAGTTAGGGGTATGGTCAGTCCTGATTTCACCTCATTCAGATATGATATTTTGCTGCATCAAAATTCACTGCTTTTATTTTATGTACAAATTGGCACATCAAAATCTCAGAGTTTGGTAAAGCAAGCTGTAATTAATGTAGTTGTAGAAGGAAAATGAAAAGAAAACAAATAAATGATGAAAGTGGTTGCTTTGACAAAAATCGGGGATCTAAAAAGCCTTTTCAATAAATAATTCGTCGCAAAAAATTTTAGTCAAATTAGGTTGACAAACTACTGCTACAAGCTGAAAGATAAAACTTGGAACCAGAAAACAGTATCCATTCCGAGACTAGAATTTAGTATCCTTTGCAAGACTATGTTCTTTATGATATACACTTGCAGCTTTTCTGCTAATTCTGTTCTCATATGTTTTATGTTATCCCTTTGAGTTGAAATCGATGTTCTTGCTCCTAGTCTAAAGTGATCATTGAAGAATAGATGCACACCTATTAGAAGTTTTAGGAGGACAAGCTTGACTTACTTTAGCTACATTGAGAAATTAACTTTTGGCATATCATATATTGCCTTTTCCTTTTTTTGGAAGTTTTTGTATTTGCATTCAAAAATTTGACTGCTGTATAATGGCTAGTTATATTTTTGTACAACAGGAGGCATGAAGGTTAAAGCCGATAGAGATGAGTCTTCTCCATATGCTGCGATGCTTGCTGCTCAGGATGTTGCCCAAAGATGCAAGGTTTATTCTTATTTCTGTTTAAATATCCTGAATGATTCCCCCCATTTATGTAAAAATGTTCCCTGGAGAGAGAGAGAGAGAGAGAGAGAGAGAGAGAGAGAGAGAGGCAATTAATTTTTTTTCCATGTTCTCTCTCTGTCGTAGTATAGCCATGCAACCTCGTGTTTACTTTAGAGTCATTTTTCTACTTGTAGGTTTTCTCTTCTAATTTTTCTTTGAGGGGCTTCTGTTTGAGATGATTCGCGGAACTACATTTTCCTAAGTTTTGTGTAATTATTTATTTCCTTGGATATAGGAGCTTGGTGTCACTGCCCTTCATATTAAGCTCCGTGCAACCGGCGGGAACAAGACCAAAACTCCTGGTCCTGGTGCCCAGTCAGCTCTTCGAGCCTTGGCTCGTTCTGGAATGAAAATTGGTCGCATAGGTAAGTCATATCTTGTTAATTGTCTTCAAAATAATGGCAACTATTTTTGTACTTGGGTCATGGACAATCTCAGCTTTTTGGTCAATATGATAATCACAATGGTAGGTTGCACTTTTGCAAATCTTTTGAATCAAAGCAGTTAGCATAATATTACGTTGTCCAGGGACAAGTCAAGAAATTACAGCGAGTTTCTCTTAATTTTATGACGCATCACTTGCATTACAAATTTTTGGTGCTTTTCATTGCTCTAGTCTTTGGAGTCAGTAATCATGTAGAGGAATGAATAGGCTTTCATTGTTACTTATGGTGTTTGGCTTTCATGTGAATTTTGCATTGTGGGCTTAGTATTTAACAAAATGTTTTGCCATGTTTGCGAAATGTAAGGGTAGAACACAAAGTGATTGTCTAGGAGAGACACACCTTCACCACATTTATTTGATTGTCTGCGTTACATTGGGTTCCTTAAATTTTCCTCTACAATTGTGGAAAAGTATTTTATGAGGTATATTTAATGGAAGTGAGATTCTGTTAATATACATGTTGGTTCTAATGAGGCATCATTTTCTAGAAGCATTTTTTCTTGCAATTCCATAGGGCTTTTCACCCACCATATTTCTATGTCCTTACTGGTGTAAAGATTTGGGTCCATTTTACCGTCTTTGCACCCTTTACGTCTGTCGATTCGATCTTGACTTAAGTCCTTCATTATTGTCCAGAGGATGTGACACCGATTCCGACTGATAGCACCCGAAGAAAGGGTGGTAGAAGAGGAAGAAGGCTGTAGGCAATGTCTTTCATCCCTTATCAAGCTTCAGTGTTTCAGTATCTCCTATTAGCCTTGGTTCTGGGGTTGGAACAGTTTTGCTCTTAGAAACTATTTTTGTACTTCCAAAAAGTGGCTAGCTGGAATACTTACAGATGGGAATTTCTGGAGATTTATGGCGTTTGTGGTTCGTGATAATTGCATTTGAGATTCTTAATTATGGATTGACAAGTTCCGGAGAATAGATTAACGTCTATTTGTTTCCCTGTGCATCTTTTTGTCACTTCATATATGGTGTTGGAAAGTTTTCTTTACACAATAGCGCGAGGAATAGGAAAGATTGTTTTATGGCAATCAAAATCTTGTCATAACCAAGGTCACATCTTTGTTTGCCGTTGACGTTTACAGCAAACATGCCTCTTACCGCTGAAACTTAAATCGTCATCTAAATTTCGAAAATTACGAGGAGAATCATTTGTGAAATGATTCGATAAACAATAATCTTATAAATCAAATACTACTTGCATTTGTTGCCGTGAGGATGGTTTTCACTGATACTCTGGCAGGTAACCATGAAAAATTTCAAGCTTGTAAACTTGAGTCATATTTACTCAAAATTAATTTTCATGTCACAAAAAATTTGAAATTGGTACATTCATGTCACGTTTTCCTTTTTTTAACTTCGGTCAAATTGTTCCGTTGAATTCATGAGGTGGAATGATGTGTGGCAGCAATTTAGATGACGTGGTAATGCACGTGAAAATTCATTTCTCTCTTCGTTGCTTCCTTCATTTTTTCAACGAACGCTCTCTCTCTCTTTCTCTCTGAGCATATACTGTTTTTTGGCCCCAATCCGTGATTAGGCTTCAGAACTCATTCGAGCACTCTTTTATTAATCTTCACATCTTTAAATTTTTTTTTCCCGTGTTTGTGTGTCGAACTTGTTCTACTTTGTCCAAAAAAACCCAAGGAATTGTCTGTGAAAGTTTATTCTTTTGGCTTGCATGTCAAACTTGAAAAATCCCAAGCGGTGTATATGCCGAGCTCGATCTTCTCGTCTTTGCTAGTTGTCTGAAGGAGTTAATTTCTTTTTGGCTTGGTTCATTAAAATTCCAAATTTACAGTAGATTTCCTAGCGATAAACCTCTCTATTTCTCCTATTACAAATTTCAATCGATTAAAGATGCGCTTGTTAAGATTCACCATTTGTTATCTATTGTTTTGATTTTTTGTTTAATTCGTGTAATTACTCTGCCCTGATTCAATGCGTGAGCTCTTCTTATAGCTTTTGGCTCTTTAGATGAAGAAAAAAATCGATCAGATGGGTTTCGAAACTCGAAACAATTCAAGCTGTGTTGGATGTGTTTCGTGGAGTTTGTCTTGTCATGGTAGTACACGAGACACGCAAAGACATATTGAGGAAGGCATTTGCATTGGCAGTTGGCCTCTGCTGTTTTCTGCTAGTATCATTTAGATTTGATGTTTGTTCAATTGTGACACGATGTTGATGTATTGCACTGAGCATGCTACATCTATAACAGAGCCATACTTCACAAATGCAGCAAGATTGAAGTGGGCATGATTGAGTGCAGCTAAAGCAACACAATAAGGACTTGCAGGTGGAAGTTGTGAAATTGGAAGTAAATGAGAAGATCTATAGCAGAGCCATACTTCTAGGGATAGGAGTGATGAGTGTGCTAACAGCGTTCAAGTCGGATTGAAGAATCGGACATTGCTTGCCTTAGTTTTGCAACAATGTTGCTACTGCAGAAATGCTATGCTGCAGGCAAGCCATTCAATCTATGCTACTTTTGAGGCCTAATCAGAAGCAGACGTCCGAGAACGTCTGCAGAAACTTACTAACGTGATGTTAACAAGTCAAGAACCTAGATACCAACACCTTAGGTTTGAAAGTTTGCAAGGACAGTCTTTTCCAGTCTAAACATATGTTTCTTCCGTGTCGTGACTCTTGACGCATTTGAAAGCCTTGATGTTGCGCACAATGCAGGGCCACATAGACGAAGGGATAAACCACAATACAACTGCCCCAATGAGGGTGGCTTAATACAGAAGAATGAAGCACAACTTGGAAACCATTTCCATACTAAGCTTTATCAAACATATATAAAGGATGGAGACCAGAGAGAATATTGACAAAGACCAGTCGCTATGGGACCCTAATTCCTTTTTTTTTTTTTTGATAACCCAGGAACCCCCCGCACGGCCGACAGCCGGAGGGGTAAACCTGGGGTGACGCTAGCGCAGGACCCACCACCACGGTGCCACACTTAAGAATCTCTAACGACTATGCTGGGGTTCGAACTCTGATTCCTTCGTGGGGGGATAAGAGCGCAAGCCAACGCAGCCGCTGTGGGCGGTGGTGGGACCCTAATTCCTTACTGCAAGATGAAACCAAAATTGAGCACTGCCTAAAGACGTTATTTTACAACCAGCCAACAAGCCAGAAAAGGCTCAATCCACACCGGCCAACAGAGGTCCAGCAACATGATCTCTATCCCAACCCAGCAACATGATCACTATCCCAACCGGCCAGTAAAAGTTTGAAAAAGCTCAATTCACACCAGATTTGAACAAGCTTTACACAAGTTATCCAACTCTCCCTGCAGATTCATTGTCTTGCTTCATTTTGAGATTCTTGAGTTGAGAGGGTCCGGAAACTTGGCTTGAAACATCCATTGTATGGGTTGCACCACCTCGGCGAACTTCTTACTGTGTTACTACCAGGCATCTTAAATAAATAAAAAAATAGAATGTTATTTTACTAATCACAGTGGATTGAAAAGTTCTCAAGAAAATTATTATTTACCCTCAAATATGAGTTTCCAGTGACTTCAGATACCACAACCTTTGAACTGTGTAGCCTTGACCAGTAACAGCCTTAACAATTGCATTATAATTCACCAACTTCGACTTACAACCCTGGAAATTTTCTATATGGCGGCGTGTATACTTTGTGATGTCTCCAAACTCCATAACTCCGCCCAAGCGGAGTGCAATTGTAAATTCGCCAAACATTTGCAAGAGAACGACAAACAAACCACTTGGTTCGCAAGAATTAGTCATCTTCACAGTTCACAGTAATAAATGTTCTTTCCATCTCAACAGAGAGCATCATGAGTCAGGTTATCTAATTACAGAGTAGCTATTAAGAACAATAGACCAAACATCAAAACCCTTCTGATGTAAGTCAACTAAGAAAAATTACATCGTCAAAGCATGTGTTTACTGCTGAAGCATAGTAAAAACCCTGATTGAGTCGAATCAATCCATGAGCTAATAAGAACTTGTTCAAGTGCCAAGGTTGGGCTCATGAAAACAAGAAATGAATTGAAAAGTCCATGAGATCTGATCGATTGTTGCTGTTGTTGTTTTTTTTTTTTAATCGAAAGAGCCAAAAGCTGTAAGACGTAAATTTGGAATAAAATTTAAAAGTCCACGCACTGAATCAGGAAGGAAGAGCAAGTACACAAACTAAACAAAGAATCAAAAATCTTAACTAGACATCCTTAATCAAATAAAATTTGGAATAGGAGGAATAGAGGTTTATTGCCAGGATATCTACTGTAAATTTGGTATTTTCATAACCAAGCCAGAAAATGAACTCTCGCATACATCTAGCAAAGACGAGAAGATCTAGTTTGACAAACAAACTGCTTCGCTATCAACAAACAAGACAAAAAAAAATGAATAGGTAAACTATCAAAAAAGCCTTAAACCTATTGCACTTGTGTCAATATAATCCTAAACCTTTCAATTTGATCAATATTTTTTGGACGCAAAAAAAAATGGCAAATTTAGTTCTAAACCTTTTGACGATTTGTCAATTTAGTCCTTTTGGCCAATTTTAACTATAAATTGTTGATATGGATGTTCGCGCATCCTACATGGCATAACCGATACTAACATGGATAATTTTTTATAATTTTTTTCAAAATTTATGATTTTTTTTTTATTTTTTCTTCTCTTTTTTTTATTTTCCTTTTTCTTTCTTCTAAGCCCAGTGAAGATCGACTGACCCTCGCCAACCACAGGCGAGGGATGCCAAGCCCTCGCTGGTCATGAGCGGGGGTCGCAGCCCTTGCCCAATGGTCGTCTTGCTGGTAAGGGCTTTGCAACTCTCACTTGGGATCTATGAGGGTCGGTAGGACCTTGCCTATGATCGGCAAGGGTCACCAGAAAGGGTCGGCTTGTGACCCTTGTCAAGCACATATCAGATCAAAGAAAGATCAGATAAGTGCGAGGAGTAATTACAGACTATGGAAGAATAAGAGTGTGCTCAACGAAAAAGAGTGCTTTCGGAGAGAGAATGATCCCTAATTGAAAGAAAAATGGCCACGAAGCAACGTGGAGAGAGATATGAATTTCGATAGGTAATTATTGCGGCATGCAAATTGTTATCATGTCATTGCACATCGGCCATTTAACAGAAAAATTGATGGAAGTTAACGAATATTGGCAAATGTGACTTGAGTGTACCAATTGGGATTTTCGGTGACATGACAATTAATTTGCGTAAAAATGATACATGAGTGTACCAATTGGGAAAAGTTCTTATTCAGGCTCTTTCTTTGATCCTATAATTACTCCCCGCACTTATTGGATCGAATTGATACGAGCCCACGACTTCTCGCCGGGTTCGTTCACCAACGTCATACCTACGGAGAGATCTCGTTTTCAATAGTTATTGATTCGACAAATCACGTAGAACTAGATGCAAAATCAAGCACAATAATCAATCCCATTTTGAACTTCTCTCTCTCCCGTCCAATTTGGAGAGGTGTTGTTGATATCGGTTATAGACTGACGGAGTGGCTAGGGTTTAATTGGTTGGTAAAGTTCGTAGCTTAGCTTTGGAGTAGCCACGAGTTTTGCTAGGTTAAAATCGTGGCCGTAGAGTGACCGATTCGGTGGCCGCATGAATAATTCTGGACCGTACAATTTGTGAGTGAAAAGCTCTTTTTATACTCGAGAACGGACTACAAATGCTGAGTAAGCTTAGCAAACATAAGAAAAGTCCTATATGTAGAAGAATATGGAAAAATATACGGACGTTGATTCGATTCTAAACTTTTAAATTTTGCTAATATAGTCCTAAAATTTTGCGCGAAATTCCAATGTGATCTTATAGGTAAATTTTTCGCCAGATATCGCTGACGTGGCGGTCAAGTCATCACTGACCATCCTACGCAGTACACTGTCACGTTGGCAGTTTCCTGTGCAAATTAGCCTAGACGACTACATTGAAATTTCACACAAGGATTGATAATTACATCGGTAAAATTTTAAAGCTTACGGCTGAATTGATATCCGTCTAATAGGTTCAAGACTAGTTGGACAATTTCCCTCTAGAAATATTAATGTATCTAAGTAAGAAAGTTGGGGATGTAATATGGGAGTTCCGAAATCTACTCTCGCATGTTTCTCTTTCCACTTCCTTGTTTTTTTTTTCCCATTCTCTTTTGTAGTCTTTTCTTCCCGGTTTTTTTTTTATTCTTGCAAGTTGTATTGTAACTCTAATATGTACTTTTTGGCCCCCCATGTGGATCCTTAGAATAAAGAAAATAACACTATCTATCTAAACTGTAATACAGTGTGCGCTCTTCGACCATTGTTTTTCTTTTTAACATGCAATGAACTTGCTGATAGATATTTTAAATATAAATATCTGACGGTCCGAGCCATTAAGTAAAATAGAATAAATTGTAAAATTCTAAGTACGCTCACTGTAATTAAATATATATATTTAAAATTATAAAACTTTATTCCGTTTCATTAGCTTAATTAAAGCCCAGACGAACAGTAACAAGAACTGTTCTTGAGGCGAATAGCACGGCCAATTTCCAAACGTTCAAGGTGATTTTGTGGGGGCGGATCTCTCGTCTCTCAAAGATACTGCGGGTACGTACTTAGCGTGATGGGCTATATTTGTTTTTTCGATCCCTAGTTGGGGGACATTTTCTCCAATCATATAAAACTGGTTGGTGAACTACTAACGAGCAAAGCGTTGACTATGGCTCGAAGTTAATTTCGATTGATTTGATATCCGAACCGTGATTGAATTGCAAGAACGGTCGGCTTATATTTGAAAAGTCCCGGAATTGAGCTATTGCCAATAGGATCGTGGATGGTGCAAAGAAGGGAAATTAGTTTCCCACAAGACTTCTTTTGCTTATTGAAGTTGAAGTCCGTGTTGACTTCAAAGGATATCTAAAAGTTTGTAGAATCTAAATATTCAGTTGTTGAGTTTTGGTCTCCGGTGTACAGCGAGCGTAATAAAGACGTGTGAAAAATATTGAAAAGCAGAGAGAGCATTCAAAGTCGTTATCTAAGAGCGTTGAGTGTATTGAAAAACTTCTTTGTTGTGATTGTTTCTTGTGAGTTGGGAAAGCACTTACGAGTGAGTGTGATTAACCTATCATTGCGGAACCTTCTCATGAAACTCCCCTGTAAAAGACACCACAAAATCACGTTAATCCATTGTGTTCGGGTCATGTTTTTGCAGTTCATTGATTTTTCAAATCGTTTCGTTTGTTCACGCCTCCACCCAAACCATACCAAACTAGTATCTGAGCCTAGGGTTATTGTTAGTTGATTATTCTAAGAATTTTGTCCATTTGCAATTATTGCTATAGCTTCTATGAAATTCAAGTTGGAGAAATTTATCAGGCGGGAATAATCCTAACTTGTGGTGCATTAAGATGCGCGTGATGTTGGAGACTTACGTTTTGGATTTAGCATTGGAGGAAGACGATATTGAAAACGGAAGAAAAGACTAACATTTTGAAAAGGCTAGGAGTATTTATTATATCGTCGAATTTTGGGGATGACGTTTTGGTTGAAGTGGCAGGTGAAACGAGGCAGCTGCAATTTGGGCAACATTGGAGCGTTGTACATGTCGAAATTGCTCTCATAAAACTTTCCTCAATCCAATGGTTCTTCACTTTCAAGATGGTTGAGGAAACATCAATCCGGGATCACTCAAGTGAGTTTAATTAATAAAGTCGTTAACTATCTGAAGATATAAGGATGAGAAGATATCTGATCAGTGTGGCAAGCTATGATGTTGCTTTGCTCTTTGCCCAGTTCTTGTGAGCATTCCTGTGATGCTCCGATGAGTGGGAGTGAGACTATTGCCGTGGAAGAAGTAAAGTCTCTATTGTTCTACAAGGAATTGACAAACGAAGCTGCAGAGCAACAATCAGAAAAGTGGCGCTAAGAGCTTGATCGACATATAGTGCTCAAAAGTTTTCGAAGGTGCACTCGTGGCTATGAAGGCGAGGAGGACTGGTAGTCTGCGGACTCTGCACTACTTTCAGGGTTAGACAGTTACATGTTCAGCTGATGCAATTTCGTTCATGTTATTAGAGTCGTACTAGACAAGAGCTGTGGCACATGCAACTCAAAAAGCACGTTGGGAGCTAATTCCAATTTTCACGTAAATATTTCATAATTACTCTACCCATGTTCGGTGCACAGTTCGGTTCATTCTTATCCCTTCACTATCCTAGAAACTTGCTAGGAGCTACTCCTTGCCCAAGTCCTCTTTGATCTTAGCGACCACTCCCCGGCTCGTCTAACCAAGTCGTTATAGGCCCTCTAGGTTCTGCGTGGTTCATTCCCGAACCATACACTTACTAGAGAGGATCCTGCTTTGATATCATATTGTGACATTCCTAGATTAACTCGGTGAAATATTATCCGTTTTGGCTCGTTCCATACCGAATCTCGCGATTTTATCTTTTTTGTGTACAGAGCACGCTTAACTTTAGAGTTCCAAAACTAAGCATTGTCATTTCATCAAAAGGCGTTTATGTGAGTTAATTTAAATTTTCACATATCTATCTCAAAATCGCCCTCCTCATGTTTGGCGCACAATTCGATTCATTCCCGCCCCTTTCGTCATTCTAGAAGGCTGCTAGAAGCCCGCTCCTTGTCCAGGCCCTCTCTGATCGCCCTTGTCAGACGGGGTCATTACAAGAGATGTACGGACGTATGGAGTGAGCGGACATTCTTCCGTGTAATTAGAAAATCGAGAAACTAGACTTTTGCGAACATTGCATATTCGGCAAGAACCACGGGATACAGTTAGCGCGGCAGTTTGCAAGACCGCGGGTACAGCGGATCTTTATCGTTCAGACTTGCGGGGCCCTCGCAAGCGCAGACAGAGAGCAATTCCTTGCCTAATCACGAGCGGGGGGGCCGCAGAGGCTCGGCAACACCGGCCGCCCCCCATGCACGGCCCCAGGCGAGCGCTCGCCGGGTTCCCCCGACCCCCGCCAATGCCTCCACCGGCTATTGCAAGCGGCGAGGGCCCCGACTCCGGTGTTGATCCGCCGTTTTTTTTTTTTTTAATAAAAGAGCTCTCCAATCCGCACATATTTTGCCTTGGGTTGGAAAGTGCTCTAAACAGGAAAGCCCTCCGCCCACCCGCCCTCACATCGCCATCGTGGCCATCGACTCTCCCACGTGCGTCCGCGGTACTACGTTGGCTTGCCCCGACAAGGTAACGACGAACGACGAGACGAGCGCCGCGTCAGCCCCTCCCGGCGCTTCCCAACCACCCGACCGAACAAAAACGGCAAGAAATAAATATAAGTAAACAAATAAGAGAAAAGGGAGGAAGCGGAGCAATCATACGACAGCTCCGTCTTGTGAACTCTGCCAGCTGCAAATGTTGCCATCGACAGCCTATAACCCTTTCAATTTCGTCTCCAAAAGCACAACCTTAAACAATTGCAACAATGAAAAGTTAATCAATCTTATCCGAACTTTAAAAATGAATTAAGAAAAGAAAAGAGGGGGAAGAGATAATGATTTTTTATTTTCATTTTTTTTATTGATTCAGTTTTTTTTTTTTTTGATAACTTCAATGTCCCACGACAGCAATTCAACCCCCAGTCAATGCCCCACCACGCACTCCCCGCCAAAAGAATCCCATCTGTCACTGCAATGTCTCTACATACATGCCCACAGATTTGAAGACGAAATTTATAAAATCTTTAATTGAGGAAAAAAAAATCAGAAAAAGAAAAGAGAAAAAAAAAAGAAGAAAAAAAAGAAATGAGCTTCATTTGACCGGAACACCCTCGCGAAGTCCACCATATCACCGCGCCGCCCGTGAGTCACGACGCTTTCTTTATAACGATCCGGCAAAGGCGGGCGGGCGGGGGCCATTTTCGACCTTTCCCGCCCCCGGGGGGGATTCAATGCAGGGAGAGCCGAGGGAATCGGTGGGTGGTGCGTCGCGCGGACAGGAAGACCCGGCAGTCGTCCCTGGGGCAGATGGTGGGGACGTACGCGATGTCGTCGCAGCCGTCCGTCCGGTCCCGCCGGAAGTCGACCAGCGCCGTGAACATCGCGAGGAAGAGCGTCAGGTGGTTCAGCGCGTACCTCTGGCCCACGCACTGGTGGGGCCCAGCCCCGAAGGCCAGGAAGTTCCTCTTGTAGACCTGGTCCTCCCGGCGCTCCTCCGAGAACCGGTCCGGGTCGAAGCGGTCCGGCTCGGTGAACCCCTGCACGGCTCGAGGCGTCAATTTCCGACATGCCACAATAACGTCGTTCGTCTAGCACCGTATAAGGTCATATTAAGGCTCCGTTTGTTTCATATAAAATAAATGATTTCGAAAACATTTTTATTAAAAATGATCGTTTTTTTTTATCTCTTACAAAAATAAATGAACGGAAAATGTTTTCATTAAGTAAATTATCGCAGAAAATATAAATATTTTTTATTGACTGATTATTTCGAAAAATCATTTTTAGGGAAATGTTTTTTAAAGATTATTCATTTTTCACGAAACAAGCGAACCCTAAGAGAAAACCCAAGACTAATGTGATCCGATCACAATCCATGCTAAATAGACATATATGAATTGGTACGCTGACCAACTCATTAAATAATTCAAACGAATTTTGTTAACTAATTCTCTAAAAGTACAAATTAAATAATTAATTTAGAGAAATCTTGTATAATTTTTTCACGTGCAATATGTAATCACCAATATTAAAAATGTCGTATCTCGACTAAAATATACTCATTAAGTCTAATCCGGACACTTTCGTAGCCCTACTTGAAAAGAGGACTCGAACACCGAAGGAAAGACGATGGTGCCCTTCGGGATCGTGTACGAGTCCGTCAGCTGGAACTCCTCGCTGGCGATGTGGGGGACCATCGTCGCCGGGGCGCGGTACCGCACCACCTCGCGCGCCACCGCCTCCGTGTACTTCATCTGCCTCAGCTGGTCGCTGGTGATCAACCTGTCCGAATCCGGTGACCAGATTCCGGCGACCTCGTCGCGCACCTGTCGGCCGAAAAAAAAGGAGGAGGGAAAGGGCGGAGATTGGTCGGCGAGGGAGGGAAAGACGTCGGAAAGCGACTCAACGACAATGGCATCGTCGCCGTAACTAACGGTGGCGTTGATGAGCTAGAGATAAGGGGAGTTTGACCAAGAAATTCCGCTAATTATATTTTTAAACGGTATACTATATAAAAAGAAAATGACACTTGTCAAGATTCAAATAATCATCGATGAGCCCCAATAATCAAATTCAAATGATGACATGGTTGGATTCGTTTAGACGGTGTGCTTAGGCTTTGCTTATTTCGCGAAAAAATGATTGCCCGCAAAAATGATTATACGAATAATATTTTCGTCATCCATGATACAGGCGATCGATTTTAGAAAATTATTTTTTGAACCGTTCATTTTTCATGAAATAAACGGGGACCTTAGTCACGTCTAATTCCTAACAAAGATGGATTGGTTTGACCCATTTCTACCCGCCATCGTCGCGTTTTCTATTCTCAATTATATATCTCATGAACTAGCCGAGTTTAGCATGACTAGCGGGGCGTCCAGAGATGTTCAAGCGCCCCCACTAACTATAATCTCCATCGGGCGTGACAGATTCCTGTTCTAAACACACCGGCTAATTTCCGTAGACAGATGAGTGTAGTCGCTCGATTCAGTACACATTATGCGCATCTCGTTATTATCAATGAATTTAACTTTTTTTTTTCGAGAAACCCTGTTTTTTTTTTTCTGTTTTTGAGAAATTGATAGCCGTTATATCGAATAAATGATCCTAAGACTAAGAGCTTCTCAAATTATTGTAATAAAATTGCGCAAATTGCGCTAAAAAACGGGTAACGTTTTTTTCTCTCCTTTTTTCAACCGAAACTGTCCTTTTCCCCTTTCTAACGTTACACTTTTGCTGTTAGAAGAAAAACACCGGGGGAACAAACAGAAGCTGCTAACCTTGGCAAGAACCTGTGGATGCGAGTCAAGGAGCGCGACGGCCCACAGCAGCGACGAAGTGGACGCGTCCTGAGCCGCAAACAAGAAGTCGAAGAGGTGGCCGCCGATCTCCCGGTCCCCCGAGTGCGGCGGCGGCGGAGCCGCTTCCCTCGCCGCGCCGGCCTCCCTCGCCGTCTCCTGCATCCAGAAGTCGATCAGGCAGCACGGTTCCTCCCCCCTTTCCATCCTCTCCTTGCTCTTCCCCGCGCAGCCCGCCAGCGTCTCCACGAGCCGGTCCACGGCGAGCCTCGCCTTCCGGAACGCGAACCCGGGCAGGTCGAAGGGCAGCTTCATCAGCCCGACGTTGAACAGGTTGTAGTCCACGTCGAACCTCTCGCGTTCTTCTCGGCTCAAGTACGGCCCTACCATCCGGTAAAAGTTGGCATCAACTCGATCACACGTCGAAAAACAGAATCGGGAAAGAAAGAAAGTGACGCCGCACATGCTGCTGCAATGTCATTGTCCATGTCCGGCGCAGCAACATACGCAAGACTTTAAACTAGGAGGAAAAGCATTAAAAAAAGAAAAGTAGGCAAATCTTTAGCTCGAGGGCAGGACATAAGATTTTGCATAAACTTCATGAATCACAACATATATACGTCCGAAGAAAACCATATGTTAAGCACTAAAATAGGCGAGAGTAGCGGTCCCGCCTTTTTCATAATCTGTCGTTGTCCATCACATCATACATGGAGCTCGGTCTTACCTGCAAAGACAGTCTGGGAGGTCTCGAGGTTCATGTCACGGGCGAGCAGCCGGAGCGCGATGGCCTTCGGCAGCTGGCCAGCCGCCGGCGGCGGCGGCGACGAGAGATCGACCCATTTCTCGAGATGCTTGAGAATTATGATCTGCTGGAGGGAGGTGTAGGTGCAGAGGGCCTTGGGGGTGAAGTTGGGGGCGATGCGGCGGCGGAGGTCCTTGTGCTCCTGTCCCATCATGTAAATGAGGTTGTGCTCCCCGAAGAGCTTCCTACCGAAGGGGTGGCCGACGAGGCGGAAGGCGTCGGGGCGGACGTTGGCGAACACCCGGTGGGACAGCTCCGTGTCCTGGACGAAGAGGATGAAGCGGCCGACGACGTAGTTGGCGGAGACGCCGAGCGGGGACGCGGCGGCGAGGCGGGACTGCCGGTCCCAGAAGCCGGCCGGGTCGGCGACGAGGCGGGCGGCGCCGCCGAGGAAGGGGAGGACGAGTGGGGGCCCGGGGAGGGAGCGCTTCTTGAGGAGGTAGGAGACCTGCTCGAGGAGGGCGAGGAGGGCGAGGAGGGAGAGGAGGTGGGGCGCGACGGACGCGAGAGAAGCCAGCAAGGAGGAGGTCATTGTCTCTCTCTCTCCCTCTCTCTCCCTCCCTAGCTTTCGTTCGCGATGGCGGAGGTATGTGCGCGGTCGGGTCAACGGTCGGAAGGAGGTTTGGTTTGCCAAGATCGGAAGTGTGTAGAAGAAACTTGGAGAGAGAGAGAGAGAGAGAGGGGCGAGGCGGGGCGGAGGTATATATAGGCGGCGGACGGCGGCGGTGGAGGCGAAGGTGGGGGTGCTGACTAGATCCAGCTAGGAGGGGAGGATGACGTGGCGGGTGTCCCGCGAGCTCTGTTCTTTTCTTTCTCCGTCTTTTCGGCTCTTCTTGGCGCCGGAGTGAGGTGACCGGAGGACGGCTCGTTACCGTGAGGAAGACAATGGACGGATTTTCGTGGCTGCCATGCAACGCTGAGAGAGAATGGATGTCCGGCGTGGTCGATCTCTCCTCGGGGTTGCGCGATCCGAGCGGTCCCGGCATTGAGAACCCGAAGCCGGTGCCGCAATCTGGGCTTGCCCGTGGCATGCCATTCGTGGCCGCTCAGGTTGAGCACACAAGCCCATGGAACATCCGAACTTTCAGTCTTCTCGTGTTTTTATTTTGTATTAGTTTCTTAATTTTTGGGATTAATACCACGAAAACCCCAAACTGGTAAACCTGTGACAATTTTACTCAAAATTAATTTTTTGACCATGAAAACCCTAAACTGGTACACCTATGATAAATTTATCATAAACTAATTTTTTTACAGCCAAAAACCCCGAACTTGTACATTTGTGACAAATTTATCCTTCAATAGTTTTAATTAAATTAAATTAATACTACAAAAAATCATAAACTGATTGTCTATGACAAATGGAGGGTAAAACATAAAATTGGTACATCCGTCAATTGCTGCGTATTATTTAACAAAGCAATTTAACAGTAAAATTTAACTGAAATAAACTAAGGGTAAAATTATCACAGGTGTACCAATTTAAGGTTTTTTATGTTGTGTCATCTCAAGCGCTTGTGATGTCTATTTCTGCCGTGATAAACAATGCCTCTAAAGCTTTTTAGATGATTCAACTACTCAAACTCTCACATCATGATGGTCATCTGGTGCACATTGCTTGCTCGTATTTGTTATTGAATGAGTAGACCTTTTTATACACGCTATATGCTTCCTTGTTGCGCGACCCCAGCTGAATCTAGCCCATGTGGAGTCGCACGCATTTTCGACAAGATTGTAACGAGGAACTTGCGATTCATTTTCAAGGTAGAGAAAAAAAATAAGTAGGTTGGCATGCACTCTGTAACATTCGGAATTTCGTATTAATATATATGTGACGCCGGAAGTTTTTTCATGTTCGAAACTAATACTTAGAAAATAAAACTAAGTATTATTTAAGTTAGTATGTGTGCAGACACGTAGAAATCGTTATTGGACCGTAATTTGTAAGGAGCGGATTCGGGAACGTAATTGTTCCGAACTCGAGGCGTTAATAGTAGTGTGGTATTAATTAATTTAACATTGTCTTGATAATTAGGGAGTAATATTAGTGGTTAATTTTGGTTAAGTAGTGTTAATCTTTTGTTATTTGCTAATTTGCCGTTAAGAGGGGAGGGGGAGATATTATCACAAAATATCTCTTCGGACTTTCTTTTCTCACGTGGTTTATGAAGGGAAAAGTTTGACCAAAGGCCACTTGTCCCCTTAAGCTAGCTTCTGTCCTAATTAGATACCTAGCCTAAGTAATCTTCCTTGGTCATTACTCCTACCGTATGAGCCATTGATTTCTTACACTTGGCTGTGATGAAAAAAGAAAATGCCACCTGTGAATACAATGTATTTATCCACTTCACCATCTACTTCTCTATTTCATCTTCATTTGGGTGAATACCGAATGATAATTTCACCTAAACCGTAACACCCTTCTTCATTGTCTACTTTCACCATCGCTCGGTCCAAAAATCTTCAGGAGAGCTTTAACTTTTGGTGTTTAGATTCTGCACAAGGTAAGTGAAGACTCTAGAGTTAAGCTAGTTAAATCTACTTGACACTTTTTAACTTGGTTGCTTGAGAAATACTATTCTTATGTGTGATAATAGTGAAGATATAGTGATGGTTTGATCGTTTTGCTGGTTCTATACATTTTCCAATGGATGTGTTTTGCTTCCTTAAAGTGTGTTGAAAATTGGCAAGTGTAATAGTTAAATCTGAACGTGTAAATGTTATCTTTGAGGTGATTGTTGAATTCTTATTGCTAGTTTTATGTATGTTTAAAATGGTAGAAAATCATTTTACTCAAAATGGTGTATATTAGGTGAGTGTAAATAATGATTTTGTTTACTTCTGTGCTAAAAAAATTTAAATCAAAATTCTAGCTCTGTCTACTTTACTTTTAAAACTGCTCAAACCTTACTTTCAGACTAAATCTTCAGACTTTATGTTCAGATTTTACGCTCAGACTTTACCTTCAGACTTTACATTCGGACTTTACATTTAGCCTCTATCTTCAGACTTTACATTCAGACTTTACACTCAGACTTTATATTCAGACTTCACGTTCAAACTTTTCATTCAACCTCTACCTTCAAAGTTTACGTTCAGACTTTATCTTCATACTTTACGATCAGATTTTACTTTCGGACTTTACTGTTCAGACCCTACTGTTCAGACTTTACTGTTCCGACCTCACTGTTCAGACTTTACTACTCATATCCTACCGTTTAGACTTTACTGCTTAGACTTTATCGCTCAAACCTTACTGCTCATATTTTACTTTTACAACTACTCAGACTTTGCAATTAAAATCTGGTTCTGTCTATTTTTAAAACTAACTAGAACTTACTTTCAAAGTCTGAATAAATGTATTTTTTAAACTAATGAAGTTTTATCCCAAAATCTAGATATGAGTACCTTCTGAACTTGAGTAGACTTTAGCCTTTTGAGTTAAAACCCGTACTTCTTCATACTCATTTGCTCGAATGATGCATTTCATGGCTTTAAAAGACAAAACCGTAGGGCTCGATATGGGACGGGCCAAAGCAGACATTTGCATGCAAATACTTGGTTGTCATGGCTTGAATGAGAATAATATAATTTCCGTCGCTCATTTAGTGGTGTGTAACGATGCCCTGTGTCAAGATGTCTCAAGGAGTGTTTTGAGATGTCTCGGGAGTTGAGATGCCCCGTTAGTTGGGATACCCCGGGTGTGTGTCGGGATGCCTCGAAGTTGAGATGCCCCGTTAGTCGGGAAGCCCCGGGAGTATTCGGGAGGATGAAGTAATAAACATAATCGCATGAGCATGAATATTTTACATCATATGCTTGTATCTGAGTGAAAGTATTGTGAAATGTTGCATTACTCAGACTTTATGGTACATCCAAACGGAGCAGGTATAACATGCGTTCAAGTTCTATGCATATTGTTTGCTATCCATGCATATTGATTATGCCAGGTGAAATGGTAAGTTGATTTTCCTAACTTAAAACTAGAGATTTCATTTACTGGGCCTCGGTTCATCCAATTATTTTCCAAACATGTAGGATGGATGTTCCTTAGCCCTTACCTTTTGGAATTCCCGTATATCATGAAACTGTTTATGAAAATGTGTTTTTGCCTGAGTTTGAAACAGTTTATACTAAGTGTAGCTCTACTATCTGGGTTGACGTGGGTCTTATGGAGTGGGTTCCTTTCCGGTTCATTGCATGGTACTCTAACTTTGATGGTGAGTTAGTTGGTCCATTGAGGAGCTTCGACTTAGACGATGGTGATCTCGCATTGGAAGGTGAAGTTATCGATACATGACATCTTTAGACTTTAGTCAAGGCAGAGTTTTGGTGTAGAATCTAGTTGGAGATAGGCAACCTTGACCTACCCAGTTTTTTTTTGTTTTTTGTACTTGTATGATGTTTTGTCTAGGTTTGTAAATCTGACAAGGGTTATTAATAAGAAGCAAAAGTATTTTGACTAAATTTGGTTGATATTCATGTTTAATACTTACTTCAGACTTTAACTTCCGCTGGCCAAATTATTAATAATATTAAAAGAAACATGTTGCGCGTGACGTTCTGGGGTGTCACACACTCACTTGACCCTAGCATCATTAACTTCAATACGATCAACGGGCAATTAAAATTTACCCTCATTTGATCCTACTGTTACCTTCTCGAGGATTAAGTATAGGTTGAAAAAGGCGAAAATCAAAGGACATTACTTGAAATGTACATGTGAAGAAATGATCAAAAGAGCTGTATTTACGAGAAAATTAGTGGATTACTGAGGAAAAGTTCAAATAATTTTCGAGCTATTTCATTCTCATTAATTACTCTTCCATCGTTCCATGTGCAGCTTTGTATTGCGAGCTTGGAGAGAGCGGACATGAATTCTTGAAGCAAATGATAGGTATCTTAGGAAAGTACACCGTATCTGATAATTATATAGGAAATGTGTTTAGAAAGGAATCTCAAATTAGGATTTCATTTGTTTCACGGAAAATGAATGATTTGAAAAATATTTCCCATAAAAACGATCGCTTATATTATTGCATTGTTCACTTACAATAATAGCGATCACGCTTGTAATCTGCATTTCAACCAAGATGGTGTATGGCTATAACATTTGTAGCGAAGTTTGTATTGGCATGTACATACCACTAGATTCGGTAGATCATACTCGATTTTCCTAAAAACGTTCGCTTATGTCACTGCATTGTTTACTTACGGTCTATCACGCTTGTAATCTTCATGTCAACCAAGATGGTGTATAGCTAAAACATATGTGTAACTAGGTCTGTATTGGTACGTACATGCCAATAGACCTGGTAGACCGCACCCGATTTTATGTATTAGTTATTCTAGTCAAGTGTTATGAATAATTCAAAGGTATGTTTCGAAACATCAATGGAAAATCGATAATCGATGTTCGCAAGTACGTTGATCCCAAATGAATGACTTAGAATACATCATTAGGATTATCCAGGAAGCATACATGCTTTGTAGTAACAAGCACATGTATTTTGTCTATTATATCAAACCAGTGTTTCTAACTTGTGTAAACTAAGATATGTTCTTCATTATCACGGAACACGTTTGTTTTTTTCTCAAGAATAAAATAAAGGGTTATTCTAAAGTACAAAGATTTTGTCATACGACATAAAAGTCGTGTGAATTAATAATTGTCAATAGAAAATATAACTTTCAATAATTCTGTAGATACGGCGAAGATACGGTGCATGGTTTACATAGCAAAGAGAAAGTATGAAAGAAAAAAGAAGCTACAAAAGCAGCAACATTTTAATCTCGAAATGACTATTTGAGATTTTATATAACTCTTGACACAAACCTTGTACATGGCTAGCTTAGGAAAGGACCACAAGGAGTACAATTTCATATCCAAACTTTCAAATGACATAGATATAGATTGGAGGCAACAGGACCAAAAACTACTAAGCTAGTATAAAAATCCATTTTCAATAAGTATTTCATAATTTTTCTTTTTTGTGCTTTATCTACGATACAAGAGAAAGTATGTGCGAAACGATTGACACGTACACAATTTCATGCACGTCGAATTTACAAAATCGACAAATCCTCGTCAAAAGAGTAATGATATGGCGGTTAGGAAAGTTTATTAGGAATATCACTGAATAAACAGGACGAATCTATTTATAATCGTTTATTAAAGATGCAAATAGGAACGATCTTTCTTATCATGTGATAAGAGCTAGGTAATGAATTTAGGATTAAAAAAAAAAACTTAGTTTCGGGCCGATGAAAGAAGCTGCAGCCCAGAATATGACAGTTGGGAAACAATAGTTCTTTTTCGCACCCAACTTGTTTAAGAATCAATTCTATTATTAACTTAGTCATTTAATAGCATGGTGCTGCGTCGCCAACTTTAATCACGCCCTCCTTTTGTTTTTAATGTAACTTTTAAATGCTATCGGCAGGTGGACCCAAGCCAAATGTATCGGATCGTGCATCGTGAAACCCCGAATTCCATATCAGATGGATGAGCTCTTGTGATGTCCATATATATATATACACAACTATAAGGGAAAACACATTTTTGTCTCACTTTTATTTTAGATCTTTTTTAAATTACCTTTACTTTCTCTATCTTATACCCACCTATTATAAGTAACCACTCATTTTAATGCATATAATTACGTAATTTATGCACGCGAGCGTAGCGTGTGCATTAACCCCTGTTATTTATTAATAAGATCCATTCCCAAATAATCACTAGCTCGGGTGATTAATTTGAGTGCTCTTTTTGAAGGGCTTGATCCATTTGAAATGGGTTGAGTCGTTATAGATAGTATTAGAACAAATGATCCCCTGCAGTAAAAACGTGGTTTGTGGATTATATGTGCTCATACCCAATCCGGCAAGGCAAGGAGCGATAATGAATTGGACCACACATCAAATAGGGCGAGTGTCGTTAGGCGATACAGGGGTTAGCACTTGTGAGGATGTTATTAATTTATATAGAGGGCTTTAAAAAACCTCAAATTCCTATATGGGAGAAAAGAAATCCCGTTGAATGGAATGAATCGAGTTGTTACAATGCACAAAAACCCTGTGCTAATCAAGCACCAATTCCCAGGCAAACTCTTTACGGGTTCCATTATGTCGTTTTTTTTATATTCATTTCGTGGAGTACTTTTATAAAGAAAATCAAGAAGTTTCTTTACATTGATTTGGTACGGCATCCCACAGTGAAAACTTATGATTAATGCAATGGAAATATTTAGATATAATGAAAATATTTCTTATCGACTAATCATTTTGAGCAATATAAGCAATCATTTTTAATAAAATATTTTTTAAATTATTTATTTTTCGTGAAATAAACGAAGCCTAAATGTATTTTTTTCCAATTATTTCTTAACAGGTGAGAACGGTTTTTCATGGTTGATATTAATAAGGTTTAATGTTCCTCATATGCCAACCATACAATGCTATCGAACACATTTAAATGGATTTAGTTCTTGTAGAGAGAGATATGAAATACGATCGACAGTTAGCATTGTATTTTTTGTACCAAGTTGACAAGTCGAATATGTTTTATTCACTCATTATATAATTTATTTGAGTAAATTTTATTCACCAAGAGTTATTTAGTTGTTCGATTTAAATTTCACCGGAAAAAAATATGGATGCTCGATGGAATGAAAACTCAAAAAACTATAAATATCTCAAGTAAAGTCAATTCATAAGGAGAATTCAAAGGTACATATTTAAATCTTAAATCAAATTATTGTACATAACAGGAGATTTTCTGTTTATGCAAAGAAGGTTACGGGATTTATGATCCTTCCTTTCTAGACACCTCCTCACCTTTATTATATATTCTTTTTTAGTTACCATCGTATTAAGGTTTTTTTTATGATTCCTCGAGAAATCGATTTACCATTCTAAAAGCGTCATATTCACGGGCCTTCCATCATAACTCCGATGCAACACGTCGTTCCTCACAAGCACTTCAAAGACTACTAATAAAGGGCTGACATTTCATTCTCTTGTGATCCATCGGTTATCGGCCGGCGAGAACCCGATCGCCGGAGTGTGTTTTTTTTTTTTTTGGAAGTGTCCCGTTACGTTAACCTCCGAACAAGCTCGGTTACTGTGGGCGAGGGGTCCTCGGTGTGTCCGAAACGACACCCACTTTGAGGACATCATCGGATTCTGTCGAGTTACTGTGACCTGCAGTTTGCCAACACATGTTTGAAACGTGTCCTCCAACGAATCTACGCATTCTAGCTCTCCATCTGTATCTCTTACCGAAGTGAAGACGTCTGACTCTGACGGGGGAAAAGGAAGTTGAAGCGAAGCGAGGCGAGGCGAGGCGAGGCGATGCGCTCGTTGGGCAGAGGAGTCGCAGGGGGGAGTGCACAGGAGATCCGGCGCCAGATTGCCCTTGTTCCCCAGGACTTGTCAGCGTCAGTGTTTGCTACAGAGACAGCTTACCTCCCCAGCGGCCGCTTATGTACGCCAATTACGCCTCCCCGGTTGACCGTGGATGACGTGAGACATGTCCTCCCACCCAAAAATTCTATATGTTTTTTTTTCGTCTCGCGAAAAAATTCCTCCGCTTTTGATTGAGTCTCGATTTTATTATAAACTTTTTTTGATTTCGTAAAAAAATTATTAACTTTTACTTGAGTTTCGTATATTTCCCTGTTAACATTCCGTCAAAAATTATCTACTAGCGATGCGACATTTCCACGTCATTGCTCCAACTTTCCCCAAAATTTCAAATTCAAGAAGACGTATTTTGGAGGTGAATTTCCACGTCAACCCGAACTTCTTGGATCTAAAATTTGATTAAAAGTTAGAGCAATTAGGATTGGTCTTCTTCGGTTGCCGTTACTTTTTAAGAGAGCTTTTCTTCTATCTCGCTCGGAGATCTTCAATTTTGCACTCAGCATCTAATCCATCATAACCGAGAGTCTTCTACCTCTTGCGGTCGGGTAGCTCTTGCTCGGGACGCTTGAACAGCTTGCGCTCGGGAGTTTTTCATCCTCAATTGTTAAGAGCAATTTTGGATAGTGGGTTAACGATGGTAGATTTAGGACCCAAGTAAAAATTGGTGACTTTTTCTTAGACGAAAAAAATTGTAGGATTGATTGAGACCGAACCTAAAGTTTGGGATTTCTATGAGATAAAAAAAGTTTAGAGTAAAATTGGGTCTGAACCTAAAGTTAAAAGTTTTTTATGAGACAAAAAAAAAGAAGAGATTATGGTAAAGTTGAGACTAGACCTAAAGTGGGGAGATGAGGTTTAGGATATTATCATATTAGGCCTATGAAACCTACATGAATTTGAATTTCATGACTTCCCAACTTATGAGGGAGAAGGGCCAAGCGACGGCCGCTCCCTTATTTCTCTTCGATACCAGTGGAGTCATTAAATCAGAAACTAATAGATCTCGCCCATCGACTAAAAAGCTTTAGACTTTTGAACATAAAATCGTTGTAGAGCATTTTTAGACACCTTGCTTAGAGTCATCGAGAGCCCGTTTGGCATGCGAAAACATTCTCGTGGAAAATGGGAACAAAAATTGTTTTCGACTTCCATTTTCTCTTTTTTTTTTTTATGAAAACACGTTTGGTTCATGAAAATGAAGTTTGTCAATAGAAATGGAAACCGTGAAAATACGTTTGGTCGAGCTGCTTTCAAATTAGAGTCCATTGTCTCAATCGCATTTCGCTCCTTAAATGTCTAATCTATCGTGAATAATTCCCGCTAAACATGTAAATTAATGAGAAAATTATCAAACAAAAAAAAAACGGGGCCTCAAGCTTTCTTGTACCTAACTAGAACCATTTCCTTGACCCAATCGAATACATGTTAACATTTCGATGAATTCATATAATTTCTCAACATACAAGTGTTTTAAATTCCATATATAATCTCTCACGTTTTTTTTTCCTTATCAAGTAATATCTCACGTTTTTTCATCCGTTTCTTCAAGTATTTCTTCTGCCTGGTTTCCAAAATTTGACTTTTCTCCTCGTTGTCCATTCTTTTGCCTATTTATTATCTTTATCCTCCGTTTTTTTTATCTCATGTGGTTTAGGGATCTTTCATGTCATTTTCTCAATTTAATAATATCCGACAGATCATTATGATTTTTTTATTATGCCATTTTCTCTCCATTGTGCTTTTGACTTGATGAAGCTCTTCCTTCTGATGTGATCAAGATTCGGCAAAAGTCCATGAAATAAGGAAAGAGAGCTCAAGAGTGTCTGTTCTAAGTTCATTTTCAAGATTTCTTATGACAAAAGATAACTATTTTTCCTGAATATCGGGTCACATGGATGCCCATAATGCGGAAATTTTTTTCCTCAAAGTAGATCACTTGCAAAAAAATTAATTACTAAAATAGATCTCGGTTAAAGTTATATATAGGGATAATGATACAAATAGTTCATGAATTTTGGCCAAATGTGCAATGTGGTCTCTAAGCTTTTAATTTGTTCAATGTAGTCTCTGAGCTTAAGTTTTATGTTCAATGTGGTCTCTAAACTTTTAATTTGTTCAATGTAATCCCTTCACTTTTGGTACATGTTTAATGTAATCTCTGAATTATATGAAAATATATAATGTATTCCCTAAATTTGAATTAATGGATTGACTGCATTAAACATTTTCATATAGTTCATGAACTACATTAAGTATGTACAAAAAATTCATGGACAATACTGAATAAATTAAAAGTTTACACATTGCACGTTCGGTTAAAGTTCAAGGACTATATTATACATTGGGCTAAAATTCATTGACTATTTGTATCATTTTTCCTTAATATGATATATAAATGTATCGAAATAGATTTATTAAAGCCACACCACTCTCGGAGATTATCTAGTCATCACCCTCTTAATCTTCGTTATTTTTATCTCTCTCCACATATCATTGAAACAACTTGTAACACTTCACTACAAAAAAAACGCATTTTTGCCACGAAAATTTTCCAACGAAAAATTTTCGTCGCAAATTTGCGACAAATTTTCCAACAAAAAATAAAATTCGTTGGAAA
This sequence comes from Syzygium syzygioides, assembly GCA_031216285.1. NCBI lineage: Eukaryota > Viridiplantae > Streptophyta > Magnoliopsida > Myrtales > Myrtaceae > Syzygium > Syzygium syzygioides. Next base: position 11,760,399 of record CM062245.1, on the reverse strand, counting down.
TTTCCAACGAAAAAAATTCGTCGCAAAATTCATTGGAAATTTTCAATGAAAAAAAATTAGTCGCAAAATTCGTTGGAAATTTCCAACGAAAAATTATTTTGCGACGAATTAAAAAAAACCCGGTATTGTTCGGCATTTTTTTATATTCGTGGGAAAATTCGTTGGAAATTTCCAACGAAATTTCCAACGAATTTCAATTTTCGGGCAATTATTTTTAGTGTGTACAATTTTCGTTGGAAAATTCGTTGGAAATTTCCAACGAATTTTCCAATGTATAATTTTCGTTGGAAATTTCCAACGAATTTAAATTTTCGGGCAATTATTTTTAGTGTGTACAATTTTCGTTGAAAAATTCGTTGGAAATTTCCAACGAATTAATAAAAACCTGGTATTATTCAAATTTTTTATATTCGTGGAAAAATTTGTTGGAAATTTCCAACGAAATTTCCAACGAATTTCAATTTTTCGGCTAATTATTTTATTGTGTACAATTTTCGTTGGAAATTTCCAACGAATTTTCCAACAAATTTAATTTTCCGGGAAATTATTTTAGTATGTACAATTTTCGTTGCAAAATTCGTGGGAAATTCCCACGAATTTTGCAACGAAAACCTAACTTCTGCCTAATTTAAATTTTCGCGCTCATTATTCCCACTTTCAATTTCCACATTTCTCTCTCTCTCTCTCTCTCTCTCTCTCTCTCTCTCTCTCTCTCTCTCTCCTGCGCCTTCTCCCTCGCTCTCTCCGTCTCCCCCTTCACATTCTTCCCCGCTGCCCCGCTGCCCCCCCTCCTCCTCCGGCTGTGGCTCCGGCTCCGGCGCCATGGACAGCAAGATCGCCATGCCCCGACGTCGGCTCCCTCCCCAAAGGCGCCCCCGACGACCCCGACGCCCCCTGACGCCCTCCGACGCTCCTGACGCCACCAAGGCCACCATGAGCCGCCCCCGAGGGCCAGCCTCGTTGCCGGCGTGGGGCGAGCTCGCCCAGATCTGGGCGAGCTTGCCCCTCGCCGGCGACGAGACTGCCCTCGCCAGCCCCGACGCCCCCCGACGCCCTCCGACGCCCCCGACGCCCTCCGACGCCCCCAAGGCCACCATGGGCCGCCCCCGAGGGCCAACCTCATTGCTGGCGTGGGGCGAGCTCGAGCCTCGCCGGTGAGGGGCGAGCTCGCGCCTTGCCGGCGGCGAGGGCGATTTTTTGACAAAAAAAAAATTGTCGACCAAAAAAAAATTTCGACAAAAAAAAATTCAACCAAAAAAATTTTTTTTTACGGAAAAAAAATTTCCATAATTTTTCGACAAAAAAAATTATAGTTTCCAACGAAAAAATATTCGTCGGAAAAAAAAATTCGTTTCCAACGAATTTAGCCACGAGTTTTCCAACGAATTTTTTAACGAAAAAAAATTCGTCGCAAATTTCCAACGAAAATTTAAATTTGTCGTTGGAAAAATTTCCAACAACCTATTACCAACGAATTTTTTTTCGTTGGAAAATTCGTTGGAAATTCCCTTTCCAACGAATTTTCCAGAATTTTTCGTTGGAAATTTTGTCCGAAAAAATTGATTTTTTTGTAGTGCTTTGAACGATATTTTCTTTTCGAAGTTTAATATTTCATAAAGAATTAGAACCCGAGCAGATTCGCACAAATTGAAAAACCACCTAGCTTTTAAATTTAACTTTCAAAATATGGATAAAAATTTTGAGATGCATTTTAGATTGTATTTTATTTACCTCTATTAAAAAATTTGTTTATTACATCAATAACTGTTCAATTGCAATTCAAATAATAGAACAAATGATAATTATTGGACTGCAAAGTATCAATTACCTTGAATTCAAATTTGATCTCCTTTCGTACTTCACAGGCAGCAGCTAGTTCATGACTCCATTTGCTAGCCTTACGGATAATTTCATTACCCTCACGAGCAAGATCACGTTCCCTCGTTACGGGCTTGTAAACATGCTTCCAGAGCTACTTGATTAGTTATGGCATCCGATCCATTTCCCATTTTCCCAAGGCTGTCCTAAAGTTCCTTCATCGAATTGTAGTATGGAATCATCTCCAAAGATGTCAGTCAAAGCAGACATATGCCGAACATGAATACCCTAGAAGCTAACGGTAGGACGGCTCGTAGAGGGAAACAATCTTGAGTAAAATAAATACCGGCTTCGATCTTTTTCAGAAAAATATCATGTAGTAAATCATCAACAAAGCCTAAGGTAATGTCTATTTCTCCTCTAAGTTTTGAATATAATCTCCACCAAACATATGTAAGGCTTTAACTAGTACCCGCAAGTGTATATCATGATTTTTTTGTCTATCGATCACAAACTTTTTTATGACTTTCATTCAATTTTCCTCATTAACTTTGTTCTCATTAAAATAAAATTTCGATTAGTTGGAAGATTGCAAGGGAGCTACAATTTGAAAAGTGGAAAATAAAATTCCGTCCTATTTTAAGGACAATTAACCTATGGTATATATAATTTTATTTCCTGATTGAGAAATGGAGACACCTAATAAAAAATAAATTCCTGCAGAGAATATTGACACAACAAGTTTATTTTAAGGGTATAGCTAATAGAAGTTAAAATAAAAATATGTCCAATTTACTCTTGGCTCTCGATTTTTTGCAGTACTTTTTTTTTTATCTCTTCTAAATTGAACACGTGACAATAAAGAGTCATCCTAATGATTAAGATGCCCACCAATCTTTATCATGGTTCGAATTTTTTTTTATATACGAGCTAATTCATTCAACATGTTAACAAAATTAATTCTACTAAACAAAAAAGAAAAGAAAGAAAAAAATTGGTTCTGGTGCATTACAAAATACATATATCATTGGAAAATATCATGATACTATGATATGGATGGCTCATACTGTCCATTCCTAAGGATAAACAACTTTAACTTAGGCTCATTTTATTTCGCGAAATTTTTTTTTCGAGAAAATGTTTTTCTCATTGTTTAGCACTTGATTCGCTTAGGAAGATGAGTCAACGAAAAATATTTTCCTGGTCAACAAAAAACCTATGCTTAAATCCAGGAAAATGATATCCTATTTAAAAAATTCAAAAAAACATTTTCAAAATATATGACTAGATATTGGCATTTGGACCTGAAACTCTACGTTTGAACATAGGAACCCAATGTTGGTTCTCAAATCTCTAACGCTCGGGCAGGGATGAGGTTTCTGACACGCGGGCATGAGTCCATCGAGGTTGGACTAGGTCCAGTAAGGCCACGCTCGATACCTTGGTGCCCATGCCTGGGTCCATTAAGGCCGGGCCCGAATCCCTGGTGCCAGTGCCTTATGCCTGCTTCCATAAAGGCCGAGCTCGGGTCCCCAACACTCGAGCTCTAGTCCCTAATACTCAAGTCCAAGTTCACAAAGGTTGTGTAAGAGTCCTTGACGCTCGAACTCGGGTTGATTATGAAATGTTTTTTCTTATAATTTTTTCAAAACTCGAATTTCATATTATTTTATTTTAAAAAATTCAAATTTTTAATTATTTTGTTTTTCAAAAATTAGAATTTTTAATCGTTTTTAAATCAATCCATTTTTAATTTTTTTCTTTTTGCTTCTTCCTCAACCGGTCACCGCCCATGGCAACAACTAGTGACAAGCCATAGGCGAGTCTCGAGCTCCCCCGCTCATTGAAATTGGGCAAGTCTCGAGCTCACTGGCCTCGGGTGAGCTTGACCTCACTTGAGGTGCCCTCGCATGTGGCCAGTAGCCGACCAACGGCCGGTAGAGATAGTAGGAAAAATAAAAAAATCAAATTAGATTTTTCATGATAAACGATGAAAAATATTTTCAAGCTCATTTTCAGGTCTTAGCTAGATACCGAAAAATATTGTCAATATCCTAAAAAATGACTTCCTGAAAAATATTTTCTAGAAATGTCACATTTTCTACGAAAGAAAAGGAGCCTTAATATGTGATAATCTCGCCATAAAAGTTAAGTAAAAAAGCGTATCAACATGAATATAAAAATCTAATGTTGTTATTCAAGGTTTTCAACTTTACCTTAATGTCCAAGTGGTTTTGTACAATTTTTCGATTAACTTTAATAAAATAAAGGGTTAATACCACGAAAAACCCTAAACTGGTACACTTGTGACAGATTTACCCAAAACTATTTTTTTGACCACAAAAAACTCTAAATTAGTACTTCTACGACATTTTACCCCGAACTATTTTTTTAACCATCAAAAATCCCAAACTGGTACACCTATGATAATTTTATCCCGAACTAATTTTTTAATATTATTTTTTATTTTTTTGATTATTTTTTTAGTTTTTCTTTTCTTTTCTTTTTCCTTTCCTTTTTGTTTTTTTTTCCATCATCTTCTTTATCTTCAACCTCTGGCCGATTGCCAGTCTAGTGACTGGCCAGAGGTGGGGGCCAGCAAGGTCGGCCTTGCCCCACCCTGGGCGAGGTTCGACCTCGCCAGTTGCCAGCGATGGGTTGTTTTCATAGGTACTAGCGAGGTTCAGCCCCCCCAACAACTGGCAAGGTTGGCCTCGCCCAGAAGCAGCGAGGTTGAGCCTCGCCAGCGAGAGCGAAGATGACCCCTTGCTGGTAACGGGCGAGGTTGGCCTTGCCGGCCGCTGGCGAGGCTGACCTTGCCGTTGCTAGGCGAGGTCGGCCTTGCTGTCGCCAGGGATGGGCAAGGTCGACCTCACCAATTGCTAGTGAAGGGTTGGCCTCGTCGTTGCTGGCAAGGCTCGGCCCCGTCAGCAACTGGCGAGGTCGACCTCGCCCAGAAGCGGCGAGGTTGAGCCTCGCCAGCGATGGCGAGGATGACCCCTCGCCGGCAATTGGCGAGGTCGACCTTGTCTCACCCCTTGTGAGGTTCGACCTTGCCAGTTGCCGGCGAGGGGTCGTCCTCGCCGTCACTGGCGAGGCTGACCTCGCCAATTGCCGGCAGGGCCGAGCCTCGTCAACGACGGCGAGGACGACCTCTCACCAGCAACTGGTGAGATCGAACCTCGCCAGGGGCATCCCAATTTTTGGGCCTGGGAAGCCGCAGGTAAATTGTAATATCCTCAATTTCAGTCCCTGGAAAATGGCTATGGTTTAAGTTTGCCAGTTTTCCAATCAGAACTAAATTGTTTTCTCTTGTTTTGGAAAACTTAGTTTTCGGATCATTTGTATCCTTTCGTTTTGTTATTTTTGGGGAGACTTTTATGATCCGAATTTCTAAGCGCTTTCTTCTAGAAAATTGTTCCAAACATTTTGAAATTTTATGTGATTTAATTTCAGAATGTTTGGAGTTGATATGAGTGGTACGATGGCCTGACTTTCAGACTATGTGAAACTGCCCGGAATGGGAATTTCAGTGACGTTTACACCGTCTTGATTTTCTACGAGTTTTTCTGGGCCTCTTTTAGAAACGTTTCCTTCATGAAAGTTGTTGAGAACTTCCTTTTCTATAACGTATGTAAATTTGGTAATTTTCTGAGATGATTTGGATACTGGACAGAGCTTATTTTGAGAAATAAAAAAGCTGTTCCAGTAAGCTGTTTTTAGTCTGTCTTTGAGTGACTGAAAATGGTATTTACAAAGAGAATTAGATTTTGTGTTCTTCACAAAAAATGTTTATTAAGGTCTTGTTTATGACATATCAGAATTTGAGAATTTTTGGAGTTCATTTACTATGATGTTAAGTCCGATTTCGTGAACAGTGCAAAACTGTTCGGTTTTTCCAGATTTCAAAGATTTAGCATTTTCTATATGAGAAAGTTGGAATTTGGACTTGCTGTCTTCTGGTGATTTAAATCACACGTTCCGAGCTTTCAAATGAGATATTTTATGCCTTGATCGGAGGTCGGACCAGGGGAAAACGAAATTTGGAAATAAATGGCCAAGAATGAAGCTTGTTCAAGAAGCTTAATTAATGGCTTGTATTAATGCTTGGTCTTCTTTTCCACAAGCATTTATTGGCCATTATTATTCTTGACTTTGATGACCCTTTATGATGGCTTGTGAGGTAAGCGCTTACCTCATTGCCCCGATGACATAAGCGCTTACCTCATCAAACTTTGGCCCCAAGTTTCCCCTCCCTATAAATAGAGAAAGGCCATTTGGCCAAGGGGAGAGAGAAATAGAGAGAGAGAGAGAGAGAGAGAGAGAAGCCGAGAAAGAGAGAGAGGGAGAACCTCACGTGAAGCCCCCCCTTCCTCTCCCTCACGCCATTTCCATGACCCGAGAGCTCCGGCCAACCCTCTTTCTTATTTCTTGCTTTGTAGTCATGATCGAGAAAGAGAAAAATAGAAAGAAAGAAAGAGAGAAAAAGCTTACCAATTAGCCCGTGTCTTTTTTGTGGTTCGATCAAGTGAGAAGGCCAGACCCAAGGCCATGTGTTCGTGTTCAAACCCGAGAACCACCGAGAATCGCCCGAGAGTCGCCGAGATTCGCATGTCCTTCACATGCCTCATTTCTCTAGTTCTTGTTTAATTGATGTGTAAGTAAACTTCCTAATATCGGGAAAGGAAGTTGTGATACGTTGTGACACGGTTTGCTTGGACCGTTTCTCGGTCATTTGGTTGGTTGTGGTTGGTTCATTTCTCGATTTAATCATGTTTCGTGTTTGAAGTTTGTTTTGGCGGCAGAATCGAGACTTGAATGGCAAGGTGCACATGTTATAACCATGCTTGATGTTCTCTTGTATGAACTTTGCTATTGATCTGCCATTGATGCGGGTGCGGTAAGGGCCGACTTGTGCTAACGGCGATCCCCTCGTCCTCGCTTGATATTAGTAGGTTTACTTGCTGAGTCTCCCCGACTCATCCCCCGTTTTTTTTCCACCCTCAGGTCCATAGGATGGTCGCACGGACGACAGCGACAGGGGGAGCTTGAGCCATGTTGGAGTTCGGGGAAAAGCGAGGAGCCGTGAACTCGAAGTAGTGGGCTTAGGACACCCAAGCCACATGTTTGTTGTGTGTAAATGGCTATGAAAATATGTATTGTTTTCCATGGCCCGAAGTGCTTGTTAAAACATATTTGCAGGCACTGTAATCATAAGGCTTGCTCGTGATGTTTGTCTTAATCCCGCTGTTTGTTTTTAAATGTGATTGTCCCGAGATATGCTTTCGCGTGTGTGTAAATAAAAAGAATAATGAACGGGACGTCACGTTAATGGCCCCGAGATAGGGGGCGTCACAAGGGGTGGGGCAAGTTGACCTCACCAATTGTCGGCGAGGTTGGCCTCTCTAGCGGTCGGCAAGGTCGACCTTGCCAGCCAGAGGTTGAAGATAAAGAAGATGAAGGAAAAAAAAAGAAAAGGAAAGGAAAAAGAAAATAAAATAAAGCAAAAAAAATTCGAAAAAAAATATTAAAATATTAGTTCGGGGTAAAATTATCACAAGTGTACCAGTTTAGGGTTTTTGGTGATCAAAAAAATAGTTCGGGGTAAAATTGCCACAGATATAGCAGTTTGAGATTTTTTATGGTAAAAAGAAATAGTTTGGGGTAAATCTGTCATAGGTGTACCAGTTTAGGGTTTTTCGTGGTATTAACCTAAAAATGGAATAGTTTATTAACCTCTATAAGCTACAATAAGCTATATTCTTATAATTTTAGTAAAAAAAAACTCACATTTGTATATCTGTCTCCCTTTCATTGTAATATTTCAATTGATTATATAAATTTTGTATGTTTAGACAAATTTTCTCTGTTGAAATATATTACTTAAAATTATAATAAAATCTTATCTATTCAGGAAATAGCAATATCCAAAATCAATGAATATATACTGAACAGAAATTTTACTTTATGAATAGTTCTTCAACTAAAATAGTAAAATTTTATTCATTACTAAATAAAACATGTTATTAGGTTGTTAAGCTTTTGACGTTTCTTTAATTTTAAATTTATACAAGCTATATTTTTCTAAAGCGTATTTTAAAAAAAATTATCCATGTTTTCAATTTGAAGTTGAATGTGTGCAAATTTTGGTCTGACTTTGATTATTTATCATGAAATTAAATTTCGGGAAAAAAGATTCGAAAGTGTTAGAAATTTTTTTAAATAATTTAACAATTGAGAGGCAGATGCGATTAAGGTAAAGAAATGATGACTAGGCAATCTCCAAAAGTGACATGGCAATAAGAAGTCATTCTGGTAAATAGTTTATGAAACGATCTATTTTGGGTAATATTTATTCAGAAAAGACATATAGATAGTCGGTCAATTTTTCATACTACAACTATCAAATCAATGATGATGGAAGTGGATTTCGATTTTAAAAAAATGCACAAGCTCTGTGACAATATTTTCGCCCGATTGGATTTAACTCTCCTACCTAGTCTCAAGCTGTGTACCATATAAAAATCCTTAAAATTCATCTCGACAGGTTACATGGTTAATGCGATAACTCTAGATCATTTAACACTTCAGAAGTAGTGTTCCTCTTGGATCGATATCAATTCCGACGGATAAAAATTGTGTGAAAAAAAAGAGAGTACACGGAATGTTTACTTATTATTTTTCCGGATTTTAATTTTTCATAGATAAAATCGTAATTTAGCACTAGAGTTGTGTACCAAAAGGCATATCCATTGAAGGCCATAAGATATTGTAGCATAAAGTGAATAATGCTTTAGCAAGAGCGTTGTGTGCTAGTTGATGATGCACCGAGCATAACTTACAGAAAAAAATTCGCGATTTAAAAATTAATACTATATTTAATAAAATGCTTTCTAAAATGTCTTTCACTTACGCCAACCAAGTTGATGTGTCCAAGGATTCAAGTTTGATTTAGGAACATGACACAAATGGTTACTGAACTTTGATATAATATACGATGTCGTCTATAGATTTTTAATTTATTCAATGTGGTCCCGAACTACTAATATAAGTTTAATTTAGTTTATATATTATATGAAAATAGTCAGTATCGTCCTTCTGTTAATACAAGTTAATGAAAATACTGATATGGCTTCCAATTTGTTAATATTGGATGGTAGACAATAGAAAAAGTTACACGTGAATTATTTACGTAAAATATTCATCTCAAATCATAATATAATAATCGACGTAATCAAATAATGATAGATATGTTAATACCCTAATTTTTTTTCATTTTCTAAAGTAGATAGATAAAAAAATGAACATGATGACTCATCATTTATAAAAATCTAACTCATCATATGTTGACACTTAATTTTTAGCCGACTCGTCTTTAAAAGTAGAAAATTCGAGATTGTGGTTTTCGATTGCGATAGAACCCGTTTTTTGAACAAAAAGTGTTGTTTTCTAATTCTGTCTGTTGGCCTAGCTTTTGTAGACGATTTTCTATTCATTTCATGCAAAAACCCGAAAAGTCAAACGGTTTGATCATAAAATCAAGCTCTTAGTGAAAGTCAACTAGGGTTTGATTTTTATCAAACCTTTGACAAAAAAATTGAAAAATACAAAAACCCAAAAATCATCTTATTTTGCATCCAATTCGCCTTTGGCATTTGAAATTTTAGAAAAATCAATTTAGAATTAACTTTTTCCCAATTTGCGGAATTTAGTTCAAATCGGCTAAAAATGAAATTACTTCATTTCTAGTCATTTTTTAGGTTAGTGCTCTTCACGACATTTGATCTAGAGGTCATCTTATATTCAATTTTGGAACAAATTTTGTAATTCCAAGCCAAACACAAAAACTCCCAATTTTGGCCCTAATCAGTGATTTGGATCGATTCTTTATGATTTGCGCAATTGAGGCACGAATGTGCCTAATTTCTTATATGAAATCCAAATTCAAAATCAATTTTGGAAGATTTACATGAATTTGAGTCAATTTGATTAATTTAGTGATCCGATGATTAAGAAGTCTAAGGGTAATTGATCTAATCAGTGCAATTCAACTTGACCCACTCTAGACTAATATTCAATTTGGTTAATTGAGACTCAATTTGGTTAATTGGACTTCAATTAAATTTGTTAGTCTAGCTTGGCCATGCAATTACCCAAATTCAAGAGCAATTGAGACAAACAAGTAAAATTGGATCAATTTATGCATGAATTTCAAATCGGTTCAATTCAATTTCATTGAATTCGATATTAATGGGGTCAATCAATCATGATAGAGATCAAATTATACCAAATTGGAACAAAAGAAATCAAGGATTGAACCAGTTCAATCAAGCCAAATTCAGGGCTAACCGGCTCAATCCGGTTTGATTCAAATTGAACCGATCTAGCCAAACTGGCCATTTTTCGGTCGAAAAGTTCGGCAATTGACGATCCATTTCGACCAACCCAAGGCCAGCCACATCCTTTTGAGCCCAAAAATGATAAAAATGCCTTTAATTGAAAATTATGAAAATGCCCCCCTAAGAGAAATTACTAAAATGCCCTTCTTCAAGGATTAAGCAAATTAATTAGGGGATAAACAAATCAATCATGGCCATTCATTTAGAATTGATCACGTCCATTCATGATGCCATGTCACCAATCCTTAACCTTTAAAGAATATTCTTAATCATTAATGATACATTTTAGGCCATTGGATTAATCTAAGGGCCAAGATTCAAAGTTGAGGGGAGTATATAGTGTTTTTTCCCTCCAAAATTGGAGAGCTCTCATTTTTTCAAATCTGAATTCTCTCTCCTCTCTCTCTCTAAACTCACGTTCTCTCTCTCTCTCTCTCTCTCTCTCTCTCTCTCTCAAAGCTCATGTTCTCTCTCTCTCTCTCTCATTCTCTCTTGGCCATCGGCTGTCCCGCCTCCTCGCTAGCTATTTTCCGGTGAATCATTGCCTCACCCCCACGGTGAGGCAAAACCAGTCGCAAGCCAACTGACCTCGCTGGTGGCCGGAGCTCCTCATTCCGGTGACATACCTCCTACGACCGAATCACCGAAGTTGCTGCCGGTGATTTGATCCGCCGGTTCAAGCGGCTGAACCGATCAACTGGCGTTCCCTCCAGCGATCCAGAGCCTCCAGCAGCGTTTCTCGGCGTCTTCATATGGCTGTGATGGCCGGTTTCTCGTTGAACAGCAACCGGATCGCACCTTTTGATTTGATTCTCTATTAATAGTTCATTAGTGCGAAAACGAATCGATTCTCACTATAGTTTGTGCAATCTATTATCATAGGTTGGCCGACTTTTCCGAAACTTCTCCGTGCTGTTCTTGATTTGAATATGGAGGCCGGATCGCTCGATCGCGCATCGGAGCATCGTTAAACAAGGTAAGTGCTCTTGAATGTTGTTCTGCAAATTCGTGTACAGAGAAACCTGCATGTTTGAGATGCTGATTTCAGCTCGTTAATGTCGAAAACTCGCAAAGTGATGAACTAGAGAATCATAAAACACGTCTTAAGCTTCGATTTGATATATTGCATGCCTCAATCGGACTTAATTTGCTATGTCAAAAATCTTTCGAAAGTTAGGATCAAAATCTGGAATGTGATATTCAAGTCTGTTCTGATGATGTCCTGATTGACGTTGTGCTGTTTGATGATTTTTCTGATTTTCTACGATCATTTTTTGAAAAACCTTTATCATGAAAGTTGTAGAGAACATCTTAATCTGTTCATCATAAAATTTTCATAAAATTCCAAGCATGTTAGCATGGTACGATCTGCAATGTCATTCATGCATGAATCGGGTGACAGACTGGTTTCTGACTGAACTTCGTGTGTTATTTGATTTTCATAAAATCATGTGTTTAAAATATGAAAACATTCTCTTCACAAAAGTTCACACTGAGATCGAGATCTTTCTATTGACACTAATTTCATCAAAAGCGGAATTCATTTGAATTTTCAAAATGAATTTTCATGATCTAATCAGTATCTGTGTTCAGATATGATTTTCATTCCTTTTGAATCCAAAAGATGTTTTTCCGAATTTGATAACGTTAGAGTCCTTTTTTGACAAAAATCAAAATTACAAAGTTGTTCATTGGGGTCTCATTATGTTGACTAAAAATTTTGAGGGCCTAATAGCAATTTTTGGGGGGTCAATTTGCTTAAAATTTCATATAAGGCCTTCACCGGTTAAAATTTGATTTGCAGTTGAGTCCTTCGTGGAAACCGAATTTTATAAAAATTTGGAGGACTTTTTAGCAAAAACTCAAAACATGAAAGTTGTCACACACGGAGAATTCTAACTGCCTAAAAATTTTCACGCAGTTTTGATAAGGTTTGTTATTGTTTCCACAATTATTTTGAAAATCCCTTACAGAACCGGGTCCAGTCTGTCACCGAGGGTGAATTTGTCATTTTCGTAAAAATCGGTGAGGATTTCGAAAAAATAGTCATCTTGACTTTTGATCCTCATGTCATAAGCTTTCTAATGACACTTGAATCACTTCATTTGGACATCATTAGGTTAGTTAATCACATCTGAACAGAAGCAATCCAAATTAGACAATAATTGAATAAGTGGTTTCCTTATGAAGCCCACTTCACATTGCTTGATTGGTTTCGAAATAAGGCCCATGGGCCTGAATGCATGCTTATTCCATTGCTATGCATGTGTTTGTTAGATGAATGTTAGGCCTGGTGCATGTTCGGCGGGTAGCCCATTATGGTCATTTAGAACTCAACTTTAGGGGTTAATTGATATGAGTTACCGTTTTGTGAATACAAATGGTAGCCCATTATCATTAACCATTAATCAAATAATATTAGATGATTAGGTGGGTGGTGAATCGAAATGCATGAAAAACAAAAGCCGATCCCGAGGCCCGTGTTTGATTGGTGAAGTGTTAGCACCATTGTTTTTCTTTGGTTATTCTTTTGGGTATTGTTTGTCATAAATGTATGTTGTGAATGTAAATGCCGACACCCGAGAGACGGTCCATGGGAAGATAATCTAAAATTGAAAAAGTCAAGGCGATTGACCGATGTCCAATCTGGTCTCAATTTATATTCATTGGATGATGGCGATAGACCGATGTCCAATCCGGTTTCAATTCATATTCAATTCATTCATCCTCGATCATGTCTCGGCTTTTCAATTTGTGTTGTAATAAACACCCGATGAGTTACAGGTTTTTACTTTCTCACACTTAGAATTAGCTTGTCTTTTCAATACTTTGAGTGTTTACTTTACGAAATGTCTTTCAATACAATTGATTGTTTCTTTCTTTTTTCTAAACTAAGATAGGATTAGTTTAGAACCTTAAATGAAAACACAAAAAACAAGATGCATGATCACATAGCGGACTAAGACTTTGGCATGAAAATGGTAAAGAACAAATGCACGACAACTTAGATAACAACCATGTTAAGTTTAGCGGTACCGAAAGGGCATTAATAGAAATATTAACGTAAGCTAGTCCTTGAACCTTTAATCTCTTATTTTCGTAGAAACCGAAACGAAACTCTTGCGTTTCGGTTGGGTATTCTAGCCGACCCCCGACCTAGGCTAGTGGCGACTCCTAAAAAGATAAAATCGATCGGCTGTCACGCGAGATATGAATTTAGGGAAAATCCATGTTTGTGATCAATGGGCCATATGGATAACCAAAAGATTTATGCTTCAGTAAGGACATTTTTATGATGTGCCATATGAACCGTTTCATGAACACTTATCTCTAAACCTGCCTTATCGAGTTCGGCCCTCGATAGGTAGGTCGCGACATCATATAATAATCCATATCATAAAATAACGTTCGATTTGTCATTTAAGCAAATAGAAGGGCTATATTGAATATTTACTAGTACTTTACATATCACAGTGAATAAATTAAAAATTCAGATATGATATTACAAATTAAACCAAATTTTACAGATTATTTACGTCATTTTTCCCGGGCGACGTGTGTTCTCTCTTGCTTGTTAGAAGAAGAAAGTCAGTGTCCAGCACGAAATTTAATTAACCCATTGACCTTGTGCTTGCAGAAATTGGTATAGCGATCTGATTGATGGCACGTTTTCCATTTGCTTATGGAATTCAAATTGGATTTTTCAAAAGGCTGAAGAATCAAATGTAATGGGTATTTAATATTTAGAAGCCAAGCAAAATTGGAATTAAACTACTTTCTGGTGGGTCGTCAACGTATTGCATGACGCAACAGCTGTTCAAAGTGATGGGTGCTGACTTGAAAAATCTTGTCGTGCCAAATGAATCTGGATCTAAATCGGAGTAAAGCTACTAGGAACCTCAATGAAAAAAGAATTTTACGTTCTCGAATCAACTGGAGAATAAGTCTCACCTTAACACCTACAAATGTCGAAATTTAATTTTCCAGTTCAAATGATCATAATGGCTTCATCAAAGTCTAGCAGTATCTCAACCAACAATTTGAAAAGAAGGATATAGGGCAACTCGACTATTTGCTAGGCTTGGAGGTTGCTTTAGATTCGTTTGGTTATTATCTTTCTTAAGCAAAATATGTCACTGATTTTCTTTCGAAAGCAGGACTTATCAATTTGATGACAAAGATGGGACTCCTCTTTCCAATCATATACTCTATCGACAACTAGAAGGCAATCTTATATACCTCACTATTACTTGTCTTGATATTGCTTGTGTTTTTCACATTGTTAGTCAGTATGACCACGCCGCATATGACTCACTTTGTTGTAGTTCTTCAAATCCTTGGTTACGTCAACTACAAGCTACTACGTCTTTCTAGATAACTCAGTTATCTCATGGTGTTGCAATAAATAGATTATCATCAATCGATCTAGTACATAATCAAAATACCGCGCTCTTGCTGATACAATATTGGAATTATTGTGGTTGTGATGGTTACCAGGAGACATGGGAGTTCATGACCTTGCTCTTTACTGTGACAGTCGAAGTGCTATTCAAAAAGCACATGATGGTGTTTTCCATGAGCGTATCGACTACATTCAAGTAGACCGTCATTTTATATAATATCACGCACTCCGTGGCACTATTCATCTCGTCTCTGCTTCATCGGTCGATCATATTACCAATGTCTTTACTAAGGCACATCCACCGGGGCAATTGACTTCTTCTATGTCATCTTAAATTGGTAACCTTGAGTTTGAAAGAATATTAAAGAGACATCTACATCTAGGAGATTCGCTACATCTCAATCGATTCTCCATATCTTTAAAAATTGTGCATATTTTCGCCTTGATTGTGAGTATACACGATTGAAGGCCACGAGACTTTGCAGCATTAAGTCAATAGTGCTATGGCAAGAGCATTGCTTGCCAAATGATGATGCAATGAACTCGACTTACCCATAAAGAAATCGTAGTATAAAAGTCAAGAAGACAACTAGAAGGCGACTTTTGAAATGTCTCACCCTTTCCACATTCGAATCTTTCCCCTTTCACAAAGTCTAAAGATCAAATCTTTACACTTCATTGCGTTACGTGCGCGCTCCGTTGCTTGTTTCTTAGAAGAAAGAAGGTCAATTTCCAACGTGGTATCTCGACAGTCCTTCCCTTTACTCATCCTCTCCTGAGGAAGGAGAGACAGCCAGGGACGTCGCTAACGACGCATTAGTCGATTTTGCTAATGCGTGGCGTATGGCAGGGCTTAAAGCAACGCCAGCCCAAGTTGATGCGTCCAAGGATTCAAGTTTGGTTTTTGATAAGCGCTACGGAACAGTAAAGTACAGACGGAGCAAAACTGGGAAGGAAACAACCACGTTCTGTGGGCTCGTCATCGTGTTGCGTGACGCCAACGACAGTGCAAGGAGGTCGGTGTTCGGCGAGAAAAATGGGTGTTGATGCTGCTCCTTCAACAGTTCGAGCTCGCGGTCGCAGCTCCCTCACTGCTGTCCTGTCGTGATTTTCGACGCACATCTGCAGCTCCAGTGCTGCTTTCCAATGATTTTCCACACTATTTCCCTAGCACTTTGAAAGGTCTAATAGCCAAAAGAATTTCAAACTTTAACTTTTGTCTCAATTCTACCTTTTATCTCATAAAAAAATCTTTAATTTTAGGTCATGTCTTAATTCTACCCTAAACTTTTTTTGTCCCATAAAAACCCTCAACATTAGGTCCAGTTCTAATTATACCCTAAACTTTAGGTCTGTACTAATTTTACCCTAAATCTCATAAGAAAATCCCAACTTTAGGTCCAGTTTCAATTTCACTCTAATTTTTTTGTCTCATAAAATATCACAAACTTTTACTTGAGTCCCAAATCTCTTCTCCATTAACCCTCCGTCAAAATCGCCCTTTGTGATTTTGTGCTTGTCGATCTTTCGTGCTTGGGAATATTCCATCTCTCACAATCGGAGAGCACTCGGGACAATCGAACAGCTCATGCTTGAGAGTTTTTCATCTTTCAGTTGTCAACGAAAAATTTGAACAGAGAGTTAATGGGGGTATATTTATGACTCAAGTAAAAATTTGTGATTTTTTTGAGATTGTAAAAATTTGAGGGCAAAATTGGAACTGGATAGTAAAATTGGGACAAGACCTAAAGTGGGGGATTTTTCATAGGACAAAAAAAAGTTTAGGGTAAAATTAAGACATGACTTAAAGTTAAGAGTTCTTTATGGAACAAAATATTTTATGGTAAAATTGGGATTGGACCTAAAGTTGAAGATTTTTTATGAGACAAAATGTAAAATTGAGACAAAATTTAAAGTTGAAGGTTTTTTAACTTTGAAACTTGGACATCGTTTACAAGGCTCCGTTGCTATTCTTGTCGTGTTAAAGGTGCGTTCATTTCGAGAAAACGGACGGCTTTGGAAAACACTTTCTTAAAAACGATTGCTCCTATCGCTTACAAAATTGAACATATGGAAAAAAGTTTTTGTCGTCCATGAAAAAATTTAGATATTAATTGCTATCGATGAAAAAAATTTCAATATCAATAGCAATTTTTTTATCGACTAATTTTTTCAAAAGCAATCATTTTTAGAATAATGTTTTCTAAATCATTCATTTTCCACAAAATAAGCCAAGCCTTAGACTCATACTTACATCTTACTTTGTTACTAAAACGTATTGTAGGAAAAATATGTAATATTATTTGTTGTAACCATAAATGATAACTCTAAGAAAGCGATAACAACTTTAATAATGACCAAATTAGTGAGCAAAAAAGGATACAATTACAAACCAAATTTGAACTTGCACAATTGCTATAAAATTGTAACAAAGTTACAAAGTAGGTGAGGTTTAGTTAACCCAATTTCTTCAAGGTGATTAGTTTCTAGCAATGGTACTAAGCAGTTTTACAAATTATGTCTTTCAAGAGACAACACCTCGAATCCATTCGCATTATCACCGTACGAATAGGACTCTACTTAAAACTTATTGAGACTAGCACACCTAGATGACTCCCTTTTTGAACTAAAGAGGCATGTGTTTTTAAAGACAAAGAAAACTACTGCAGAAAATTGAAAGAATATGAACTAAATAGTTATGTCTGTTATGCTCACATTAGTTGAGCCATTAACCCATAATTACAAAAATATTAAAGACAAAGAAAACATCAGTAGAAAATTGAAAGGACATGAACTGAATAGTCATAAGTTGAAAGACACTTATGTTGAGCCATTAACTCATTTACAACAATTTATTCTAATAAAATAATATTGTATTGCAATTCATAAAATAACTTGTTCCCCTGGAATAACTAGTCCACTATTGTTTAAAGGAAAACTTTTTTTGGGTAATTTTTTTTTTTGACTTTCCAATATTTAGATGACGAAAAACTAATTGATTTACAGAAAATGTTCCAATGAACTAAAAACAACAAACTTATATTGGGGAAAACAACTTCCACTTCTGGTAAGAAGGAAATAATTTTTCCTAAACTACCAAACAAATGAAAACCAAATATTTTCCTTGAAAATAATTTCCATGAAAATATTTTTTTATCATGAAATTTTCTGTGAAACAAACGTACCTTAAACCTTTCTCTTTTTTACTTGATTCTACTCTAACTGAAATAGCTCTAGCATGATGGTAGACCGATTGGATTGCAATACTATAATGCTGAGAAATTGCTTGACGACTCGCTTCCAGTCTTCCGCTCTCTGAATCTTAACTCTATTTCCGTGTTTGACTCAAGTGTACTAAAGAGCTTGCTTGTTTTATCAGTCTGGGCATGGATGTTCTCTTGCCCAAGAGTATTGTAGCACGCACGACCAAGCGAGATGCCGCTTCACTCCTTCACCTATGATAAGTCGGAATTGGATGGAGATGCGCGCTTAACATACACAAACACACTCTAAGTAGAGTACCTCACATCCTCTACCAAAGATCTTGCTATTTTCAAAGGAAACTGAAGTAAGTGTCCCTGATCACCCATCATGCCAAGCTTCCTGTTTTTTTCCTCTAATTCCTTGATAACCGAAATATTTTGGCATGCGTTGATTAACTTGGATAAACTAAAGTTGTCTTTTGCCCCGCTCATTGGAGCCCAAATCTTGTGGCAACGGCAGAGTGTTTCGGCGCCAATCAAGAGCAAGACGTCCTTTTGAATCCCCTCTGTGGCTGGCCCAACATCCATATAGAACTCTCTTTAGAAGCCCATCTACATTCTCATTTGGAGGGGGCTTAGATGAGTCTAGCCTTCACGAATTTGCAACTGACCCATTTATTTTTTGAAACCCAAATGCATTACCAACCAAGGATTTAGCCCTTTTTAGAAAGGGAGCAAATATACATAATAATACACTTTGCAAATAATTTTCATTCAGGTCTCTTGTGTTGTTTATCACACAAAGTGTAAAAAAAATAAAAAGAAAAAAAAATACTTATGCTATAGAAATTCTCATGGTCATGGCAAAAAGTTCAGATAGGTTGCCTTTTTTCATTCCATGAAAGCTCGTAATGGGTAAGACACGAGTCGAGATTCATAAAAGTGCCCCAAAAGGGATGTCCGGTACTCATTAGTACGAAGAATGAAATTCATCCCATCATTCATTTTATATGAGTGTAAATATTCCTTCACCACTGAGTTAATTGGCCAAACAAAGTAATAAAACAATTATTTTTTTGTCGTTTCTTTTTTTTTAACCACTTCTACTCACTTGGAGATAAATATAATATTTCTTAGAGGCATATATTTGTCATGTGTACTTTTTTAATGTTTATCTCAAACTTCTAATTTTTCACTAATACACTATGGTGATGGAATTTTTGCATGCAATTTCCATTATTGAGGACCCTTTTCATGAAAGAAGACAAGCAATACAGCGCATATCCATAATAATGTATTTTCGTGTTCTAATAAAATAATAGATAACAATAAATTCTAATTAAAAACATCTTTCAATTTGGAAAGCTTCCAAAGTAATATTAGATCGATAATTGTTAAATTACAATAATGAGTTTATTACCCTTTGTTGCCTTGTAAATCTTTGACCCCTCTACCATCAACGGCGATTAAAAATTATTTGATAAAATACAATTGATTTTTATTTTGTCACCGCGCATGCAAATAAACTTTTTCCAATGCATACACCACTTATTATTTATTTTCATAGAATGAAAAAGGCAATTCCTATGTTTTATTCCATCTTGCATGATATTTTTTTTTATTCCTGCGGTTTTTTAGTGATTTATTGTTTATTGCCCTCTATTTTTTTCTATGAAATGCAGAATAATCAAGTATCAGAGCTCAATTTTAGGCTCTCATGTTTCCTAGAAAATGAATTACATGAATTACATTTTCCTAAATATGATCACTTATATCATTTAAAATAATTAGTCAATGAATTTTTTTTCATTATCGATAACAAAACATGTCTAAACATTTTTGTAATCAATAAAAATATATAGTTTTCACTCGTTTTTGTAAACGAAACAAATAATCATTTTTAGTAAAATAATTTTTTAAATATTTTACTTTTCGCGAAAGGACGCGTTTTGGTAAATTAATTTTTAGGAAAATGGGTCAAAACGGGTCAATTACCGATTTACCACCAAAACTGAAACCTCCCCAAAATTAGACAAAAAAATCGATGAAAACTGATTTTAATATTTCGATTATTGAGATTTAAATAAATTAAAAGCAAACGAGAATATTTCCTCTGCCTCTTCGGTCTTCTTCCTCCGATTCTGTTGCAGAGACTACCAGGAAGGAGGAGGAGGAGAAGACGACCGCAATCTCATCGCCGGTCGCCGGTCGACGGAGATCCGGCGATCGCCTTCGCCCCCCGCGTCTCCGACCCGTCGATCGCGTGGGAAACCAAAGCGGACGAACCGCCGGGACAGAAGGCGATCGCGACGATGAGCCAAGACGACAAAAGCCGGGGCTTGATCGGCGCGGGCGGCGGCGGCGGCGACCAGCGGAGCCCGAACTACTACGGAACGTTCCAAGGCGTCGCGAACTACTACAACCCTCCTCCGCCTCCGCCTACGCAGCAGCAGCAGCTCCCTCCGCCGGTGATCGGGTTCCCCCAGCCGGCTCCTCCTCCGGGCTGCGCCGGCAGTCCCCGGTACTATGCTTACGGTTATCAAACCGTCGCAGGTATCTCATCTCGTCGTACACGCGCTGATTCTCTTGAGTTTCGAGTTTGATTTCGCGAATTCTTTCTGTGATTATATTTAGAAATCGCCTTCAGGATGGAAACGGGATGTTGAATTCTGTTTCTTTTTCCTGATTTTCTGTATGTTTTGGTGGGATCACGTTGTCCTGTGGGGATTGCAGCTTCGTTTTTGCGTGCTTAATGATTGTCACAGCTAGAACATGATGATCTGTTCTATTGTTTTAAAATTATTGGCTCTTCGATCTGTCTCTCGGACGTAAAATTTCTGATTTCACATGGTGTCCTCCGTAAGAGTTAGTAGGTCGCTTGATATGATCACCTTTGGTTCTTGATTGTATGATGCAGAAGAAATGATGGACTCAGATAGGTTTTGTTGCAATGACAGGAAAGACATTGTTTTCCTGGGGTTGTGATGACCGTTCCAAACACTTCGGTTGCTTACAATGTCTCTATATCTCATTACGGGTTCTTGTTCATTGAAGGTTATGCGATTGTGGAGGGAACACCTGTTACCGAGCAGCGCTTACCTTGCTGCGGTATTGGTATCGGCTGGTTCTTGTAAGTTAATCTAGATGAGCCACTTCTTTCTAGCTGTGCAATGCATCACCTGAAAATTTTGAGTGGTCAATTAAGGGTTGGGAGAATTAATAAGGGAACGCGGTCTTTGTCACATACTAGGACGACAGGAGCTAAACCATCTTTACATGTTACCTCAGAGTGCACACGGTGAAAATCATCTATCGCTTGATTTATCTTCTCATTTGTAAGTCTTGCGTAAATATTCATTGTTGTTGCATGCCTAAATCATTTTGTTTTTCTTTGAACTTGGTATCCTCTTCGAGTGTGCATTGCTTGAGAATTAGCCAATTGGATGGAAAGCCTATTGTCTATATTATGGGTAAAAATCCAAATATCTCCTCAGGCTGGACAGAACTTCATTAGATGAATGGCTTTATATTGGTTAAACTGAAGCCTTGCACCTGTTGTTTTACGTGTCAGACATGATTGGGATTGGACTATGGGTTTTTCCCCCAATCAATGTATTAATCAAAATTAGTTAGCAGACAGTCAACAGCAACGAGGATTATCTTTACGCAGTCAATATTCCTTGACCAGTGTGAATTATTGTTAGCTTAACAATGCAATTTGCCTATGCGATCTGGTATGAATTGTACTACTAAAGACACAGATAGTTGAGAGAGAGAGAGAGAGAGAGAGAGAGAGAGAGAGAGAGAGATAGTTTTAGTGTTATTATAGTTACAAGAAATAAGAATAATAAAAAGGAACTTGGGAATGAGTACATGAATATGCAGCGGGCAGGGTCATTTTAGAAACTACAACAGAATTTGCGCAGTGAGAAATTGAAAATTGAAATGCAACCTAACTTTTTAAAATGAAAAAAGTTGAAGCAATTCTGTATCTCTCATTCTGTTGGTAGCTTCAGACCAAATAATTTCTGAATTTTGTCAAGTAGAGGTGGAGCAATCTTTTTCAAGGGCCTTGTATGGAATAATGGAAGTAAATGAACAAGCGATTTATCTTCCCAAATGGTGGACTTATTTGTAAACTTTTGGGGTTTCTTGAGGTTAATAAAGTGATGCTAATTACATTATCTCATCTGCAAGGTTCTTGATTGGTTTCTTTCTCGGTGGAATCCCTTGGTACTTTGGGACTTTTCTCCTCATTTGTTGTTGCCCAGATCGGCGAGAAAAGCCCGGATATGTTGCTTGTGCAATAGCTGTAAGTCTCTATTCTCTATCCTTATACGTTATCTTGCTTAAGAATGACATGCTTGTGTTAATGGATGAGTTACTACCATATCTATTCATATTGACTTGCTGACAATCTCTTGGGAAGTTGACTCAATTTTGGGCATAGCAACTTCGGAGAATGCTTAGGACTTTAAGAATTCTCTAATTGGTTCTGCATTATGCCTTGATCCCATGCTTTGTGGCAGTCACTCCAAAAAATCTTTTTCCTTCACTTCCATACATAAGGAATGTTACTTGACCAGTATATAAACCTGTGTTATTGCATTTTTCATGGAGCTTCTACCAGAGTATTTACCTCCTCATGTTACTATTTCTAGGCTCCAACTTCAACTTAGCGGGAAACTGAGGAACTCGATTGTCCAAGCAGCATGGGCTGATAATGACACCCAGTGATTGCCTAGCCAAGAAATAGCAGTTTTGAAATTTATAAGTCCATAAATATATATCTCTACCCAGTAGAGTTTACTTTTTATAATCTAATCGTGCTGATGAATAGTTGGAGAAAATATTTATCACTTTGCTAGACTGTTGCTCATTGTAGTTCATGTTTGGCATTCACTCGAGAAAAAATTGATAGCATTTGCAAGTTGCAACTATTGTTTATAAATTAGCTGGTTTATATAGTGGTTATTGCATTATTTACCGGTGTCAGTGTATAATTCCGAATTTGTGATTACAAGTTTATTTCACTCACTGTGTGAGAAGTTCGTTAACACTAACATAGCAGTTCTTATTTTTGACATTTCAGTCTTTCCTTGCTGTTCTTGCTTTTACTGTGGGTGCGACAAGGGGGGCTCATAGGTGGTGAGATCATACTGAGGGACTCCACAATACGTGTACAGTGATGCCTTGACACCGCTGAAAAGTTTGCTGCTATTATACTGTCATTTTATCTAAAAGATATTCTTGTAAATGCAAAGTAATTTCTAAGGTTGATGCAAGAATAATAACAAGGGTTTCCATTTTCTGGTGCTCTTTGTTTGGGGTTAGTTGCAAAATCAGGTAAGAAATTTTGTGCTTATTCCATGGAGATCAGATTTTTAATCCGTCTCGTTCTGGTTTCAACTTAAAAAATTGCAGCAATCTAGTATCTTGGGTTCATTTCAGTCTAAATTTCAATTCATCAGCAAATATAGCATGACATGCTATCAAAATCAAGCTTCACATGCGAATCGGAATGTTTAATTAGGTCTGGACATGAATGTTTGTAACTGTGGCCAAAGAGTGGATTTAGTTATGGCATAACACATTCAAGCTGATTCGGTCGCCTTGGTGACGATAAATGGCAGCAGTATGACAACGTTGGGTGACTAAATTTGAGACATGGTGACCATAGTGAGAGCTTAATTGAGTGACCAATTTTCAATAAAGTCAGTGTTCTTGATGTTGACAGTGAATGATGAACTTATCTCTTATTATTTTAGGTTGTTGGCTTAAGATAAATATGTAGATGTTATACTTCTAATTAACTCTGTATTCTTCATACAACTGTTATGATTTAGCATGGCAGCTATGTTAGCGCCACAACAGTGCTATCATCAAATAGTTGCGGATGTGGACGGGGCGGACGTTGGGCAGTGGAGGCCACGGAGGAGGCGTCGGTGGCATTGCCGAGCCATTGACAAGGGCCGCTGTACCCTCGCCCGCGCATTGCTGCCACCCCCTCTAATCATCCGTAGGTGCACATAGTCGAACTGATGGAGGGTTTGACAGAGATACTCGACGGGTTTGGATTAACCTTGCAGCCGTGTTGGCCTTTGCCTTCGTCTTTGTCGCTGCAAGCAGTAGTGAGAGTGGCTGAACCTCGCCCAGGGTTGAATGTGAGGTTGCTAGCCTTGCCTAGATTTGAGGGAGGGCTGCGACTCTCGTCAACCATCTCGGCACTCGTTGACGAGGGTCTACGGCCACATCGGCCAGTGGCAAGGGTACGTGATCATCCGGTCCATTTCCGCCATCCTCCAACCCAAATTCTGCCATATCCCCCAATGCTATCAGTATTTTCTCCATGTTTTTTCTTTTCAAATAAGACTATCTTCAAATGTTTTTTAAATTTTAAAATTTATAAAAGCCACATAGGAGATACATAGTTACCCTGCAATTACTTAATGGTCTATTAGACTGCCATATCAAAATTTCTATCCAAGCATTTGATGGAACGACTAACATTGCACAAATCTAAAAAATTTCAATGTATCAATTGCACAAAAAATAGTCCCATTCGATATTACACAAATTAAAAAGTTTACGAATCTTTTATGTCACTGTTCCTAGATATTTCTTGGGGAAATCCAGAGGAGCTCGACAAGTGGAAAACATGTTCATCTTCTCACTTAAAAAACTTAGATTTAAATCATCAAAATTACTCAATTATCATATGCCGTAAGTAAGACCATGGACACATGCGCTTTCACCCTGATTGGCACGCCACATCCGCATCCTAGGAATGTGCAAGAGTGAAAATAATCTCAGATGAGATTCCATTTGCTAAAGTACACGGGTGTCCATACAAATATTAATCGGGTGTTCGTCGAGTTCTACTGAAATACCACCCAATTTATTAGATTTCTCATAAGAATTAAGGTTCATAGGGTCAAGAACAAGAATTTTGATCACAATGAAAATCAAACAAGAAATATATTAATACCTCAAAGTGCTAAAAAGATAATTCCCCCCAAGGTTATAAAGTAAGTACTAAATTGCCCAAAAAAAAAAGGAGGGAGAAAAGAAAAAAGAAAGAAAGAGATGGAGAGAGAGAGAACAAGAACTAGGGTTTGTGCCGTTTGCATCTAGTTGTTCTACTCTACTATAAAAGCAACACAAAACCCTAGCTCGCCACTTCCAGCAACGAGGAGGGGAAGTGCATAGCGACCGTTGCAGATCTTCATCGTCTCCTCCCTCTCGCGTCCGAAATGGTCACCTTCAGGGTCTGTGCTTCCATCTCTCTCTCGCTCTCTCTCTCTCTATACTTTGAAGGTCGCATCGATTGCCCAATTGGGCGAAAATGTTCGGATCATCCAATGACTTCGTCGCTCGTGTGTACCTAGCTCCTTGCATCATTCGATCCGTGCTTTGTTTGCCATGTTTCTCATCATCGGATAGGGAGAATGAAACCTAAAATTTGAAGTTTTTGATGGGTGGTTGTCGCGGAACATCTAATTGACTGCGAAAAGTGGGGTGCATTTCATGAATTTCTAGTGCTTCAGGAAATTGGGTCTGGGGGGATTGTGTTTGTTTTTTCGTTCCCTGAGGAAATTTTGTATCTTGCGGGTTGCAGTTTCACCAGTACCAGGTTGTGGGTAGAGCCCTGCCCACCGAGGCGGATGATCACCCGAAGATCTATCGCATGAAGCTGTGGGCCACCAATGAGGTCCGCGCCAAGTCCAAGTTCTGGTACGCGAGTAATGAGATCTTTGGGTTTTTGGGCACTGTGCTGTTTGTGTGTGATACCTCGAAATTTGATTGTCTCTGTTGAGAAATTGATTAGGTATTCGGTCGATTGATGTGGGTTAGGTATTTCCTGAGGAAGCTGAAGAAGGTCAAGAAGAGCAATGGCCAGGTGCTCGCCATCAACGAGGTGTGTCTCTGGTCAATAGTTCTAAGTAGTGGGGTTGCTCTTTGAATTGATTTTCAATGTTCTAATGATAATAGGAGCTGCATGGAATTTTTTTGTGAGGTTATGTTTTGATTTCTTAGGAACCTTTGCTTCCCTCTGCTGGATGTATTATTCTGTAAACCAGAGGTTGAAGCTTGGTTTTCCCCCCATGTTCCTTCTTGCTGAATGAGTTTTCTCAATATCATATGCGGTAGTCATCACTTGGAAGTCTTTTCCCCTGAGAAGATTAATTTCTCGCATGCTTTTTAGATAATTTTGTAGACCTAGCATAATCTGATGTTGGAATCTTGGGAGAGCCAATGTGCTTGAGTGGATTAATTCGTTTTTTGAGTGGCTTTTACAGTCAAAACTTTTCTTTTGAAGTTTTTAGATGAGTTAAGAGTTGTTTTCTTTTTGTTGCTTCTTCCTGGAACATCTACTTGGTAGTGCTCCAGTGAAATCAGTCAAGATGTTTTGAGCTTTCCCTGCACTGTTGATATTGGATTGAGAAGATGGAGAGAATGGACTTAGAAAGTCGCTGGAATATCTTTTTTTAAGAGAAAAGTATAGACCTAGACAGAAGGTGGACACTTCCCTCATAAACTACTTAACTCTAAGATCAGGAACTGTTCTTCGAATTAATAGTAAGAATGAAAAGAAAGCTGGATGTTTTTACATCGATTTCCTTTCAGCTATGGAAGTTGTAACCATCTCAGTGTTCTAGGAAAGTTCCATCTTTTAAATGGATCCTGTGGACTAGTTTCTAAATTCCAAAATCTGGATTTTCAATTTCTATGGTATGGCCATTAGAGTTAGAGGTGCTT
Source organism: Syzygium syzygioides (assembly GCA_031216285.1). Lineage (NCBI taxonomy): Eukaryota > Viridiplantae > Streptophyta > Magnoliopsida > Myrtales > Myrtaceae > Syzygium > Syzygium syzygioides. Next base: position 11,733,817 of record CM062245.1, on the reverse strand, counting down.
TTGCCTACTCTCAGCTTAACATTTTCCTCTGAATGTGTAAAGTTTCACATTTGAACTAGGAGTTTCCAATTAGTAGTCATGAACAGCAGAATTTTTTATTGAAGACCCAATTTAGTGCAAGTTTTGATTGATTATTCATTCCTTCCTTTGCGATCGATAACAACTATTGTTTGACCATCTTTTTAGCCAGGATCTGATTTATATCAGTGAGACTTATTCTATTTTCAAGTGCTTTCCTTTCGAAACCTTAGTAAAAATATTTTCTTTGGGGCTTTCATTCTGCTAATCAATTGGCAAGATTATGGTATAATACATGCATTGTCAATCTCTGATACTGTACCTGCTCACTATATCTCGACCTAGATGCATCAAGGAGTCTTGACAACCAAATGCATCATGAACATGCAAAATTAGGATCATGCACCATGAGCAGCAGCAGACCCTGGCTATTAGTTTGTACCTCCTATGTTGATTCTTAAATGTAAACAGATATATGCATAACTCTCTGACCAATGAACAAGATGAGGTGGTTATCCTCTGCTCTATGTTTTACACTTTCAATTACTTGTCTTGTCCTTGAGGGGTGATGCAGTTTGGTCTGACTTGCCTAATCATGTGTGAGGTGGCCTTGCTATTTCTTTTTGCTTACTAGAGTCACTTGCAGATTTTTGAGAAGAACCCAACAAAGATCAATAACTATGGGATATGGCTCCGTTACCAAAGCCGAACTGGATACCACAACATGTACAAGGAATACAGAGATACCACTCTGAATGGGGCTGTGGAGCAGATGTATAACGAGATGGCATCTCGCCACAGAGTCAGGTTCCCATGTATCCAGATCATTAAGACAGCCACTGTTCCGGCGAAGCTTTGCAAGAGGGAGAGCACCAAGCAATTCCACAACTCGAAGATCAAGTTCCCGCTGGTATTCAAGAAGGTTAGACCCCCAACCAGGAAGCTGAAAACCACCTACAAGGCATCAAGGCCCAATTTGTTTATGTAGGACTGGCATTTGTTGATCTGAGTTATAGGGTCGTCAATAGTTTTTGGTAAAAACTCAGCAGCCTCTCATTTTTCTCCGTTTTTGTGTCTGAGAAGTTTGTCATTTATCCTAGGACATCGAGCTCTTTGGAATTTATCCTTGTTTTCTTCTATACTTTTGGTGATCAATGACTTGTGGCGATTTTGGCTTTTTGCATGTTAACCTTAGCTCACCTTATGCTTACATGCATATTAAGTCTGGGCATTTCTTTAAGTGCGCAAGGAGCTTTGTTTCTTCTCTACCTATCTTTTGAATCATAACCTCTTTACCTGTAGTTTGGACCTTGATTATAGACTCCATATCTAATTTTGTTGCCAGTAGGTACTTAGTTCTTAGAACAATTGAAGCCCCGCAAAATAAGAGGATGATGGAATGATAATGAAAGCTTTTATCTGAGATTTGCACACCATGAGGTGACATTTTGTTGGGTCTTGACTAGCTGTTAATATCAGTTTACAAGTAGGAGATAGTATTTCATGTAATGATTACATTATGAGGCCTTGTAGGTTATGCTTATGCTGACTTTTCATCAGCTTGTTCCACCAGATGCCATGTGGCCGAGCAGAAGAATGTTATGTTGGCCTTGTTCATTGATTAGGATGGAGCAGTACTTTAGGATTAATTCCCTAATAAATCCCCTCTGCCCTGGTTTGGTTTTCTTAAATCAGCAAGGACGTGAAATCAAACAATGTAGCTTTATCTATCGATGGAAGAAAAAAGATCTCATTGGAACAAAATGACTTCACGTGAGAACATACGAGAAGAGTATATGATCATTCCAAAAGCCTGTTGTGTTTTTGGCTGGAGAGCAAGAGCAAATACTCAAGCCAAGAAGCGCAATGCTCAGGCATACCATTGACGAGGAATCTGCTCATTTTATCAACCAGGGACTAGGATAATCTAGAGATCTTAGGACAATGCAAAACAAAGCAACGAGTCGGATTCTTGTTGGAAATGATATATAGTTCACTTGCTTAGATGCACCCGCGGTTTACTGTGTTAGAAGTAAATCAATTCTGTACACCGGTTCTAATATCTCTAGCCTTGCTCATAGGGACAATCACACGATTGTACTACAACTCAACTATAACATAAGAACTTCTGCCTTGATGTGAAAGCAAACTTTTCAAACAGAGCTTGGAGGAGACGGTCTATCTTCACTTCCCTCGCATACAATTTTCTTTGGGTCAAGATAAATATAGATGGGGAGCATGTTTTGGTTAATTAGGGAAGAGTTGGAGCTGGCGATCTCATTCATGACTCTTTTGGTAATTGGCTCCTCCATAAGTGTCTTCTTGGTAATAGTTTTGCTCAAATACCGTCACTGGGTCGAGTGGCCTAGGCACCCAAGAAGTCACTTGCGAATTACAAGTCAAACCCAACACACTCCAATCACCCTAATGATTCTTTGGTTTCACATTGTCAAACACGCTCATCGACACAGATTGCGAGTGAAAACAATTCAAGTCTGTAGAGAAGGCAAAATGTATGCGGAGTGGACTGCCTCGGGAATCGAGGGCTGTGTCTCAAATTTGTGACAGCTGCCAACTTAAAGAAAATATTTCCTATATTGCTTATTGATGCTTTAGGAATTTCCTTTCCTAACGCTATACCCTCTAGATGTTAGGTCTTTCTTGATCTCTACTTTTAGTAAGAAATACGAAATGGAAAGACAATCCTATTCCTAGAAGTAGCTATTGGGAACATGGAATAGCAAAACGCATCCATATTTCCTCCAAAGCATATATTTTAGACAACCTAACCAAAACTATAGGGGACGGAAAGGGCACGAGTTCCTCGTACGTTTTACATATCAATGATCTGATGATCCGATCTGAACATGCAAAATTAATTTCACAACCATCAAGCAACTTAAAGAGGTCACCATATGAAAAACAGATAAGAAATGATTAGTCTCTCTGCAATATTTTCTTGGGACTAAAGTTGAGTAATCAGATTGAGAAACGTTTCCTTTCTAAAAAAATAAATTCAAACAACACCTGCTCAAAGAATTCTACATCTCAGTGCGTCAATGTTTCGTAACTGGAAGGTAACAGGCTTGAATGCAAATAGGTGTGCCACTAAGTGCAACCATGCTCTAAGATTGGTCCAAATTTGCTTAGCAGTTCTGCCAAGATTAGAGATCCTTTTCTCAGCCCAAAAAGGATTGAAGTAAGAATACACACTTCTACCAAAACAAAGTTTTTCCCCACATGGAATTATTGGAAAGATACCCTTTGCACGACGAGAACAGAATAGGATATGTAAAAAATGCAAAATCATAACTCATCACTTAATAAATAACGTAAAGCATATCCTCTGCCAAAAGATGACCCAAAATTTAACAAAATCTCTTGCAACTAGTAGATAGCTTCTATTTAAAGATACAAATGACATAATTAGTTCTTCCCCTAGTTGGCAGCTGCCAATTTTTGAAGAACTGCGAATGACATGCAAGGCATCTGGCAAATCTAAACTATTAGCGGATAAGCCAGCTCTCAATGAGAAATAAATTCCGGAATCTCCCATGAATGAGATGAATCTTCAGGTTATCCGTAACAATGGTCCAGCATAATCAAGGCTTGAACGCTGAGAAGGCCACCACAGAGTTGTGTCCTCCAAATCCGAATGAATTTGATATGGCTGCAACGACAAATGCACAGTTAACCTCGGATGTACCGTTCAGAATGATCTTACTATAATACCAATCCATTCAGGGGGAATCACTCACCGACATTCACTTCATGCTGCTGCTTCTTGTTTGCGACGGTGTCAAAATCCACAGAGGGCTCAGGATTCTAGAGTTGATAAAATGAATGTCACAAACACATATATCAAAGCAGACAAATTGTTCTGCAAAAGCAAAGTTCTTCTCCAACATGGTTACAAATAAGTAGAAACGCGTGAGCATTAGAGAGGAAGGGAAAGACTATCAATAAAGAAGTTGACTGATTGACTATTAATGTTATGATTCTCATTTGTCATCCGCTTCCTTTGTAATATCTCGTCCATAAAAAGAATATACATTGCTTAAATATGTTTTTAGTCTGCATTAATATTTCTAAGCGACAATGGTAATTACTTGGGGCTTCGTTTCAGAATGCCTCGTCCTTTGACGTACTGTGCAGAGATGATTCTGTAACTTTCTTGCGTTATAAGTTAGTAGTTTTGACTACATGCTAGTTTGTAGATTATAACTTGATAACATCTTGCCAAGTGAATTCTATTGATCTCTTCGTTAAGTCAGTATTCATCGTTTCACAGCTGACAGCTATTCAGTTGTAAGCTGGTCGAGTAGAAAGTACATACAAATTGATTAATACTGGGATGAAGCCACCCTGTCGTGATTGCTTTCACTGTGGCAATAGCTTCCAAACCTCCAGCAGCACCAAGACAGTGTCCAATCATAGACTGAAACAGTATAATTTGTTAAAACAACAAGCAGTATAATTTGTTAAAACAAGTCAATCAGAGAGAGAGAGAGAGAGAGAGAGATTACCTTGGTTGCATTTATTTTGATCCCTGAGGTGTCTTTGAACACCTTTTTTATGGCATTAATCTCGGCCAGATCCCCAGCAAGAGTTGAAGTTGCATGTGCATTTATGTAGTTAACCTGAACAGTTAAAATAACTTTTACAATCAAGTTATCCCTGGCGCCAAGTAGCTTATATGCTCAATTTCCAAAGGCAGGCACGACCTCAGATAATTACTGGCAATAATCAGATTCTGCAGATCTAGGATGATTACCCATAACAAAGATATTTTATAAACTTTAGGAGTTCCTTGAACTATAACAGAAGGCATCCACCATTTGAAATCAGCTCACAATATGAAAGCCTTTTGTTTGGAGCCATCAGCCCTTACATCTAAATTGCCTCATGAGTGATTATAGAGCAGCATTATTCGTAGTATCCATTGTGACAACACTTGAGCAGCCATTGTGATCAGAAATAATCAACAGGCTGTGCAAGCCATATTTATCGCTGAAGATGAATTCAGTTGACATGTAAAGCTCATCTTTCTCCATACCCACGTTGGCAATGTAGACAGGAAAGTCTCACCACCACACACACACACACACACACACTTGAGTACTAGGGAAACTTAGTGTTTTCAAATATTAACAGCTTACAACGAAACTTTCAGTGTTTTCATGATTTAACAGCATGATAGTACTAACAATCCTTCAGATTTTATCTCTCATTTTTAGTTTTTATGAATCGTTGTGCTTTTCTAGTACACCTGTTTGGCCAATAAGATAAAGTCCACCAGAAGCATATTTTATTTGCAGCGCTTGAAAGCTTGTCATATATTTTGGCTTAAAAATACAATCAAGTGATGCTTAAATTACGTAACCAAAGAAAATTTCCTGCTTCTATTAATGGCAACTCGGACACAATAGCAATACCCTCACAACTTTTTGGAAGGGCCAGCGGTTATGTTGTCAATTTAGATTTGGCATGGCCAGATATTGGCAGATTCATCAACCAAAAAGGGCCGCAAAGTCCTACATCTTTTTAGAGGTGAGGAAAGACAGCCATATCAAATTCTAGAATTGGCATTAGCAATACCCTCTCAGCCATGTGGAGCACACAATGTCACTTTTTGGAGAGCAAACAGCAAGATGTGTTCTTTAGATTGCTTTCAAAGAAGCAAGGAAGGACAGTATGCGCTTCACATGGTTATCATAAAGACCTACCACATCTTCGCCCATCAATTTGTTTTTGGAACTAGGATTGACATTAGCTATAATTGTTCCCAATCTCAAAAATATATCAACTTTAGGACCCTTTTCATGTCAATGATGATGTTTGAGTAGTGCACAAGTGCATAGATCATCAAACACTTGCATAATTTGGTGATTGACCTTGGTAATATTGATTCAATATCTGTTCACATAATAACACTTTTGTTCCTGCTCAACTCATCTCTCTCTCTCTCTCTCTCTCTCTCTCTCTCTATCAGTTGTCTACAAACAAAAGTGCCAGAACCACACAAGTTTGTAGTAGCAGTGGCAAATTTGGAGTTAATAACATTTAATAGTTACAAGATTGTGTACCTAAAAACTGGATGGTTTGAAAAAAACTGGAAAGGCCAAAAAGATGTGGACAACTTTTGAGTAAAGATCTTGAGCACTTCAGTATCAAGGTTGAAGATAGTACAATACACCATGTTCCCAACCCGATTTAGTTGGAAAAAGCTTGGCTGTTATTTCTTGTTTATTTGGCAAGTACAAAGGCATGTTTCATGCACAAAGTAAGGACCCAAGCTAACATGAAGACAATAATGCTAAAATTTGAAAGGAAAACAAGCAATTTTTTCTTTTGTAGAAAAATGCGTGACAAATTCAGTAAAATTCTCAGCCAATACGTAATTCCTTCAAAATCAAGGATGTGTAACAAAACTAACAATATATGGAAAAGAGATCCATTGCAGAAGTCCACAATGGTGAAAACAATGTAAAGGCTGAAAGAAAGTAATACTGGGATAAAAATTTGATGAAAGGAAGCACAGACTACCTCCTCTGGTAACACACCCGCATCTTCAAGGCTCCTCTCAATGCAAGAGGAAACACCAAGTCCATCAGCCCTTGGATCAGTCATGTGATAAGCATCGCAGTTAACTGCACCTCCCAAATACTCAGCAATAATCGGTGCACCTCTTTTCATTGCGTGCTCCAAGCTCTCCAATACCTAGACAGGGAATTAAAGGTTCACAAACAATTTCACGAAAAGTATATGCTTTGGAAAAGTCTGATACCAATCGTGAAAGCTAATATGGTTGACATGCACACAAACATGCACCGGTGCGCACGCGCGCGCTCTCGAGAGAGAGAGAGAGAGAGAGAGAGAGAGAGAGAGAGAGAGAGAGAGATGTTCATATACAGAGAGACACAGATGAAACAAGATATCCTAATGCACAGTGAGAACCAAATGAACACGGATTCCAAAGAAAATTACAAAGGGCACATCACCAATGAAATATTCTTCCCATTATTTTATGGATGTCACACAAGTGCTTCTACTGTAAAAGATAAAAGACATATACATAGAAAAGGAGACGAAAAAATACACGCATATCGACATGCTTCTCGAAACTACAAAGTGAAAGATCCAGCAATTCAATAATCAAGTGTCCCACAACATATTCAGACAGCATCTAAATCTAACAGCACAGCAAAGCAGTAGTTTGTGTCTTTTTGCAGACTGCTAAAATACAAACTGAAGCACTTTTCAGTGAAAAATACACTCATAGCAGTATAGACAATTAAGGAAAAGTAAAGTAGCTTACCAAAATTCCTGCTCCTTCACCCATGACAAAACCATCTCGATCTCTATCCCAAGGCCTTGATGCAGTTTGTGGATCATCGTTTCTCTGAGACAAGGCTCTACATGCAACAAAACCACCCAAGCCAATGGGAATAATGGCAGCTTCAGTTCCACCAGCAATCATCAGATCAGCCTCACCCCGACGGATGTGATTGGCAGCCGCATAGAAGCAATAGTTGGAAGTGGCACATGCCGTTGAGATGGAATAATTTGGACCCATGAAACCAAGTTCAATGGCAAGTAAGGCAGATCCCATGTTTGTTATGGCATAAGGAATAAAGAAGGGGGTTATCTTCCTGTGACCTTTCTCGATTAGATTCTGTACTCCATCAGAGAACACAGTCAAACCACCCATACCTGTCCCAACAAGTACACCAGCTCGCTCCTTTTCGATCTGCGTAGAATAATGTCAGCAATTTAGTGATTTTGTCATTTAGAACGAATACTGTGCATTAAGGGCAAGGCACTATTCTTCGACACAGGCTTAACATTGCAACATCAGAATTACTGCCTCCAAAGCAAAGAAAAGCAACTCTAAAAGGAACTTCAACAAATAGAATCGCTGTTATCTGCACGTCAAACTTACAATAGTCCCATTTTTGCATTCTCTAGGGCCAAAAACCAAGTTATTTAACAGAAATAGTGGGTTTGGTGAATTTATCTCCTATAACATACAGAATATGAGAGAAGTACAAGAAAATGTTTATGCCATTTCCTCAGACATCCATGCTCCTCTCTCTTTGCTTTCATGATTGCATGAAGCAGAGGGCTTTGATTGGGAGGCTTACATGTGAAAAATAAGAGAAATACCCAAAAATTCAAATTTTCCCTCCTCTCCCTCTCACAAAAATAAAAAAATTATTCTGTATTTTCCACCCCAATTTCCATTCCCCTCATTTTCCCTCATTTCCCCTTATTTCCCAAACACAGAAGAGAAGTTATCCAAATAGCAGAAACTGCCGGTCTAGTGCAGATGAATTTCTAGTTTTAACAATTAAATTCAACAAACAGCGGTTCCATCAAATCAATGTATGTGAGCATGTGAGATCACGTTTGTGGTTCATGAGCATCATTTTCAGCAGAGGAAGTGTACATCAGAGGATGCACAGGATTTGACATCATTGTTCTAACATTGCAATTGATGCATTGGTTTTTGCAAAACACGAGGACAAATGTGTGTCAGTAAATAAGCCAGAGGAGCTGGGCTACATGTTAGACATGGAGCTGTCAAGGAAGTTGAGCATTAAGTGAAACAATGGTGATGTAAACGAATTCGTGCTTTACAGAGGTTTCCCAAAGGGAAAACATTGTTGAACAGGAAATGGCTTTTGAATCTGAACCAGGAAAAATTCATAGCCAAAGGGAAAGCAAAGGAATTCGTGGTTTACAGAGGTTTTCCAAAGGGAAAAAAAATGTTTAACAGCTGGTACCAACTCAGACAAGCTGTTCTTCCTAGAAAGGAACGAGGCAAAAAGACGTCCCCAGTATCTAGGCGCAAATTAACAATGAGAAAGAGCAGACCCCCAAAGTCTCAAACTTCCATTCTAAAAGTCACTTCTAATGTTTGATCAACTCGTAAAGCACTACGATTGCAAAGCCAGCAAACATGCTCCACCATTGTCTACAAATTTACTACCAGTATCCATTTTCTCATCAGAGGATTCGCTAAATCTTCCTGGAGTTAGCTAAACTAGGATGACAATGAAAATGAATCAGCAAATAAACGTGAATTTTGGAGCCCAGCATTGACATCTAATTAACTTCCCACGTTTCGCCACAAGAAACGAGGAAACTACAGATTACCGATGGCGTCGACATCTAATTTGGATCCCGGCATTCATTACCACCGAGCTCAAAGCTCAAGAGAAACGGCACTGCATCAGGAGAAACGTATAGCAATCCGAGAACCATTCAGATCCGAGACGCAAAATCAAGAGATTCTCCCACCATGCAACCACAGCAGCACAAAACGGATATCAAAGCCCCAGAATCACGGTACCTTGGAGAGCCTATCGCCGCCGAGATCAGCATCCTCGAGCGCCTTCTTCCCGGCGACAATGCAGTAGCGCAGGCAATCGTCGAGCCGCCGGTCGTTCTTCCCGTCGATGTACCCCCGCGACGAGAACCCGCGGATCTGCCCGGCGAACCGGGTGGGGAACTTGGAGGCGTCGAAGCGGTCGATCGGGCTGATCCCGCTCTCCCCGGCGAGCAGCTTCGCGTAGTACGCGTCCACGTCGTCGCCGAAGACGGAGACGAGCCCCATCCCGGTGACGACGACGCGCTTCCTCGGGTCCCTCTCCCGCCTCGGCGCCGCTGCCGCGGCGGCGGCGGCGGACCTGACGGCGGGGAGGGCGACGCGCCGGGGGGTGGGGGCGGCGGGGGCGGGGGAGGCATTGGGGGATTTGCGGCGGAGGGGGTCGAGGGGGGAGACGCGGAGGGGCGGAGATTGGAGGGACTGCATGGCTATAGAGAGAGAGAGAGAGAGGAGAGAGGAGAGAGAAAGTGGCGGCGGCGATGATAACGATGTCGCCGGAGGCAGGAGGAAGAGGGAGATGGGGGAGTTCGACTTATGAAATGCGTCGCGAGTTGTTGTTGTTGGTGCTGTTGTTGTTGCTGGTGTTGGTTGGGGAAGTGAGATTATGAGATTGAGAGGGAGAGCATAAGCGTCGTTGGAGAATCAATATGGTTATGTTTTTTTCTTTGTTTATGTTTGGGCGCTGGACCAATCTCTCTACTACTCGCGGGACGCGTTGCTGCTCGCATTGAATAGACCTGATCAAGGGACGGACCGATCGATCTTGATCGGGCCGTGACGGGAAAAACGTCTTTGCTTTCGGTAGGGAAGTTATATGGGTTCGGGGCGAACGAGACGGGGCCGAGAGGGAGCCGGTTCCGAGCTCGAGAGGGAAAGCGTGCCCCCATCTGCCCCTTCGAGCGAACCGAGCTCAATTAGGTCGGATGGGCCGGGCGAGGGCGGCTCGATCCGTGATCGATCGTTAAATCTAGGGCGTGTACTGAAGTGAATTCGGATTGTCATATTTGACGAGATCTGCAATTTTCAGTGGTTCAGATTCGGCTTGTTGCATATACTAAACTCATTAGATAATTTTTCTTAATTGGGACCGGCTCGTGTTTTTAAATACGAGATAGTTTTCGTGCAAAATTCCAGTGAAAATCCTAAATTTTTTTATAGACACCAATGCCTCAATTTTTTTTCCCCTGATCAATACCCCAAACTTGCACCGATCACCCAGAAACACCTTCCGCCTAGGCCGTTCGTAATGGCACCATGTCGGACAATATCACGTAGGATCTTGCAAGGTCATTATGCACGGACGGTACAGTTGGGTCGCTAGTACAAATTCGAGGCATTGATTAGACAAAAAAAGAAATTGGACTATCGATCTCCTGATAGACAAAGTGTACATTTTTCTGGTGGGATTATTTCAACAATTATGTGGCTGCTAGGACAATCAACTGCCGGTATGATTGGGGCAGATATGGTAGATTTTGACTTTGGGATCCTAAGGGGATGTCAAATAAATTGGTGGGCTGTTGGGAATGCAGCAAGTAAACTACAAGATGGTTTGCCTGGGGAGTTTTTGATTGAACCCCTTCCTGGTGATGTTTCCCCCTGAAAATGGCACTTCTTCCTTTCCCCCCTCTCTTCACCAATCAAGCGAGCCATCGATTCATGTGTTCATCTGCAATGGTGATGCTTGCAAGGCTAATCTAATGAGGTTGACCAAAATGGTTGGGAAAAGACTATGGGGAGAAGCATATCATAAGGGCTGGGCGCTTTTCTTCCTTTCTCCTGTATTGAAAAAGCCAGATCGTCTCTTCGAAGGCATCCGATAAAAAAGAAAAAGCCGGATTCTTTTGTGCAATGAGCATAACATGCTTATTTTACCATTTCGTTAAACTCCGGGACGTAAAACTCGGGAATATTCCTAGAGAGAGGGAAGAAAAATCTTCTCTCCAGTTGTAGAGGCTGGGCGTGCAGATACCGACGTGTTAGAATAAGAAACATAATCCAGTCAGCTCGCAAAGTATATACGCTTGGACAGCGTGGCGACCTCGGTTGAAAACTTAGGTTTGGGATATCTTCGGTAACCACCGTCAATGACCCAAGGCAGCCCCCGGTTTCCTCTTTTGTGCAAAGGGCATAACATGCTTATTTTGTTTTGTTCTCTTTTTTCTTCCTTTCATGTCCTTCTTCGTCTACGATGATAAGCTAACTATTGGGTTTCTGCTGGGGGTAATTAGCTCCAAAATGAGTACGTTCCGATTAAAGAATCTGGACCTTCTGATTTTTAAAACCGGAAACCGAACTAGCTTCATTAGCATTTGGTTCAAAACCAAACCGGCTTGTTCCGACTAACTTTAAGTAGTATAACTATAATGTTAAGAAAACATACCATGTAAATAAATGGCGGCATAGTGATTAAGGCATTGATTCAAAACTTATTTCCAATATATCTTATATTATTTTTCTGTAAAAAGTACAAAGAAAAAGCTAAAAACTAGTTAAAATATCGAAATAATACCAAAAACCGAACCGATCAAGGCGGATACTTCAATTTTTTTTTACCAAAGGACCTACCTAATCCTCATGTTAGCCGACCTAAAATCGATCAGTTGGTTCACAAGTTGAACCGTCCCACTTCCTCACCCCCTAAATTTTGGTACGTCTCTCATCCCACGTCATCTAAATATGGGTTGTTGTGCCAATAGATAAGTCTCGTGGAACCTTACACAAGCACGATTCGTTTCGTTTCAAAGCCGAACGGGGCGTGGATGAGCTACGATCAGCGCAGACAATATTTGTGCTGGCATCCGATTGGAATAAGCCTACCCTGGTATTTGAGCCAGGTTGGGGATGCTGGGTTGCCTATTTGTACATGATTCCACGTCGTCTAAATATGGGCTGTTGGGCTGGTAGAAAAATTCTGGCCAACCTTACACTATTACCTATCACATGTTTTCAAGCAGCTAGGCTATTGTCTGGCACCTTGGTGGAGCCGCCTGCACTGACGAATTTAGTTATCCCCGGACGATAAGAATACTCACATTATGCAATGCCCTCCCTATCCCTTCTACTTCCCTTTTTGTTTTGAGCTGTGTTTCGTTTTGTTCTTATGATTCGTTTTGGTGAATATTGCAATGGTCATAAAATAGTTTGACAATTCTCATTCGTTTTTTCCTCCATCCATTGTCTCTTCTTCTTCCTTTTTTCCCCTTTCACTTGTGAAGAAATTGGTGGGAAGGGGTAATTAGCGCTAGCGAATCTCCTAGTCATATTATCGTAAGAGGTTCGCACTCGTACCAGGTGTTCGGCTTAAACTGCAATTCACTTTCATTTCAAAACTTTCAACTATTTATCGTTTGTGAGGGTATTTGCCAATTTGAGGTAAGTGCCAAGCAATAAAATATGGGGACAATAACACCACAAGTGACATAATTTTCGTACGGCGTCACTAAAGAGCCATACTTATTTTTCAATCATTTGAGTGCCGCATTGATTGACAATCGTCCACTTGAGCACTTCCAAGATATATTCTAGCGATTCGTCCAACTTTTTTAAATAGAACTCTGTGACCAACGTGATTTGAAAAGGAATTCGAGTCCAAAGTGGAAATTGAAGGAGGTGACAGGGCAAATGGGAGTAAAAACGACTAAGCTTCATCGAAAATAAAAGGAAAGAAGAAGATATGTTGGTGTTATGATTTTAGAGGAAAGAAGAAAATCTGAAATTGATGTTGGTAATCCTTTTTACTGTTGGTAGTGGCCTTCCTCCATGTCCCAATTCCTCAATTTTTCGTCAATTCCAGTTGCCAAATCACCGATAACACTTAAGCGAAAGATTTTTAACCAATAATGTAGCACTCAATTAATTCGAAAAAAAAAATTACACTTCTGGTAACTTTTTCCTTGAGCAACAGAGGCCAGATTAGTCCTATTTTTCGTCTGACACCAATAAAAGATTAAGGGTGTGTTTGATAATCATTCCGTTTTCGAAAATAATTTCTACGAAGAAATGATTCTTTTTTATTTCATTCTCGGAAACAATTTCTAAGCATTTGCAGTCATTTGGTAACTGCCCAAAATTTCTATTCTTGAACATGAAAAAGAACAAAATTTTGTTTGTTAACTACACAAAATTTCTTTTTATTAATAATATTTTGATTTTTTTAATATTTCTTTCTTTTTATTTTTCCTTTTTATTATTTTTCTTCTTCTTCCTATTCCTTGGCCCATGGCCAGGTCGCCGGCGAGGGTGTTGCGGCCCTTGCTGTAGCCCTCACCAGATTCGGCGAGGGCGACATTTGCCAGATTTTGTGATGGCAGCGGCGAGGGTCACTCACGCAAGATCCGGCGAGGGCGGTCCTCTCCCAGGTGGTGAGAGCCGCGATGCCCTTGCCAACCTTGGCCTGTGGCCGGTCGCCGGTGGTTGGCAACCGGCAACCAACCACAGGCTAGGAAGAAACAAAGAAGAAGAAGGAAAAAAAATTCTTTTCATTTCTGATTCTTGTTCCTAGAATCAAGAAGCAACTTTTTTTTACTTCTTGATTCCATTCCAAAACTGATTCTAGGAACAAGTTTATGCGAATTTGTGCTAGCGAACAAAAAATTTACCAAATGAATTTATTTTTCAAAAATGATTCTAGAAACAAAATATTAGAATCAGTTACTATTTGGCCAGTTACCAAAAGCAGCCTAAAAGATCACTACTGGTTGTGTAGGAAAATATGAAAGAGATGAAAAAATTGGATAGTTGCCGATCGACAAAACATTATACATTGTCTTTTCTAGCTACATGTGCTAGGGATTTAAAATTTTATTAATAAACCCAGATGTTCTATATATCAAATGCAGGCAATTATGCATTTGATGTCCCAACTAAATTTCCCTAGTATCCCCTCAACTTTTGTTGTAAATGATCGTGTTAATGAATGGTGGATCTTAGAGAGATTTTCCGTATCTTGTGAAACTAATTTGAAGACCATGTGAGATGTTAAGACTAAAATCATGCATGTCGTTTCATTTTTTCTGTTATAGTAATCAAGGGACATCTAGGCTAGTCTTCGAGCGTCTCGACTAGCCCATCTCCCAAGTAGTCTTGAGGGCACACTCTCTCATGTCAGCTTTATGCGTTCACCAATTCACGTCTATAGTGTTCCAAACATTTTATGGATTCTTTGGAAGCGTAGGTTCGGCTTGTGTACTAGGAGTAGGGATCGCTCAGACTTTACTCCAACTCCGGATTTATCAATGTAGTCATAAGTCTTAATTCTTCCGACTAATTATCATCGGAAATCGCTAACACGATGATCCAAAAGTTGTCCAAGTTAGCATACTATGTAAAATAGCTGGTGATGACAGAACGCCGTATCAGCAATTGGCCAGGAAGGTTACATTGAAATCCCGGCACAAAAATTTATGATTACATTAATAAAATGAAAATATTTAGGATTGAATTGTCACACGTACGATAAAGTTGGAACCGAATTGGTAATGTCCCCAATTAAGGCGTGTTTCACTCACTGCCGAAATGTTCGACTTGAGACGTTAAGGCTATCCACCAGGCAAGCCCGGAATAAGTCCCTGCCGAGCCAACAACTGCTAAAGACTGCTATTAATGACAATTGCTGACATGACGATCCACAGACATCGAGCAATTAATGACAAACACTGCTATCAACCGTTGCCACGGTTGGAGATACAGGTGGAATGAGATTTCTATTCTCGTTGTGGTCAATAACACAACAATTTTTATAAGGAGTAAAAATTTCAATGAGAGAGGCATAGGAGTCAATGTCTGACTGCTTTCTTACCAAAAAGGTTATAGCTCAAACTCTCTTTTCCGCCGACGGACAAGGGACCCTGCTCGCAAATAAATTAAGGAGATGGGGCCGAAGAGTATCAAGTCCTAAGTTTGATCTTTATAAGCATTGCGCACATATATACATAAAAGAGATGAGTGAGATTAAAAAAAAAACCTCTCCTTTTGCCAAACGCAATTTGGTCAATAAAGAGATATGCGCTTATTGTACATACTCTACTCTAAGTTTCTAACTAGTTGTTGCTACGTTATTAGAGGTGTGAATTAGTTCCTGTATCCACCTCATGCTCCGTGAACGCAAATTTGTACAATCGATCCCCGCCCTCACGAGAGGCACACAAACTTTGCCGCCTTGTTTGTGTCGCCTCGCTTTCGTCTCAATCGAAAATTAATTCACGAGACTTGATTAACATGAGTGTCGTGTTGGATTTCTGAATTTCGAGATAGCGAAAGAAAATTGATTATCAGATTCCTATCTTTGTTAATTCCAGAAACCTATCACTTACAAGACAAGATAGAGAAAGAGTGTTATTTGTAGTGTATATTATCTCTTGTATAATGTATAACTAATGTAGAAAATCAAATTCAATCTTTACAAAATTAGTTTTTTTGGTCAAATTATAGATAAAGTGTTTTTTGGTCTAAATATATAAATATACTTAAGGGTTACTACTATTAAAAAATCCTAAACTGGTACACCTATAACAAATTTACCTCAAACTAATTTTTTAACCACGAAAACTCCAAACTAGTACACTTATAATAAATTAACCTCAAATTAATTTTTTAACCACAAAAAATCTCAAACTGAGACATTTATAACAAATTTACCCTTCGTTAAATTAGATTAATTCAACAAAAAATCCCAAATTGGTAAACTTATGACAAACAGAGGAGGTAAAATCCAAATTGGTACACCCGTTAACTATCACATGTCATTCAACTCAACAATTTAATGGTAAAATTCAATAGAAACTAATATAAGGTAAATTTATCTTGAATATTTTAGTTTGGGATTTTTGGTTGTCAGAAATTAATTTAAGGTAAATTTACCACAGATATACTAGTTTAAGGTTTTTCTTGATATTAATCCTTATAAATATAGTTTTTTTTGTCATATATAAATATTTTTTTGGTCGAAATATGTGAATAGAGTGAATGGGTGAGTGCTTCCTTTTGACATTTTGACAAACTCTTTTTGGTCGAAACATTTTGACAGAAATAGTTGGTCGGCTTTGGCATTTCGTCATCCACAGTCCCACCGTCGGCGTTCGTGTGTCGTCGCGGCCTGAAAGTTCGCCATCATTCTCACTCAACCCTGAGTTCAGGCCGAGCAGAGCGGAGTCTCTGCGTCGCCCCCCGCAAGAATGCCTAACAAGAAATCCTCAAACCGCGGGAAATCCGTCTCTTCTTCTCCTGCCATCAACGCGGCGTCGAACGAGTGAGTAATCGCTTCCTCTCCTTCCCCCATCTCGATTTTCTTGATTCTTGAAATCGACCCGCTTGAGAATGATCCAAATTCGACCCGAGGAGCGAGTTCCGCGAAGCGTTCCGATGGCGGGTGTCGTTTGTAGGGCCTAAAGAATCTCGTCTTGGTTTTGTTGAATGCGCAGGAGAGGCAGGATGGTGTTGAGGGTCAAATCGAGTGAGAAGATGAAGCAGTTGGCTCTGCTGAGCAGAGAGAGCGAGGAGGAGTGGAGGCCCAAGTCGGTGAAGAAGGGCCAGACGGCGAGAGGGAAGAAGAATGTTAAGCTTGACGCGAAGATGCCCAAGAAACCGCCCACTGCTTTTTTCTACTTCTTGTGAGTTTTTCGACTTGTTTGTCTCAGTTTAATAGATGGTTGGTGTTTTCTTTTTTGCCCCCCAATTTGTTAGGACTAGGAATCTTGGCTTGTTCTCGAATTCGGTTGCTGTTTGTTGTCTCCTGCTTGTGTCTGTACTTGGTCTAGAGATGTTGCTGGTCGTTTGGAATTTTAGAATTCGTCGGAGTAATCTCTGGACTTTTGGTCAATGATGTTGCTTATGCGAGAAATAAGCTGTCGAATTATGTCATTGCGTTATATTCCACCGAGAAGTCTGACCAGGAATTGTCTAGTGATGTTTTTGTGGATTTTTCATGAACGATTTAACGCATGACTATTTTGCACGAGCAGAGTAGTAGATCTTTTAGGTGTGCAATTACTTGCGATATGTGGTGTAGTGGAAGAGAGAAGATGAAGAAGATTTTGTCAGGAAGGAGCTAGTTTATGTGTCTGAAATATGAAAAGCCTTTCCCTGATGATTGAAATGGGTTTCTAATACTCGTGGTCATGTCATGTATAAATTCTTTCTTTCTTTCTTGTCGTTTTTAGGATTTTGTGGCTTGTCTAAATTGCTAGATAGCTTTGTCTCCTGCATGCAGTATGCCTCCATCATACTGATTGATGCCTTTTTGAGTGAGTGATAGTTAGTGGTCGGAAGGCCTCTAGGTCTCCATACTAAGTTCTGGCAGATAGAAGCTTTTTTGCTTTATTTTCCTTTTATTGTGGTGCTCTTTACTGCAGCAGATATACTCTTGCAACTTTTGACAGTTTGAAGGTACATCATCGCAAGTGAATGCCATATCTGTCATCACCTAGAATAGTTTTGTGTAATGGACATTGACCTATATCCTTTGTTGTCTCAAACATTATTATCTTGCATTTAAGAGCAAGAGTGCTTGAAATATAGTATTCAAGGATGGACAATAGAATATCACAATTTTGAGAACATTGAAAATATGTATTCTGCAGATACTGGGCTGTGTTGAACTGTTGAATTGATGAAAATGGTGCTTCGAGTTGGTTCCGGTGACATTTGTTTAGAAACATATGTATAGCATACATCGTCAGACTGAATATTGGTCTCATGGTTTGTAGCTATGCACAGGTAGTTATGTACACTGTTCTAGAGGTTGAGACTTGAGAGTCAAGTCCCTCCTTGGGTGGCTTATAATTGACTCGTTCCTTCCATTAGGGGCTTTTAACATGTGGATCGGTCTAGTGAAATAGGTTGGTCTGTTTGCGGTTTGGTGGTACCATAATTCATAACTGAAACCAAATTGTGATTTGTGAATCGACTTGGGTCTACTAAATGTAGCTAGTCTACCAGTGCCACTTATGTCACTGCTGGTGGTTGTACGGAATGATCTGGATATCTTAGAGTCTAATGGGATGGACAATTTGGAGGTGTATTTTTCATTTCTATTTTTTGGTTAAGGAGATAATGACCCAGTGTTTTCCGTATCACTTTTTTTCACCCCTTTATGTTCGGAGGTTTGAACAGGTGGCTCATCTTTCTCTAAAGAAGGAGATGCTACTATGTCAATTGCCTTTTTAGCCTGGAGGTGCATTGTCAAGTGCCCTCTTTGCTATTCTTTTTAGTTAACCTTCCTAGGGTCTAGGGTTTAGATAACAGGTGGTGAGTCATCAACAGTAGGGTAGCAGTACTTGTTGTGTCAATATTTCTAGATGTTTTGTATCATTATGAAAGTAGCTTAAAAGTGTTTCAAGTATGATGGAGATTATTTTTTGTAAATAAGAAGGGAATCATGTTGATTTCATGTTTATCTTGTTTGTCTTGTGTCAGATTCAAGTTTCATTTACTTAATTTTTTTCTTCATAGTGTTCGAGTCATGTATCCCTGTCACGTTTGAAATTGCCCCCCAACCAGGTTTCGGAATGTTTTGGGACTTAATGTTTGAATTAAATGTCAAGGACAAGATTAATTCTCATACTGCCATCAGTTATCTCCGTATTGCATTGCTATTAGTAAACACAAATAACTCGTTCGCAGAAATCGCGAATATGATTTTATAGCAGAAGTAATTTGGAAGCTGCCTATGGAACTAAATACGCTATTACAAATGTCTCTTTCTCACACCCTTGTTTGAAGGCATGGCAAAAGAGTTCCATACAGGATTGAGGAGCCCTCAAGGGACTACAATTGATGCGAATGTAATTAAGAGGACAATCTCCATTGTACTTAGTTAGAATCTTAGAAGTGGATTAAGCTGTAGGTTGTGGTATGAACCTTAACACGATAAGTATTCTGAGATTGGAAGGCTTCTCGCCTGCCAATATGGATGATGTCGAGCAGCCTTACTTTGCAATGTTCCGGAGGGTGGTCAGGCTTGAGAGATGGTATGGGACAATTCTGATTTCAAACCCACTCAATGTAATAGTATGCAGATCTGACTCCAGCTCAAATTAACTCACCAAACTGAAAACTAATCTCAATAGGATAATGACTTTGAGCCTGTAAAAGTTATCTGTTTTCATGTTTGATACTGACATAACTGTCTTAATAATGGGATCAAGTTGAGCGTTGCATATTCTTGAAGTTGGAGTCTTTGAGTTTCCAGTGATTCTTTGACAAAGATCCACTACTGCCAAGTCTTATCTGTTCATGTGTTTAGCTACTTTTGTCACAATATCATCTTATCAGTTCTATCTATCTTTTGGTTTTAATCCCGAGTCCTGTTTGGGTATCATTTTCTCTGCATCAGTACATGAATCCTTGGGAATAATCGCTAAATACTCTGACTTGAGCATTGTAAGCAGAGTTATACTGCTTTCTGTGTTTTTTAGGACCATCATACTTTTAAGAGATCATGAATCTTATTCCTTTGTACAATGAAATGTTATGACGTGATTCTGTTATTTCCATTTCAAGGGAGGATTTTCGAAAGGATTATCAAGAGCGGAACCCAGATGTCAAGTCAATGCGGGATGTACGTTCACAATATGTGCTTTGTCTATATTAGTGGCTTGGTAGTTGGTATTCATTGCATATGATGCTACCTGTATGTTCTGGCATTACATCCTATATATTCATGTTATTATTTGTTCTCTCCTTCTAGATTGGCAAGGCTTGTGGTGAGAAGTGGAAGACAATGACTTACGAGGTTTGTGATATTTATCCCTTTAAATTCACCATGCTTGTCTTAAATGGTGCATAATCTGGATTTACTTTATTGCTGCTTTATGGTTGCCCTGGTCATGTGATTCATGGAAGAGTATATAATACGTACAAAAGAGGGTTTCCTACACATAGTGATGTTTAGAGAAATAGAACAGATATGAGGTCAGTTGATGTAGTATCTAGTCCTATCCTATGTTTGGCATGTGCTTTAGATGCTTTGAGTACAAATGTTTTTTCTATTGATAGAAATTAATGTCCTTAATAATCCTCTAGAGAGCATTCTATAGGCTAAAAACAATGAAGAAGAAGATGGAACAAGAAGGTTTCTGGAACCATTTCTAAATCCATCTTCCCACTGCTACCTGTCAGCTGTGGGATCAGGCAGTGGCAGGTCACTGGCTAGCCTGGAGACCCAGCCACTGCCATTTCCAAAGAAACTCAGATTAAAGAAAACTATGACAGGGCAGGACACCCACTGGTCCCCTACTAGTTTTTAGATACAGCAGCTCACAGCAGTTTCTTGCTACCTGGAGAAGAAAGAGCAGTGGTAGGATGCAATCAATTTTGGAGTCCTTTCTACTGCATTACTACTAGAGAAGAAATATAGAAATAAAAAAGAAATTCAAAGGGAAGTGCTGTGGATACAAAATGACAGTTTAAAAAAGGAGGAAATTTGAAGACCTGATTCCTGAGGTTTTGGTGAAGATCTAGAACTTGCTATCTCGAACTTATGAGCCTAGAGAGAGAGAGAGAGAGAGAGAGAGAGAGAGAGAGAGAGAGAGAGAGAGGGAGGGAGGGAGGGAGGGAGGGAGGGAGGGAGGGAGGGACAAACTAACTTTGGTAGTGTAGAGCAGTATATGGGGGTGCTATAGCCTATAGGGTATAACAAACTAACTTTGGTAGTGTAGAGCAGTATATGGGGGTGCTATAGCCTATAGGGTATAATCGAGGTGAAGATGAAATAGTCAACTATGATCTAGACTACAGCTTTTAGTTGGAACTGCCTGGTAATGGGAAGGAAGATTGTGGGTACAAACCAGTGTGTAAGATATCTTTCATCTTCCCAATGAAACACTTAAAATTGGTTGTAGGGAGATTTCTGATGATTCTCATGTAGCAAATATGTCGACCTTGTAAGAGTGGAGTAGCATGTTTATTTTAGGATAATGGTATTTTTTGGATTTACGCTGCCATGTTTAGATAACAATTGTAGTCTTTCATTGAGGCCACCCTCTCTACTGGATTTGCCTAAGCATCTTGTGTCCTCTTTCTCTCCATCCATCATTCGCTCACACTTAGTTTCCTTTTCTCTGTTTCGGTTTAGTAGTCTTTCGGTTCTTTTGTATTTGGTTCTGTTCTCCAGGTTGCATCAACAAAATTAAAGTACTGCCATCTTCAAATCAAGTATTCATTTGTTTCTTTCCTTTGCCCTCACCCCTATTGTCAGGCTGTGTTCCATACTCTTCTGTAAGGGACAGCCCTTAATATATGAGAAATTTCCTATATTGCAGCTTACCATTGTTTAATAACAAAGTACTTCAAGGTTGATTGTTCCTTTTTGGCCTTATTGTGTTCATTAATTATAATGTGAATGAGATGTGAACAAAATCAAGAACAAGAATATAGTGACATATTGGCCAATCACTTAGGCAAGTGGATCAGAATACACCAATTATAGTGCCATTTTCTTTTTAAAGACCAGTTTGGTGGTGGAAATAACAGTGAAGTCTGAATATTTAAATAGACAAAGTATGCATACAGTGTTGGGCAGACGAATCCTCTCTTCGAATCTGACATGAAGAGAAAATGATGTTGGACGTGAAGTATGTTCATGGAATTTGCCGATTAAG
Source organism: Syzygium syzygioides (assembly GCA_031216285.1). Classification (NCBI taxonomy): domain Eukaryota; kingdom Viridiplantae; phylum Streptophyta; class Magnoliopsida; order Myrtales; family Myrtaceae; genus Syzygium; species Syzygium syzygioides. The sequence continues at coordinate 11,711,809 of CM062245.1, read as the reverse complement.
GCTTGCATATCCGAAGTTATCATGCTTGGTCCTAGGACAGACCCCTATCCTGTAGTTTAGCATCTTGGGATGGCAATTATTTGCCCATCTTGATTTCATCTGTTACGTGGTTGATGATCCATTATGTGCACTTTTCACCAATTATTTGCCCATCTTGATTTCATCTGTTATGTGGTTGATGATCCATTATGTGCACTTTTCGCCTAGACAGGTGATTCTGGGTTGGCACTTTGGCCAATCACCTTACGATGTATAACTGCTTTTATTTTTGTCCAATGCATTTACGTCTCACTTGTTTGCCTTTTCCAAGCCATGATTTAGATCCCCCTCACAGGGGATGAATCTATCCATCTTTTTTTTAACCCAGAGTTTCATATGGATTTTGTTCACATTTGACAGGAAAAGGTTCACTATTATGACTTAGCCAATGAGAAAAGGAGAGAATTTGACAAGGCCATGGCAGAATACATCAAAAGAAAGGTATAGTTTGCTTCATCTCTGTATGCTCATCATATCTTGCCGTTGTGTCGTGAAGTATTTCTCAGAAGAGAGTGCGAATTGCAGGAAAGCGGAGAAGATGAGGAAACTGAGGACGACTCCGAGTTTAAATAGGGCATGATTGTATGATATCGAATAATTGATCTGCCCATTGTATATGATTAGTAATTTCAGTAGCCCTTTGATTTGAATTCTCTTTACTTGACAATTCTCAAGTTAGTTCTTGGAAGTTGGAGACGATTGAAGGTTTAGATTCTCATGTTCATGTGTAGGAAAACTAAACTTCTTAGCATGCTTCAACTTCATTTTATGTCCCCTCTTTTGTGCAATGTAGTATTGCACAATTTGGTGTAGCTATCGATCATTAATGAAGGCAATACCCGGTGCATCATATCAAACTTGAGCCGACTCCTTTTCAGGTATTCTCTGATGTAATTTTGTACAATATGCTGAGAACTGAATGAACTAAAATAAATGCCTAGCAGACTACAAATATGGTCGATTTAAGTTGGGTTAGCAAGCTATTCAGTTTGCGGTGTGTTGCTGCGAACGCAAATTAAGAGTCCGTTTGTTTGAAGGAAACTGTTCGTGGGAAATTATTTTCTGACTTTCCTTATTTGGATGATGGAAGAACCAATTGATCTTTGGAAAACATTTTCCAAGGACTGAAAAATGACAAGCTTAGATTGAGGGAAAATGACTTTCCTTTCCGGTAAGAATGAAATCACTTTTCTTAAATCACCAAACAAATGATAACTAATCATTTTCTTTGAAAATGATTTTCATGTAAAATATTTTCCTGTATCATGAATTTTTCAGTGGAACAAACGCGCACCAAGTACGATCATAGAAATACAATCCAGTGTGCTGCATTAGTCTCTAAAGTAAAAGAATGTTCCTCTGAAGCTCAGAATTTAGAAAATGAGGAATTAGGTTGTGGATGTAGGAATGGGCTCCTGAGATGTTCCCAATTCGTTTGTTGTCCTTTGAACTAGTATTTCATCTTGTATCAATCACTCTTATTGTATCATCAGCCCTTTTGTGATCCCTTGGAAGGTTGTGAATTGGTAGATATGGCTTTTGAATTGATGATCTTGATCTGTGCTTAGCTTTTTCTTTAGATTTTCTTTATGACTTTGTGGTGGTAATTCTCTCAATATGAGTAGCCACCTTCTCTATACTCATCGTAATTCTCACAAAACAATCCGTTGCGCAAGTTCGGAGAATCGTCAATCCGCATTCAATAGGAGACTTTCCTATCCACGAAAAATGAAAGCCACGGAATCGACCAAAACTTTTTATTTGGTTATCACTGTGGATGAGGTTCTATTAGTTCATGCAATTCAATTTTGAGTTCTATCTTGTGCAAGAGTTATAACAGGAGCACAACTGCACCAGAACAAGAACGTCATATGTAATTGTGTGAAGCTCATTACAAGTTCAACGATCTCTCTTTCCTTACATCGCGTTTGCTTGGCAATTTCAACGAATCTGCTATGTTCTTGACCTCAGCTATCATTGCGACCACGTCATTAAGCTTGTTGATTGCCGATCCAACACCCTGCAATTTTTCGAATGACTTAAAATCTGAGCACACCGACTCCTAAGAACTTGAGAAAACAGAAGGCGTCCTATAATTAGAGAGTGGAATGAGAGTATAGATTGGCATACCACTCCCGCAGCACCAGCAGCAATGGCCATGGGAGCCGTAACCGCGCTGAGACCCGACGAACACATCACAGGAATCTTGACAGCTCTTGAGATAGAATATGCCGCAGCTAATGTAGGCGTCGCCTAAAATTATGATACAACAGAAAGCAGATTTGATATCTCGTCATGTGAAGCCGTCACCAAAATTAAACAGACCGTCGCCAAAACATCCCAACGAATGAGGATCTACTTATCAATCATGCTATTGAAGGCGTTGACACATGATAATGGTTAAAGCTTCTGAAATTTACCTTCTCAATCAAGCCGAGAACTCCGGATGCAGAAGGATTAGAACACTTCCCTCCTTCTGTCTGGATTATGTCAGCACCTTCTTGTTCCAGCAACTCAGCAAGCTTCACCTGTTTGGTTTGTTCAAAATCGTTACCTGCTCGACATTGTGAATCAACATGAATTTCCAGTCCAAAGAAACAAAAGGGATGCTCACAAACCTGATCGGGTAGGCTTAGTGTGTGAGGCACGGTCACGGACAATGGCACGGAAGGCAGGATCCTTCTAGTCTCTTTAGTTAAATCTAGAATCTGCAAAGAGCATTTGACAACATGAGACATAAAATCATGAAGAACTTTTCAAACTTTTCTCTGCCTCTGTAAAAACTGTCACTTATTCCTGGGACTAGAAATAAAGAGAATCTTTGATGAAATAAAAAGAACACAATGCCATGCCAGTAATTTCTTATTTTCTATCTTTCACTTTTTTATAAGAAAAGAGGTCCATGGATCGCTGCATAATCTTTATCGTCCTCCATTATGTGAAAATGCGCATCCTGGAAATCATTATCACTGAAGGCCTATTTTTTTTTCCTAAATTTGCAAAATTGTTAGCTCCCAGCTAAAGGATTTTCAGCCATCTTTGGCCAGAAATGTATACATCATTTACTCGAGAGATGTCCACATAATTTAGAACTGAGAAAAAAGATTGCAGTATCACAAGCTCAACTACCTGATCTGGAGAGAAAACCACGCCCGTCTCATAGAAGGAATCATAGTTTCCAATTTCCACCTGCATCAGAGAGCAACATTTTCTCATTCTAAGTGAATATTTCATCTGCAAGAAACTTGTTGATCTTTTATTCCTTAATTGAGAAGTAGAAGCTGGAAGATCAAGCAAGGATAAGTCAAACCATAAGAGCTCCCGCTTTAACTGCAGCCACAAACGCTGCTGGATCCACTGAAGAAACGCATACCTGAAAGAGGAGATACAATTAAAAAAGAAAATTATTTCCTAAACACTCAAAATCAAACAAGCTCTCAAAAAATTGCCTTCATCTGAACACGGTTCAGTGATGAACTTTGCAATATGGACAAGGTGATGAACATTTAGTGTAGTTGATACTAAACATCGAGGTATGCATTCATTCAAATGCTACTCTCAAAGCTTCATTATTATCTATTACAAGATGATTGTACTATCATCTTTTATAATATCAGGAGATAGAAATATGAACATGAACATTGCTCATCTTGAGAAGCAAAACTGGAAGAGGACGCAAAAGAACTTTGAACAAGAATGCTCACCGGAAGAGAAGTCAAGGCAATGGCTAACCTCACTAGCTCAGGATCACAAGCTATGTCAACATGAGTTGCTCCTCCCTGCATTGTAGGTCAGACATGGTGATCAGTCGGACCACAGCCAATATGAATACACAAAATGGGCAAGCCCATGAAAACAACATTCTCTAGTTAGAAACAAAAATATTCATTTTCTTTTTCCCAAGCCGCAGAAAAAGCTTTCGATAGGTTAATTGTGTGATTGACAGTTACACAGATAACAAAGCCAATTGAACTCTGACATTTGCATTTGGATTAAGTCTAATATCCAACCAACTCTATCGAGTGCAAAACCATCCCATCTTTAGGCTGCTCCCTCGGGATTTGGCTCGTGTCTTATTTGTCGCATGACGTTACGAAATATTTCATGGGTTTTGGGTATACCGGCCTTAAGTGGGATCTTCATCATACAAAAAAATTAATGTGCTTTGTTTGGGAAATATAGGTTTCCTTGAGAGCTGTAACATTTACAACAAAAGCTCCCTGACCATGGGAGTGGTTTGTCAATTTGGCTACAACACTTTCTGCAACCTATAACGTCCTCTTCCTCATAAATTTGGGAGTCATTCACAATGAGTAATGCTACCAGAGAAAACTTTGAACTTAAATTAATCAAAGGAAATGCAGTTAAAGCCATTTTGTAGCCTATTCACTACTGTGACAAACGTGAAGAAAACAGCCCATAAAATGAAAATCTCAAAGGCAGGACTCATGTCTTCTCATAAAACATTGGAGTGGCACGTGTGTAAACTAGAGAACATAGTGCAGATTGAAAAACCCATGACCAACCTTATCAGCAGCAGTAACTACAGAAGACACATTCTCTGTGTCAAAATTTTGCAAACCTGAAATAATCTGCAACAAAACCATCAACCAATTGTCTGCACAAAATAAAAAACCCCAAGATAAAGTAAAATTTATAGCTAAAGATGCAAGCGGGTGTTTCTCCTATCATCACCTTAAGAGCCCTTCTCTCATGGAAACCCTTCAAGGCTAATTCTCTGGAAGTTGATAGGATTGCCCTGGTTGTCAAAGAAGCTCTTCTTCTGGATGGCGACCATGGTTTGGAAGAAAGACGAGGGATCTGGTTTGGCTTCAGGAGAGATTGAGATGGAGAAGACATCGGCATGCAGAATGATGAGTACATCTGTTTTTCTGTTCCCGTCTCCTCACCTCTCACTTTGCAATGTGTTCTCTAATGGGGGGGTCTTGGATGAGGAGGGTTAGGAGGGGTGACAGCTAGCTTTGCATCGGTTTCCCGGAAAGCGTCTTCAGATATTTTGGGTTTTGGGTCGGGTCCATCCTCGCCTCCATCCTATTTGATCCAAGGGGGGCGGTTTGTACTTTTGGCAGATCTTTGTTTCCTTCTTTGGGAATTATAAGGTACTTTGCATTCAGTAACGTAAGAATTTACTTGAATTGAACAAACTTTCCTCTAGCCATTATGCTCCTAAAGAGAAGGAGCATGCCTCTCGCTCTGCATAAACACTCCAACGAAAACGGACAGTTTTCCCAAACTCTAATTTCTCTCATATTTAATCCGGTCTAACTTCATTATCTCTCTTTTGGTGGTGTTTTGTCGAGTTTTCGGATCCTATGATCCAAGGCATGTGTCAACCCCCCTAGAACGGATGCTTAGCTTGAATATGTCCGCATAAATTTCAAAGGAAAATGCCATCATAGACTCTGAACTTATCTTAGTGAGACCACGATATCTCAAACTATTTTTCATCTTACCAATACACTCAAACTTATATCGGCAATCCAAAAAATACCTTTTCTTGACAATTCCAACCATAATTATGGTTAAAAATATGACGTTATGATATGGGTGGACTACACCATTTAAGATATCAAATGCCCATTATAGATAGGAAACTTTTCAGTCACTTTACAAGTTTCGGATATTGGTGAAGTAAAAAAAAAGTTTAAGGTATTAGTATCTCACGGTACAAAATTTATGCTTTTTTATGGGATTAACCTAATTTTAAATGACTTGGTCCGGTGCTGCCCCGCGTGTGGCTCATCATGCCTGGAACTATAGCGGTTCATGATAGCCCAACCTATATGTGGAGCGGGTTGTACTTGGGCATGACCACCATTGTGCTTCAAGTCGTGCTGTGCCAGAGAGTATCCTCTTTTATTTATGGCCAATGGCTACTAATCACGGGTCGTTGTTGGCCCGATCCAACAAGTCAATTTGGCCCACCTTGGCCCACTGACAAACTAGTTGTGCAATGCCCAAGTTGGTGCAACCCACTTGACACCACTATTATAGGACTACTCTTTAAAAAAAGGAGTTAATACTACAAAAAATCCCTAACTGATTCACATATAATAAATTTACCCAAAATTAATTTTTTGACCATCAAAAACTCAAACTAGTACACTTGTGACAAATTTATTCTCCATTAGTTTTTGTTAAGATGGATTAATACCACAATTAATCACAAATTAGTGCACTAGTAACAAACAGATAGTAAAATTTCAAACTAGTACACTCGTCAATATATCATATATTAATTGATACCCGGCTTACAGAGGTCGCTTGTTCATAGTCAATATCCTGGCTTAGAATTTTTCTCGATTAGAATTTTGAACTAAAATTGCACAGAAAGACTTCAATAATAATATAGAATTGAAATCGAGAAAAACGAAGTATAGAAATAAAATGCGAAGTGTGGCAAAATAACAAACACCAAAAGTTCATCTTACATTACCAAAAAAAAAACACCAAAAGTACAATTTACTCCGATTGAAGTCAAGTTATTTTTTTGACCAAAAGAAAAGGTCACGTTATTTGATTGTGTAACCCATCATCAATTGAGGGAAATTTTGGAGGCAATTGCCGAAAAGATCGATTTAGACAAAATTATAGGCCTTTGCTAAATGGTTGAACATATTACATGGGGAAGTTGTAGTGCTAATAGAATAATGCTAATCACCAACAAAACCATTAGGATAATTTTAAGATAAGTTGACTTATTTTTCTTTGACCAAACTGCAATATGACTTTGAAAATTTTTTGTTAAAGTCGTTGCGAATCCAACTGTTCTTCACGGACCCTTTTAACAATATCTTAAACATATCTTACGATATTACCAAGTGCTATCATTAATATATGCAAATTTCGATGCCAAAATTAAATTCTCCGACTTTTACCCTTAAACACGCAAAGGAAGAATCTTTAGATTTTCGGACTAATGATGATGACGCATGTCTTTTGTTTTTTCATAGGAACGAGGCATGTCTTTCGTTGGTTGTCTTTACTGTCTGGCTCTTTCCCTTCCCTTGTTTGCTTTGTTCAGCTTGTTTTGGCCCGTTGACTACACAAATTGCAATCAGCCTTACACATGATTTTAGTCATAACTCCCTAAAAAATCTCAAACATTAAGTCAAATTCCAAATCTGTCCCAATTTTTATTATCTCAGAAAAAACCGTAAACTTTAGGTCCAATTCTAAATCTATCCCAAACTTCTTTTTGTCTCTGAAAAAATCCCAAACTTTAAGTCGAAACCCAAACATACCATGAATTTTATCTTGTGTAAGAAAAAATCCCCAAAATTCAATTTATTTTAAAAAATATACTCCCGTGATCAGTCCCAACTTGACGCAACAATTCCACGTTGATAACCAATCGACATCCAAAAAGTAATGGGGCTTTTTTTTAAACAAAGAAAAGTTCGAAGCAAATTTAGACTGAACCTAAAAATTAGGTTTTTTTTTTAACTGAAAAAAGCTTTTTGGGATGAATTTGTTATCGTCTCTAACTTTCATATCCTAAAATGGTTTTATTTTGGAGAATTTCAACAATTTTTATTGGGTTGGATTTGTTATCAAAATGAAAATGCGACGTTAATCTATACATATTACCCCATTACTTTGCTAATGTGTTATCGATGTGAAAGTACCACGCCAAGTTAGGACTGGATTACGGGGATATATTTTTGAAAATAAATTGAAATTTGCTGATTTTTCTTGGACAAAACAAAATTCAGGGCAGATTTAAGACTGAACTTAAAGTTTGGGGTTTTTTCTCAGACAAAAAAAAGTTTAGGAAAAATTTGGGACTTGACCTGAAATTTGGGGTGCTTTAGGGAATTCACCCATGATTTTGAGGGTGTTTCAAGAATTTTTGGAAAATGAACCTTGATTCCTCAAAACCATAGGATAAAAACAGATAAATATCTTTGGTTGATCTTGAGGTCTCTGAGTTCTTTTTTGGATGTTACGACACTTTATACAAGAGTTGCGTTAAAAAATAAAAAGTTGAGACTAACAATGATTCAATTTTCCGTCATTCGATCAATCAATGCCGATATATTCGACAAATAAAAAAGATTTGTTATGCCTCTGTTGTCATATGTAACTAATGAACTTATAATTAATGGACATCTTGATGTATTAACCTAAATGATACACGACTTGGCCATGTGGTGATCACGAAGACCTAATGCCCGAATGAAATCAAGCACGGTAATTTCAAGTGTTTTAGTTACGGATATATCACACGACAATGATAACCGGCAAGATAAGGATATCAAATTGTGGATTTTCGGAAATTTTATAATACAAATTTGGTGTAACTTTCTTTGGAATTTAAATTGGGTTTTGTTAACAAACGCCCCAGTGCATTAGAGAAATCTCCTAAAAGTAAAAAGATCACCTTTTAAGACACTTCAAAATGAAAGAATTACATACTCTATGAAAGTCCCTTCTTTTAAAAGGTGCATTTTAAGTTTCCGAAACACACTTAATACGGACTTTCACAAGTGCTTAAGGGGCATTTCTTGACATTCTTGTTTTAAATTAAATGGCAGATAGTGATGGGTATTCTCGAGGGCGATGTTATACATATACAACTAATGAAACAGAAGACTACACATCCGGTTCTCTCTTTTAAATAAATTACTGGGCCCGATGAACAACGACACCACCATTCGAATTTCAAAATGCGTGGGACGAGCCTAACTCAAGTTACCATTTTATACTTAACAAAATTCAAATTATACATATTAAATCTTCCGCACGCGCTGTACCTATACCTATGTCACATAAAAGGATAAAATGCGAAATTGAAAATGTATATTAAAAGGAAAAGAAATTAGACAAATTTCAAAATCAGGGGGGTTGAATTCAAAAAAAATCTCAAATTTTAGGTTAAGTCTCGAATTTATCCTGAACTTTTTTTTGTCTCAGAAAATATTCTAAACTTTAGGTTTAGTCTCAAATTTGTCCTAAACTTTTTTTATCTCAGAAAAAATCTTAAACTTTAACTTCAGTCCCAAATCAGTCCCGAATTTCGTTTTGTGTAAAAAAATCAGCAAATTTTATTTATTTTCAAAAATTACGGATTATGTTGCTAAAAGATGACGTGGTCGTACTCGAATTTCGGTCAAACTCCAGAAGCCCAGTACGTTCTCTGTTACAAAAGATGACGTGGTCGGGCATAGACAAGAGTGGGATTTACTTTCCTTAATCCAGTGATTAATTACGGATTATGTTGCCAAAAACCTCCAGCCGCTTGTTAAGCCATGAAGACTCTCCAAAAGGGTTGATCCTACGCTTCACAAAAAAACGTGTTCATGCTTTATTAATTTATTGGGAAATGAGAATAGTTTATGAAATCGACGGATTAAGTGAGTTAACGAAATGTTATTGGAAATTGAATATGACCCACGACTTAAAATCGCATAAATTAACAAAATCAAATTCACCGTGAAGTAAAAGTTTGCTAAGTGGTCCTTGATTGGCAGGTAACTGCGCAGAGATAAAGAGAAAGTCAAAGATTTGAAGCTTTCCAATTTACATTTTCCTAGCCATTACTATTGTTATTCATCAGGTGTATTTCTTGAGTTTAATACACCACCAATAATGGGTATGAAATTCATTAAGAGTTTAGCCTAGCCTCTTTTCATTGTAGTCTTGTACTATTCTCACCTTAGAAGAGACATAAATTTTTAATAATGCATCACTAGATCAACAGGTGACTTGTTTTTGCCCATATGAATCTAATTTATGGGATCACCAATCACTTATGTTTGATTACTATCATCGTTGATTTTCTTCAATTGGCTTAAGTCCCATTCCCCTCGATGCATAGTCAGAGGATCTGCCGAATCCACTCAATACGCATAATTCCATTTTTAATTAATTACTTTATCACATCATGTCTCAACTACATGTGTCTCTTTTTACCATTAAAAGTTTCATTTTTTTTCAATGACTATTGTCGCTTTGCAGTGGCTATTGCCACTTGACAATCATAATGCGTAGACACATAAGGTGTCGATTGAACTCAAAATTTATTAGACAATGCCATTTCATTTAATTACAAATAGGTTATATAGAAAGTCTTCCCATCTGACATGACACAAAATCCAGATTAACATTAATAGGGATTTCTCCTTAGACGGGGAGATATCAAGTTTGAGGGTCCGCCTCAACTCTTACAATATTTACTAGCTAAATGCAAATTTCATACATTTACTACTAATGAGACCACCAAAAATGTTAACTACAGAAACTTAGACAACGTATCACATATTAATCAATAGCCGGCTTTTATTCCACATTTTCATTAGGCTTCAAATCAAAATGCGATGATTATCATTCAGATTTCATCAATAAATAGTATGCCTAGCATTGTACCAAAACAAAGTATAAGGTTGAATGAGCCCAGTACAGGGGCCAAAGTGTAAAGCTTATTTAGAATATTGTATCTACAGAAGTTGCGTGTTTATGGTTGGTTTCCTAACTTGGAATTTTTCTTGGTTAGAATTTCGAATTGAAATTGCACAAAACAACTTCAATAATCGTACAAGAACATAATGGTTCAACATATTACATGGGGAAGTCGAACTACTAATCGAATGATGATAATCACTAGCAAAATTAGTAAGATTTAAGATAAGTTGACTTAATTTTTTTTTGGCCATAGTGCAATATGACTTTGATCGACTTATTTCAAATGGCTTCTCTGAATCCGTAATTCTTATAATTTTTACGAACGCTTTTAAATGTACTGTACATGTTTGGAGGTGTCGTTATGATTAAGATCTAAACTTGAAAAGTGAAAATTTTGGCACCTTGAAAATTCCCTAATTTTTACTCCTGAAACACGCAAAGGAAGAATCTCTAGATTCTATGACAAATGATGATGAAGCATATCTTTGTTTTGTTTTTTTATTTTATTTTTCATAGGAATGAGGGATGTCTTTCGTTGGTTGTCAGTATTGTCGGGCCTTTTCCTTTCCTTTGTTTGCTTTGTTCAGCTCGTGCTGTCCCTCTTTATTTATTTATTTATTGTAGGCCTACGGAGCCAAGGTCCCCTATAAATAATCACATAGTTTTTTGGTCCGTTGACTACAAATTGCAATCAGCCTACACCATATGGTTTTGAGAGTATTTTCAAGATTCTTGAGAAACGGATCCCACTTCGTCGATAATCATTAACTACAAAATAAATAAATTTCATTAGTTGAACGCAAAATTTTAAATTTTTTACGATATTTTCCATCGAGAATCGAACCATGATCTTCATATCAAGAAACAGCAACATAATCACTTCATTTTTGTTGTCAAAGTTTTGTTACTTTTATATTTTATCATATGAATCCTATTTTTTACACAAAACAAAAAGTGAGCCGATTCCCAAGTGGATCAAGATCGGCAATCCAGGAAACAACTGGTTCAGTTCCTGATTCCAAAATTTGGATTCGAGAGTCAAATGTTCATTCTTGGTTCTAGGCCGGAAGCCGACTCATCTAGGAATTAATTATCCCTAGTGATGATAACTAGTGAACAAAATAGTGATAAACTGGATTTCCCAAAATTTTAATTTGGTCATGTTGTTTTTGGAATTTTAAAATTGGGTCTTGTTAATAAGCTTTTTAAAGCACTAGTTAAGTTAATTAAAAGCGAAAATAACACTTTTCAAGACACTTTTTAAGTGAAAAGAATTACATATTTTAACAAGTGTTCGAGGGACATTTTTTTTTACATTTTCCTTTTAAATTAAATGGTCGATAGCGAAATGTTATTCTCACGGCGATGTGATGCATACACAACAAACGAAATAGAAGGCTACATGTCTAGTTCTCTCTTTTAAAATGTAATGCCTGGTCAAAAGGAACGATGACACCCAGCTTGAAATTTGGAAATGGGTGGGATGAGAGTAACTCAAATTACCAATTCATTCTTAATAATGTCTTAATTATGTATATGAAATTCTTTGTATGCATTATCAAACTGTCAAAATGAGTCATAAACCCATTTCTTAACTCATATTTGATAGACTAGATTATTATATGTGTTAGTTATATTTGGTAAATAGATCATATGAGTATTAAATAGATTCGCAACTTACTTACACCCAACCTACTTCTGTGACTCTCTCGCCATCATTCAATCTCTAGCTTGCTCACTCTGCGCTTTCATCTCAGTTTGAGTATGAGCTTCTTAGATTGGATTAAACATTGAAGTGTTTTTGTAATATGAGTTGGGTTAGATTTTGTATAATTTGAGCATGAGTTGAGTTGAGTGTGAGCCATTAGATTTGTATTGTATGAAAATTTATCAGAACGGATTAAATGTGTCAATTTGTATCCTACACGCCATATACATGTCAGGTACTAGATAAGCTACATATAAAAAGGAAAAAAAAATTAGACAAATTTCAAAACCGTGGCCATGGAGCTGCATCCTCCCTCGGATGCGCCGCCGAAGTACCATTCGTCTCCTTCCCCAGCGCTTTGTAGACGGGTGGTTTTGGAATGATGGCACGCCCCAAAGTCAAACTTGAACTTCGACTTCGTCAGACAAATTTGGTCGAAGAACTTCACAGGAAAGCTCAACAACATACATACATACATACATCCTCTATTACATTAAAGAAGATGACGCGGTCGGGCACAAGACAAGAGACTGTGATTAACTCTCCTTAATCCAGTGATTAATTTACGGATTATCGAGAAATGCAGTAAATTAGCGCGAACAGCTCACGAAATCCACGGATTAAGTCGTAGTTATCGAAATATTATTGAAAGTTAAACATGAGCATGAAAATTAACAAAACTCGAACTCATCGCGCCACGAAAATCTGCAAATGATCATTGGGAAACTCAGCAGTCATTGATCAGCAGCAGGTAAACTGCTCAGAAACAGAGAGAGAGAGTCAACGATTTGAAGCTCTCGAAGCTTTTCCTATTTACATTTTCCCCAGCGATCACAAACCCCTTCCCATCACCACCATCGCCATCACGGCTCGCATTCATCGATACAGAACCAGATTCCAATCCTCCAAAGCCGACCATCTTTCTTTCTCTCTGTTTCTCTCTGCAAATAGGAAGCTCTAATGGAGATAAAGGAGCAATACATGCCAGCATACATACAGCAAGAACACCCTCCTCACCCCCCCCCCCCAACCCCCCCCCAAAAAAAAAAAAAAAACAGAGGAAAGAAACGGGGAAGGGAGGGAGTCGAAAGCGGCGACGATGGGAATGGTTCAAAAGTGGCAGCCGCAGAAGAGGTAGAAGAAGCAGAGGGTGGAGACAAGGACGATGGCCTCGAGGACGGACACCAGCTTGAAGACCACGTCGTCGAAGAAGGAGAGCTGGATGTTGACCCGCTTCCACCGGAAGGCGCTCCCCAGGAACTTCACCCTCGCCCACCACGACGCCGTCCGGTCCCTCCTCGCCACCCTCCCCATCGACCACAGCCCCCACCTCCACCTCCTCCTCCTCCTCTTCTCCTTCTCCTCCCCCACCACCCCCGCCCCCGCCTCCGCAGCCGCCGCCATTTCCTCCTCCCTCGTTTCGCCTCGAAATCCCTTCCGAATCTTGAAACGCCGACGCTAGCAGCGAAATGGGTTTCTCGTTTCTCTCCCTCCCTCCCTCCCTCTCTCTCTCTACTGGTTCGGTGATGGAGAGAGGGTGGAGGGCGTGGGGGGTGGTTATAACCGGGGTGGTAGGAACAGGGGAATATCATCGGCTCTTTTGGGTTTTTTTTTTTTTGCTTACAGAGCACGGATCGATTCGGGGGGTTATGGTGGGGATTTCGAGGACCGATCGGGGGCATTTCGGTAATTTTGATTTCATAGAGAGAGAGAGAGAGAGAGAGAGAGAGAGAGAGAATGGGAATGAGACTCGCGAGTCACAACCCTCGTTGTGATTGGATCTGAGGATGTTGTCGAGAGATATTTGTTGTCCGTACCCAAAATTAGCAGAACCTCTCTCTGGTTCTGGTACGAACTCGACTCGAATTTGTTAATCGGTTCGATCTTTTTCTGTCATCTTTTTGCTGGCATCCCTGCGAAGGCTTCTACACCCCTTTGACGATCCCAACGGACAAAAGAACAGTAACCATCATCTAACTGCGTGGACGGAACAAAATGAGTATGCGCCCGGATTCCATGGTTCCTTGTTCTAACGAAAAGATAGCTAATCCTAGATCAATGAGGGACGCGCGCTCGTGAATCCACCCGAATCCTTCATCCACGCAAAGCCTGCCGAAGAGGGATCGAGAGTCGAAAGAAGGAACAAAGATCCACTCGATTTCACCTAGCCCGCGACCAAAGAAGGCGGCGCGCGGAAGCTCGAGGAAGAAGAGAGAGAGACCGGGATGAACTCGACGGTGATGGAAGAGCATTGCACGACGCTCCCCCCGAAGATCAATTCGCAGGGGTTCCAAGTGAAGGGTTACTGGGAACACGGGGTGCTCCAGTTCGCGATGCCGCAGCTGCAGCTGCAGATGGTGTTTATCTTCGCCGTCTCGCAAGCCTGCCATTTCGTCCTGAAGCACGTCGGCCTGCCTCCCTTCGCCACGCAGCTCCTCGTATGGTTTCCCTCGTCCTCCTCCTCTCTACTACGCCGTTTTCTTTTCTTTTCTTTTCTTCTTTTTTGCCTGAGGAAAGAACGGAATTCACTGTTTAGATGCTAATAATGAGCGCGGAACTTTGTTCGGTTTCGGGGCGGAACTAATAAAGGCAGGGATCATGCTTGGGATTACGATGATCGGGAAGAACAAGAATATGAAGAAGCTCCTGTTTCCGAACTTTGGGGTTGACGATTCGCAGGCGCAGGAGATCCTGGATGCAGTGGAGCTGTTAGGGTACACGCTGTTTTTGTTCCTGAGCGGGGTGAAGACGGACATGGGGATGCTACGGAAGGTCGGGAAGAAGTCATGGACAATTGGGGTGGCGGCCACCCTGGTCCCGCTAATGGTAGGCGGGGCTGCCCTTTTAGCTCTCGCCGACCTCAGCAAGCCCCATGTTCGAGAGATCGTGGCCCTGACATCGGTGCAGTCCGTTACTGTCTTCCCTGTGATCTCATGCCTCCTCAACGACCTCAAGATCCAGAACTCCAAGCTGGGCCGCCTCGCATTGTCCTCGTCCCTTGTGAGCAACGTCCTCGCCATATTGCTCCTGTTCCTTACATCGCTCATGAGGTTGAAAAAGGCGGACGCTTACAAGAACTTCGCCATGACCGCGGGCTATCTATTGGTGGTCATACTCATCGTGCGGCCCGCAATGCTCTGGATGATCAGGCAGACCCCCGAGGGCAGGCCAGTGAAGGAGAGCTACCTCCGTGCAATCCTGGCCACGCTCCTGCTGTCCTCGCTCTTGTCCAAGTACTTGGGCCAATCGATTCTGTTCGGGTCTATTATTCTCGGGCTGGTGGTGCCCGATGGTCCCCCACTCGGTTCCACGATAGTGAACAAGCTGGACTGCTTCTTCGTTGGCTTCCTCCTGCCAATCTACGTGACGGTCACAGCCGCGAAGGTGGACCTGACGGCACTGATGGCCTCTGTCGAAGGGCTGAAGGTCGATCTAACCCTTGTCTCCATTGTGTTCGTGTCCAAGTTCGCATCATGTTTCGTGCCCCCGCTGCTCTGTCAGATGCCCGTCAAAGACTCGCTGGCCCTCGCCCTGATCCTGTGCTGCAAGGGGGTCATCGAGCTAGGTATATATCGGTACCTCCACGAGATGGAGGCCTTCAGTGAGAGCCGGATGGGGCTCGCCTTGATGGCCGTGCTCGCTTTGGCAAGCCTCATGCCTATCCTGGTGAAGCTTCTACTCAACAAATCTGGGAAGTATACGGGCTACCAGAAGCGCAATGTCGTCCATCTGAAGCCTGATTCGGAGCTCCCAGTCCTGGCCTGCATCCACCGGGCCGATCAGATCAACCCTGTGATAGACCTCGTCGACGGCTTTTACCCAACCCCAGAGGGCCCCGTACGGGTCTACGTGCTCCACCTGATCAAGATGGTGGGACGGGCCATGCCCATCTTTATCTCCCACGAGCTCCAAAACAAGGTGGCTAACGGCACGTCTTACTCGGACCATCTCATCTCTGCCTTTTCCCACTACGCACGTAGCAACCCCGGGGCCATCCGGGCCAGCATCTTCACCGCTGTGTCGCCTCCGAAGCTCATGTATGAGGACATATGCCACACCGCCCTGGACAACCTGACCGCCCTCATCCTCCTCCCCTTTCACAAGAGGTGGTCGTCCATCGATGGCTCCGTTGTGTCTGAGGACAACCACATTCGCAGCCTCAACTGCAGCGTACTCCAGTGGGCGCCTTGCTCCGTTGGCATACTCATCGATCGCGGGGGATCTCCAAATGCCGCCGCTGCCTCGGATGAGCCGTTCCGCGTGGCCGTGTTCTTCCTAGGCGGGAATGACGACCGAGAGGCCCTGGCCCTTGCCAGGCGGATGGCCAGGGACCCCCAGCTCTACCTGACGGTACTGCACCTAGGTGTCGACGAGGAGGACGGGTGCATCATCAGCTGGGACAAGATGATCGACGGGGAGGCGCTGAAGGTCTTCAAGGAAGGATTTTTGGGGAAGAACGTCGAGTACCGGAAGGAGATTGTGAAGGATGGCCCGAAGACGGCCAGGCTGGTCAGGTCCCTGGCACACCAGTTCGATCTGATCATTGTTGGGCGTCGACACGGGCTCGAATGCATCCAGACCGCAGGGCTCTCGACATGGACTGAGCTCCCAGAGCTCGGGATTTTGGGGGACCTACTGGCCTCCACCGATCTCGACACCAGTTCTTCGGCTCTTGTAGTGCAGCAACAGCAAAGGCTTTAGCCATAGCAGAGTCGTGGCTTATTAGCATCGTACCTCTGCCATCCTTTTTTCCACTGTTTGGTTCTCTACGTGCATGTACTAACAAATCAGTGGTTTTTAGCATGTTGAACTCTTTATTCTCAACACATGTAAGAGCAAATCTACCGTTTTTTCCCTTTGTTCAAATGAGGGATTCACGGTTCGAATTAAACGACCAAGTTGATACTTTTTATGTTAGTCGGAAATATCTATCTCTGTCGAGTATCAGAAAATTCCAAACTTTAGCGTGTTACAAAATAAGGGCAGTCCGAATTTGTTGTCACACAAGATCGGATCGACAATTGCGACCTTACCAGCAATTAGCAGAGATTACTAAATCCTCGTGATTTAACATGGCAGGCTACATAAGATAGCACTTTGGTAATCTTAGGTTGATCGGTGGTATATCTTACTGAAGTTAATCACGTTTTAGGAAAATCATATGGGTTAATCCATGTATTAAGGACTATCGTGCGCATTTGGTTATCTATTCATCAATGTCTACGATTACCCAATAGACGCATCCCCTTCACTATCCACATCGGTACTTTATATATCGCGTTATTAATTGTTCAAAGATTTGCATATTATATGGGTATGAGACAATTTTGTAAGTTGGCTACAATGAAACACCCATCTTGTATTGAATTCAAGAAAAAAAGATCAATTTTGATATTTTCATTAAAATTCTATAAATAAATATATTTATGGTTTTAATATTTTCTTGGATGCGTTTGTTTCGCGGAAAATGAACATTTTTCTCAAAATGATCACTTGTATCAATTATAAAAATAAATGAATGAAAATATTTTCATTGTCTACAAAATATTTGGTCGTAAAATACAGTGGATAGTGAAAACATTTTTTTATTGACTTATTATTTCAAGCAATAGAAGCGACCTTTTTAGGAAAATATTTTTTTGGTCAAATAGAAAAATATTTTCCAAATCATTCATTTTCCGAAAAAAATGGAGCTTTTGTCTATGTGGACATGCTCATCGCAGAGAATTGAGAAGGAAAGGATTTCGCGCATTTGAACCATCAAGATAGGGATTTTGAATATCAAGATTACGTACTATGGCAAAGCTTGTACAACAGTTTTGACTAAAATCTCCTCTCCGCTGTAGTCATCAACTTCTCTTCCAACCCTCTAATTCCATAATAACCCTTGCTAGGACCCAAGTAAACATCCATTTCTTGGATTGGCCCCGGTCTAAGGGTATTCCTAAGTATTTCCTAGTATTCTCAATGATCGTGACTCCCAATTCATGCGCCATATTCCTCTTTAGGTACTCAGGGTATTCTCGACTTATTTAGGTTAATAGCTTGACCGCTGGTTTAATAGATTTGCCAGATTTTGACATTCCATTACTATTCCATCCAGAATGAAGATAGTGTCATCTGCGAATAAGAGATGCGATAGCTAATGTCAATCCTAGTTCCAAAAACAAATTGATGGGCGAAGATGTAGTAGGTCTTTATAACAACCATTTGGAGCACATACTGTCTTTCCTTGCTTCTTTGCAAGCAATCTAAAGAACATGTCTTGCTGTGTGCCCTCCCAAAAGTGACACTGTGTGCTCCACATGGCTGAGAGGGTCTTGCTAATGTCAATTCTAGAATTTGATATGGCTGTCTTTCCTCGCCTCTAAAAAGATGTAGGTCTTTGCAGCCCTTTTTGGTTGATGGATCTGCCAATATCTGGCCATGCCAAATCTAAATTGACAACATAACAGCTGGCCCTTCCAAAAAGTTGAGGGTATTGCTATTGTGTCCGAGAAGCCATTAATAGAAGCAGGAATTTTCTTTGGTTATGTAATTTAGGCATCACTTTTTTGTATTTTTAAGCCAAAATATATGACAAGCTTTCAAGCGCTACAGATAAAATATGCTTCAGGAGGACTTTATCCTATCGTCCAAACAGGTGTACTGGAAAAGCACAATTATTCATAAACACTGAAAATGAGAGATAAAATTTGAAGGAATTAGGAGATCGTTAGTACTATCATGCTGTTAAATCATGAAATCACTGAAAGTTTCGTTGTAAGCAGTTAATATTTGAAAACACTAAGTTTCGTTTGTACTTAAGTGTGTGTGTGTGTGTGTGTGGTGACGATACTTTCCTGTCTACCTTGCCAATGTGGGTATGGAGAAAGATGAGCTTTACATGTCGACCGAAGTCATCTTCAGCGATAAATATGGCTTGCACAGCCTGTTGATTATTTCTGATCACGATGGCTGCTCAAGTGACGTCACAATGGATACTAGGAATAATGCTGCTCTATAATCACTCATTAGGCAATTTAGATGCAAGGGCTGATGGCTCCAAACAAAGGCTTTCATATTGCGAGCTGATTTAAATGGTGGATGCCTTCGGTTATAGTTCAAGTGTCGCGCCGCACTTTTTTTTGGGACTTTTGGGATTTGCGCCCTAAGGAGGTATTTCCATATAAGGGTCTCTCCCAGACCATACAGACAACGGATGGTAATTTCCTATTTGATCTAAGTTTTTTATTTTGGAGTCGCCACTAGTCATTATTGGTAGGTTGACTAGAAACCTAATCAGGGTATAGAAGAAATACCACGATTCTACGAATTAGAGATTCTGAGTATGGGGACTTGATTACGCTAATGATCCTAAATGGAGATCTCTAACGTCCTTTTGGTACTTAAGAACGATACGATGTCTAACGTGTCATGCAAGTTTCTGAGACTTACCCACTAATTCTATCCATTCTAATCGCGGGGAAAATCAATCAAGAATTAAATGCGCAATCAATGTCAATCAAATCAATCAATCCTAAATTGTTTCTAAAAATAAAAATCAATAAAACATCTAAACCCTAATGAAGCCCTAGAGGCTTGTTTATTTCATGATTTGTGTGTTTTTAGGGTTTTAGGATTTTTTTAGGGGTTATAACCCTTGAATTTGAGATTTTCTAAAAATACAACTTGGGCACTTCCAAAAATTTAAATTTTACTTTCTAAGGTTGGCCATGGTGTTTTTGAACCATTCTGTGAATTTTTGAAATTTTTGATTTTTTTTTCGAAAGTTGAATTTATGAGAATTTCATTAACCGAGAATTGATTTTTATGAATTTTTGAAAAAAATTTATAAATTTTCCAATTTTCCAATTTTTTTAGACTTTTCTGAATTTTTCACATTTTTATTTGTATTTTTAGAGTTTTTTTTGTATTTTTATGAATTTTCTAAAATTTTTTGAATTTTTTTATGAATTTTCAAAATTTTCTATTTTTTACGAATTTTCTATTTTTCTGAATTTTTTCGATTTTCTGAAAATTTGTTGTGTTTATTTTTTGATTTTTGATTTTTTAATATATATATTTTTGATTTTTTTGATTTTTTATTGGATTTTTTTTTAAAATTTCCCGTTGAAAAAATGAACCAGACTGGCCCGGTTCGATTGAGTCAAACCGGTCGTCGCCGGTGTTGGCACCGGTCGTCTTCTCCAGTGGGCACGACACCAAAACAAAGCCGTTTTGCCCCCTGTTCATTGGGGCATTATGTCGAACAGGTGGTGTGCATGGTTCTGTATTCAACATTTTCAAGGCCGCCGGTTGGGGCCCGTCGACAACAACCTTCCGATGAATGTTTTGCCATTTCTTTTGATCCATTACGAAGCTCATATGTTCTAATACTGATCCAGCCTAATCAGAGTGCCATCGGACGCTCGTCGGCCGGCGAAAAATCAATCTAAATGACCTAACTTGTAAACTGTTCTAACATAAACTTTCCAAAATGCTAATCCTAATTTTAACCGCCTTAGCCATCTAGATTGTTCAAAACAAACATCAAATCCTCAAACAAGATAAGGGAATGCTAACTTGACTGGTCTATGGCCACGGTGACGCTCAGGCGAGGACCTTCGAGCTCCGGCGAAGTGATTTTTATGCATGGCTGACTCAGTTTATGCATATTTTCAATCAACAATGCAATCAAACTATACAAAATGTGATCAAAAACATATTCTGATCATTAAGAAACTCAAAATCATAAAAAAAATTACAAGATCAAGCACGTTAAAGTTCAAACACATAATCTGGAAGTTTGTAAAAACCATAATCATGACTGAACTTTACCTATCTCGTTGAGTGATCAAATGATGTTTCCAGTGCAATCTTCGATTGTGAAGCTCTTCCTCAATACTTAGACTTCAATCTAGTGACTTTGGGTTCGTCAGAGACCATCTAAACACGTTGGCCAAGCTCGACTTTCAGGCTCAGTCGACTAGCTTTGGGCCGACTGTTCCAGGTGAGGAGGCTCACCACCTAGGCCGATTCGTCGGCACTTTTCTGGTCGGAAAAGCGCTCGGTCCAAGAAGCCTCAACTCCCTCTCTCTCTAGAAAATTCTCTTTCTCCTCTATTTCTCTCTCTTCTCTCTCTCTAGCAATTCATCGAGCACCTTCTTCTCTCATGTTCAGTTTTTTTCTTGTTTTTGTTGATTAATTTTCCCGCCAAATTCTTGTTTCAACCAACCTCCGAATTGATTATGATGAATAACCGATGACAGCTGAAGATTCTCTAGGTGTTAAATAGGTATTTTGCACGTGTTTGTGGTGGGATTAATGCTGGTGAAGTCATGGGCATGAGCTGATTTTTTTGGGTTTATAATGCTCTGGGTAGGTCGGGTAAGGAAGAAGACCGACCCAGGTCAGGTCGGGTTGACCCGACAGACCTGGGTTAGTCTAAATTTGCAAATTAAGCTCAATTTTGACCCAATTTTCAAAATTAAACCCCAAAATTGAATTCCTTACCACATTTTAAACCCAAATATGTAATTTTCCCTAATTTTTGAAAATCATGTCTAGGATTTCGAACTTTTGTATTTAGGCTATTAGGATTTTATTCAATTCGATGTCTTAATGACCTCACTAGACAAAATTGGTACCAAAATTGAATTACCTACATCATATTAACCCTAGAAACGATGGTCTCATGGTTCGACAATTTCGAATTGGGCACAATTCCCAATTTGGGTTCCAAATTTCCTAATTTTCAATTGAATTTTGGTTTTTCTGACAAATTGTGCAATTAGACTAACCATTATGTAATTCAAGGTCCTTGAATCATTTGTTGTGAAGACACTATGGCTTAAAAATAACTAGAAAAGATTTAATTGCATTTTTAGTTCAATTCTAGTTGGATTTTACCCAATTTTGGGAAAAACACATACCCGATTGAGATTTTTCAAAATTGATGATGCATTAATGAAATTAGATTTAAAATAAGATTAATGACTATTTTGATGAAATTTTCTAATTCCATTTGCTATTTTTCTTGATTTTCTCACTTGTTTTGACTAAAAGAAATTAAAGAAAAATGTAGGAAAATGCTAAAAAATTTATTTTTGATTTAGAAGTAGGTTTATAGGCTTGGCTAAGATTCCTAGTCCCAATTTTGAGATTTTTGAAAATATAAAAAAATGAGCTAAAAATCAGATGTCAATAGTTGCCCTTCTTTAATATTAAGTACGTTAGAGGTTGATTTCAAAGATAAGATGACATTTTAATTTTTTAATTGAATCAATGATCAAGATAAGATGGAAATTCCACAACAATTGATTAGGCATCTCGCTTTTGAAATTTGTAATTTAATCCAAAGGTTCTCTTTTCAAAACGCATTTTGAAAGGTTCATAATAATTGAGGGAGAGAAACTTACTTATTTGTGAACGTCTCTTTGTTGATTATCCAAGAGTATGAATTGATGGCGGTGATGATTATGATAATTATTCTGATTTCGTGGTTTAAGGATGAACTCACGAACCGTGAACACTTGAGGCTCCTCACCTGAGGATTTAGAAATTTGCCTAGTGGTTCCTCACCAGTAGGACTTTAAAATTTGCTTGATGACTCATTGTTAGGAAGACTTTGGAAATTGTCTAAGGGCTCCTCGCCTGTGGGACTTTGGAAATTGCATAGCGATTCCTCACTAGTAGGACTTTAGAAATTTGCCTAGGAGCTCTTCACCTATAAGACTTGAATTTGCCTAGGGGCTCCTCGCCTATAGGACTTAAATTTGCCTAGGGGCTCCTTGCCTATAAGACTTGAATTTGTCTATTGGTTTCTCATCAGTAGGACTTGAATTTGCCTAGGGGCTCCTCGCCTATAGGACTTTAAATTTGCCTAGTGGTTCCTTAACAGTAGGACTTGAATTTGCTTAGGGGCTCCTCGCCTGTAGGGCTTAAATTTGTCTAGGGGCTCCTTGCTTGTTCGACTTGAATTTGCCTAATGGTTTCTCACTAGTAGGACTTGAATTTGCCTAAGGGCTCCTTGTCTGTAAGACTTGAATTTGCCTAGTGGTTCCTCAAGAGTAGGACTTAAATTTGCTAAGGGGCTCCTCGCCTTTAGGACTTGAATTTGCCTAGGGGCTTCTCGCCTGAAGGACTTGAATTTGCCTAGTGGTTCCTCATCAGTAGGACTTGAATTTACTAGGGGCTCCTCGCCTGTAGGACTTGAATTTGCCTAGGGGCTCCTTGCCTGTAGGACTTGAATTTGCCTAGTAGTTCCTCACCTGTAGGACTTGAATTTGCCTAGAGGCTCCTCACTTGTAGGACTTTAGGAAGACTTCAAACAATGAATGCCTTGACCATGAGTTATGTGATTTTGATGTTTCACTAACATTTGTATGGTTTTTAGTTGACCAAAAACTACTTTGAAAAGTAGTTTTGAAATTAATCAAAACTGTTTGAAGCGTGATTTTTTTCTTAGCTTACCACAAATTGTTTGAAAACTTGATTTTAGGTTGATAAAAAACTTTTGAAACTTGGTCTGGAAACATGCATTCTTTGCATTAATGCATTTCAGATAATCAAATTTCCTTTTCGAGGTTTTATTTGAACAAAATGCTTGCAATCTTTTAAGAAATGCTTGAAATGATCGTTTGGAAGACCTTCATTAAAAATGATTTTTTTCAATCTATGAGCTTGGTCTTTTCTTTATTTGATTGAAATAAGACTTGTCTGATATCCCTCAATTTTATCTCTCTTGACCAATCCTTAGGTGTTCGGAGATATTCGCAATGTATACAATCCAATTGATCCGATAAGGCCTTTAAAAAGATGGTAATATTGGCTTGGTTAATGACTATTTAAAGGATTGACATTTTGAGGCCAAGAAAAAGAATTTCTTCATATCTGACTTTAGGTCTACAAGTTAAGAACCTTGAGGACAAGACAAGATATTATTACATACACTTCTTTGAGTGATGACTTCTTGTCATAAAGTCATGTTTATGCTCTCAACATTCCAATCTGAAGAGTCTTTGGGGAGAGGTTGTATTATTGGTATTGAGTAGGCTTAAAAGGCTAATTTGTTTGAATTCAGGGTTTTTATGAAATTGGTGATCTTCCTGGCATTATCACTCTTTTTCTTTTTTGTCTACTAGGGATCTTTCTTTTATGAACATCAGAGTCCCCTAAATGTTCATTATGATTTCTTTTTTTTGGCTCATTCTCATTTGTTGTGATCTATGATCTTTCATGATCTTGGCTTTGCTTTATAATGACTTTTTTTTGTCAGTTTGAGCTTTCTTTTGAACTCCCTTTCCTTTTCTTTTCATTTTTCTTGAGCATTCGGCCTTGCTTTTATCAAGCACACTACTTTTTCATAGTCCTAATTCTTTTGCCTTTAACCTTTTTTTTTTGAGTTCTAAGGACTCTGTATTATGCTCTTTTGTTTCTTATATATTAAAGTGGATCATATGCTCATGCTCCAATGTAAAGAGATGATCACCAATTTAGAGTTTTGAAATGAATATTCAGGCTCAATTAGGCTTTGCCAAAGGTAATGTGTTTGAGTATAAGAAATGAAATGCTCTTCTTCCTCTTGAGATGTCTTGAGCTTCCATATGATTTCATCTGAAGTTATCATAGAAAGATTGAAGCAAGAGTATGCAATAAAATTTTTCTTAGTCCTATTCTCCATAGCTGTCAACCACAAACCTCCTAGTTTGCCTCAGTGTGGGATGGTTCTTAACAGGTTTGTTTTGGACAAACTTCTTTACTGTTTCGACTCAAATTTGGTTTGCAAGGGATAAACATGTGTTTAGGATAGTGAAATGACTACCTTTCATCATTTCAATCCATGTAATCATTGCGAACATCCCCTATTTCCTTTGGATGAGTTTTTTTTTTTACTCACTCTTTCACTTTCACTTTGAGTGTACAGGGAACGTGTTTGGATACAGCTTACCTTTCATCATTTGAAGGTCTTTCCATTCAATTTGATCTAAACTTTTTCTTTGAAATTTTTCAAAGTCTTTTGTCAAATTATCCTTTTTTAAGGGAATTTTGATACTTAATGCATTCTCAAAGAAAAAGTGTTTCAAAACTTTTGATTTGAAACATTTTTGAGGTACTTTCTTTTCAAAACAATGTGTTTTGTTTTGCTCAATCTTAGTATCATTCCGCTTGGGGAAGAAGAAGTTCGATTTTCTCTTAAAAAGGCAACTTCTTCAATACATGCACTCACGATTTAGGTATATCTATCTGATCAACTTACCAAGGTCCCTCTTGTTTACATGTTTTTGCTTTGATTTCACTGGGGATTTTTCTTTTGTTGCTCCCTTTTCTTTGTCTCCCTGGGGATGATAAAAATAAAAGCATGTTAGGGAATATCAATGGAAAATTGAATTGGAAATAATACTTCCCTCTATTATTTGACAACTTCATTGGGATTTTTGAAACCATTGACTGGTTCGAACTTCTTTTGCTTTCTTCTACAAAACAGATAAACATGTTAATGAAATGCATGGTATGCATGATATGCATGATATTACACATGTTCTAAAGTAACCAAAATCTCTTCTTGAACATTCGTCTTCATTTTATGGGTAGAAAATCTTGACAACATCTCAATTTACAGGATAGGCCAATTATATTCCTACCATATTTATAAGAATCAATGCTCCTCCAGGAAGAACTTTCTTGACAATGTATGAACCTTCATAATGTAGAGTGAATTTGCCACGAGGATCTGAATTATTGAAGATGACTTACTTCACTGCTAAATCCTCTGTTTTGAAATGCCTTGGTTTCACTTTTCGGTTAAAGGATTTAGCCACTCTTCTCTGATAGGCTTGCCCATGGCATATAGTTCTTAATCTCTTTTCATCGATCATATTGAGTTGTTCATATCTTTGTTGAATCCATTTAGCTTCTGAAAGCTTCAATTGGGATAACATCCTTAATGAAGGAATTTCTGCTTTAACAGGTAACACTGCTTCCATTCTATAAACCAAGAAAAACGGTGTTGCTCCAATTGATGTTCGAATTGAAGTCCGGTATGTTATCAGAGCATATGGCAACCTTTCGTTCCAATCATTGTAATTTTTAGCTGTCTTGGCCAATATCTTCTTGATATTTTTATTTGCCGCTTCAACTGCTCCATTCATTTATGGACGATATGGGGATGAATTTAGATGTTGGATGTGGAAGTGTTCGAGTAAATCATCTACAATCTTGTTATTTAGATTTAAGCTATTGTTTGTAATTATTGCCTCTAGAACTTCATATCTAGCAATGATATCCCGCCTAATGAACTTGCAACATTCTTGGTAATAACACTCGTGTAGGAGTTTGCTTCAATCCATTTAGTGAAATAATCAATAGTAACCAGGATAAACCGGTGCCCATTTGAGACTTTAAGGTTGATTGGACCAACCATATCAATGCTCCACATTAAAAATGGCCATGACTCGAATATTTGATGTAGCTCATTTGGAGGTGCATTGATTCTATCTCCATAAACTTGATATTGATGGCAACATCTCACATGTTGGATGCAATCCGTTTTCATTTTCATTCATATGAGGTCCACATTCACTCCAACGAATTTTTTTCGTAATCTGTTCAGCTTCTGTAACATCCATGCATCTTAGTAGAGTTGAATCAAATGATTTCTTGTAAAGGGTTTAACTACTGAGGAAGAATTTATTGGCTATCTTTTTTATAAATTTTCTGTCACCTGATTGGCTTCCTTCATAAAATTCTCTCAATTGAAGATACCTTTTGATGTCATGAAACCATAGTTCGTTGTCAAACTCTGCCTGGATCATCATGCAATGAGCTGGTTGTTCAAGAATATTGATTCTCAATGGTTTTATATCCATACCATCTTCAGCTTGTAGTAAGGATGACAAAGTTACGAGAGCATCTGCAAAATGATTCTGAGCTCTTAGGAGATAATCGAATATTACTTCTTTGAATTTTTCTATTATCTCTTATAAGTATCTGTGATAAGGAATTAGTTTGGCATCCCGAGTTTGCCATTCACCAGTTGTTTGCAATATGATAAGCATAGAATCTCCATATACTTGCAACCTCTTTACTTTCAGTGAAAGGGCTAATTGCAAGCCGAGAATGCATGTTTCGTATTCAACAACGTTATTGGTGCATGAAAATATCAGTTTTACAGATACCGGATAGTGTTATCCTTCTGGGGAGATTAGTACTGCCCAAGTTCCTGATCTAGATAAGTTGGTTACACCATCGAAATACATGATCCATTTACCGTCGACCAATGTTAATATATGATGATCAAGTTGTTTTTCAGGATTGGCGATATTCTGCGAATTTTCCGCCAACATGTTTGTTATTACTCATCCTTTGACTGACTTTTGGGATAAACTTCTGATGTTAAATTCAGATAACAAGACTTGCTACTTTGCTAATTCCTTGATCAAGGAGGATTTCTCAAGAAGGTACTTGATCGGATTATTCTCAGTTACCAGCAAAATTTGATGATGAAGGGTATATTGCCTTAATCTGTATAATACCCAAATCAATGCAATGCACGTCTTTTTGACTGCCGAGTAATTCATTTATGATGTTGTGAATTTCTTGCTCAAGTAATAAATGACTTGTTCTTTACTATCATTTGGTCTTCTTTGTACAAGCACCGCTCCTAATGACTCATAGTGAAGTGTCAAATATAAGATTAGGAGAACCCTAGGGATTAGTGGTACCAACACTAGTGGGCACACCATATATTCTTTAATCTTGTCAAAGGCTTGTTGACATTCTGTATCCCACTTCACTTTGGTATTTTTCTTCAACAATTTGAAGAATGGTTTAGTAATCTTAGAAAACTGATAGATGAAACGAGCATTGTAGTTTAACCACCCTAATAGGCTTCTCACTTCTTTTATCATAGAAGGAGTCTTTAAGTTGCATATTGCTTTAATCTTGGAGGGATCTATTTCGATGCCCTTTCTACTGATAACAAATCCTAGCAGTTTGCTAGATCTTGCCCCAAATACACACTTATTGAGGTTCAATTGCAACTTATATTTTCTGAGTCTTTCGAACAACTTTCGAAGCACCCCAACGTGATCTTCTCCTTGTTTGGATTTTGTGATCATATTGTTCACATATACTTCGATTTCTTTGTGCATCATGTTATGGAACAAAGTTACCATTGCCCTTTGATACGTGGCATTAGTATTTTTCAAACCGAAAGGCATCACCTTATAACAAAATGTGCTCCATGATATTATAAAGGATGTCTTTGCCTTATCTTCTTTCTTTATGAGGATTCGATTATATCCTAAGAAATCATCCGTGAATAAAAATGTTTCGAACCTAACAGTGTTATCCACTAATACATCAAATATGTGGAAGCGGGAAATTATCCTTAGGGCTTACTTTATTTAGGTCGCGATAATCAACGTACACCCGTACTCGACCATTTTTCTTTGTTATGGGTACTATGTTAGCAATTCATTCTGGATATGGTACTACCTCGATGAAACCGACTTTGAGCAATTTCATAACTTTTTCTTTTATTTTCTTTGCCAAATTCGGCTTCGTTCGCCTAAGTTTTTGCTTCTTTGGTGGAATATTTGGATCGATTGGCAAAGCATGTTCGACTATGCTCGGAACAAGGCTTGGCATGTCAGCATAAGACCATGTGAATATATCTTGATATTCTTTGAGCAAATCTATGATTCTTTCCGTTTCTGCTGAGAAAAGACTTTCTCCAATCTTAACTTCTTTGGAATTCTCTTTATCACCCAGATTAATAGTGATCGTTTTCTCTAATGTGAGTGGCTTTGATTCTTCATGACGAATCCATTCCTTTCTGATCCATTTCTCATTTTCGTTATCTTCTTTAATATCGTAAGTGATCTCCTCGAAAAAATTTAGGCCACATAAGAACCTATTATGGATATGCGAATGCTCATGCTTGATATGTAACGAACATGATTAGTAATTGCATACAAAGTAAGTAATGCATGTGGTTCCATGAAAAACCTTTAGGAGATTCATTTTGAAATTTATTTTGGAAGAATATCAAGACAGAGCTAGTCCTCGTATCATCAGACTTCCTTGCCCTTAAAAATCATTTTCACAATGAGGAGTAATATAGAAACCCAAAGTCTCAAGCCTCGCAAATGAGGATAATGTTCATCATAGGTTTAGTTTTGTTTCTATATGTCCTTAACAAAACATTTGACCACTTTTATTGAATTGAAAGATGTGATTACATCTATATCAACAGGAATGTAAATTGCAACTGAATTAAAATTGCAAATGAAATCACAAGAAATTTGAAACTGTAATCAACAAAATGCAATGGAAAATGCTAATAGCAAAAGTTCAAGAGAATCTTTCTACTCCAGTGTGTAGGTATATTTTACTTCGGTTATGATAACGTTGATGGTATTCTCTTCGAATAAACCAGGCAGAATAGGTTCTTCCACTGCATGTAAGTTTTTTTCTTGAAGTAATTTGGAAGGTCTAGGAAAAGTTTCCTTGATGTGAATCTGATGATAGAGAAACCTTTTAGCTTTACCCTTCTATATGGATGGATTAATAATGCGATCACCTCGGCGTCTATAGTCTTCATGGTTCTTTCGACCTCGGGCTTGGCCTCTATGGTAATCTCTAGAGCTATCTGGAATATAACCTACTCCGTGTTTCATTCTTGTGGCAAGCAGAGTGATAGGCTCTTTGATTCCTTGGGATTTCAATCCAAGACCATTACAGGGAGTAAATCCATATTGGCACAGCACCCTTTTAGACGTAATGGATGATGTTGAGAACTCTGATGATTTTATGATGCAACCGGCAGGGATTTGTACCATTGAGATCATTTCAAAGGAATGATAACTTCGTTCTTCTTTTACTTCGGGTTCGACATACGATATTGTACTCTCTTTATAAGTGGTGAAATTTGTCTCCCCGTGTACGGTGATCATCTTGCCATTAATAACGAACCTGACTTTCTAACGGAGACTTAAAGGAATAGTACAAGCCATTTGAATCTAAGATTTTCCGAGTAACAAGTTGAAAGTCCTCGGAATATCCACCACTTGGAAGTCAATTAGGAAAGGCACAGGGCCTATGTTCACCTTGAGCTCAATATCGCTAATAATGTTCTTCTTCATTCCATCAAACGAGCGCATAGTTGCCTTAGAAGGTTTGATGAGCTCTTCGTTAATTCCCAAGCGATGCAGTGTGTTTAGTGGACACAAATTAAGTGTTGAACCATTATCTATCAATACACATGATACCTCTTTGCCTCGGCATTTGACGGCAATATATAAAGCCTTATTATGGGAATGCCCGTCAACTGGGAAATCTTCATCGAAGAAGGCGATTTGATCTTTCAGAAGAATAGAGCCAACAAAGTCTTCCAATTGTACTTCATTAATTGTCTCCGGGACGTGCACTTCATTAAGAAGCTTCATAAGCACCATTTTGTGGCTTTCTGAAGTCTTGAAGAGATCCAATAGAGAAATCTGTGCCGGTATCTTTCTTAACTGTTCAATTACCTCAAATTCGCTCATCTTCATGACTGAAAGTAATTATTTGACATCTTCTTTGATAACTCCTTTTTTTTCGTGCTCTCTTTCTTTCAGGACATAGCATCTCCCCGAACGGGTTATGGCATCAACTTCTTTAGGAGAATAATCCCAAGGTACACACTTAGTATCAAACTTTTCTTTTGGAGGGAGAGTGATAATCACAGGCTTTGTTTATTCTCCTTCAATCCTTAGTTGATCAATGAGAAGTTAGATAGTGATTGGTTTGACAGGACCTTCTTCTTCCTTATATTCATCCACCTTATCAAGCTTGATCAGAAATGGTGTAATCATAGATACCATGCTTCTATTGGTTTCGTCAGCATCCATTCCACTCGAGCCATCAGGTGTGATCATTTCATTCTTGAATGCCCATGGAGGGGGTATCTATTTGACACGATAATTATACCGGCCACTATCTTGACCCAGAAAATCAACTTCACCTTATTTTCGTGCTTTTCGAGTGAATTGTCTATCACCTCGGCAAGTCTTTTTCTTCTTTTTCTCTTCTCGATCTTCATTCTCTTCAAGATTTAGTTGATTGATTGGGACCTCATTCATGCCACCCCATCCATCAGGTACAATGTCTTCATTTTTAAACGCCCATGGTGGTGGAGTATATTTGACACGGTAATTGAATCTACTGCTGTCTTGATTGAGTAAGTCTACGGTTTCGCCTTCCTTGGATGATTTATGAGTAAAACATCTTTCACTTTGTTGGACTTTTTCCTTCTCCTTTTCATCCTCATCTGTTTTATCTTGGAACATTTCTTTATTAGACAGGGCTTTCTCTTCAGGACCAATTTCGTCATCCATACCACCCCAGTCATCAGGCACAATTACTTCATTTTTGAATACCCATGGCGGTGGGTATATTTTATTTGGAAGTTATATCTTCCGGAGTTTTCTCTCCAGTTGTCTATAATCTCGCCTTTTAGGAGCCCTTCTTGACAAAAGCCGGCATCTTCTAATCGAGAAGCTTTAATCTTGATTTCATATTCATCTTCATCGTTAGACTTGATAAGTGTTTCTTCATCTTTGATCATGTTTACTATATTGTGCTCAGAAAGAGGATTCTGATGCACATTTGACTCTGGCTCTTGGAAGTTCAATATCTTCTTGTCAATGAGCTGTTGAACTTTGTACTTTAGAGTGAGATAATTATCGACATCATGTCCTATTTCTCCCATGTGATAGGTACAGGTTTTTGATCCATCGTACCAAAAAAATCTTGCGGGATTGTCTCTTGATACTTCTTTGGCCACCAAATGCCTTTCTAGAAGTATTGGTAATAGCTTTGATAGGGGTCGGGGCAACAGTGTGTATTACCTCACGGGCTCTTTTATTTGGCTTAAACTGCCTTGGATTTTTCCAAGCGATATTTGATTGTTTTGGAAATAATGCTTGATGAGTATTTGGGCTAGACACCATAGCCACTTCTTGGATGGGCTCTTTGTCTTTTTTCCCAGGGTAAGGCCTTCGTGCTACTGTTTCTTGAGCCTTCTTCTCTTTCAATCCCCATTCAATTCTCTCATCCACTTTTACCAGTATGGTGAATGTTTGATAGCTTGATATACGAAGCTTGTCATAATACTCAATTGGTAATGATTTTAGAAAGAGCTCAATGAGCTCATCTTCACTTATGACGGGCTTTACTTGTGAGGCAATGGCTTTCCATCTCTGAACCCTTCATTCTTCTGTTTCTCGATTCTGACGAGATCTTCTCTACTTGAATGTACTTCAACATTAAACTTATACTGGCGAAGGAATTCTCTCGCCAAATGATCCCATTGAGTGAAGTCTTTTATGTCGAGGGCTGTATATCATGCGAGGGTCGCTCCTCTCAAACTATCTTGAAATGTGCTAATAAGAAGTGACATGTTATTTGAATGTCTCGCCATTTTATGGAGATAATATTTCAAATAGCTTTTGGGACAACCAGTGCCATCATACTTGCTCACGAACTTTAGTTCTTTATAATTTTCTGGAATAATCACCTTCATACATGGTGAGAACTTGTCGAACCTTTGAAGTTTATAGCCTTGACTTGCTAAGCACTTTTCAATTTTGGCTAATCTCTTGGCCTCTTCCTCATCCTTTGCTTTAGATGTCTTCTTGATTTGATCCTCCTCTTCTAAATTTACCACCACAAGCGTAGCTTTTTGAGGATTTTCTTGAACAAGTTCTTTGCTTCTGATTGGGTCTTCAATCAGTCTTTTAGTAGCATTTGAAGTCCCCATATTTGGAGTAGTAGGATAAGATCCTCGAGATGCGAGAATAAAAGCCTTCATTTTTGCCATTATGGCAGCCATCTGGGTCATTTGGTTCTCAACTTCAGCTAGTCAATTATGAGTTTCTTCTTCTGCCATTCTTATTTGCAAGCAAGTTCAGGTCTTTTACCTTCCGTTGCTAAATAACCTGCTTCACAAAAAGACCAATTGTTAGCATATTGAAAGAATCATGAAACCCTACATTTTTTCAATTGTATGATTTCTTATGATTAACAAGGATAAAAGCTTTTATGCAAGTCTTAGCCTTGCATAGAATTTCTTATCAATATTCTTCTTCAAGCAATCATACAATTCAAAGAATTGTAATCCATGGTGACTTTTTACAAAACATACTTTGAAACTTCATTAAGCAATTGTTTCAATTTTGAAAATTTTTATTACAATGCTATTCATCAAAATAGGGGAACACTAGCTTAAACAAGTCTAGGCTTCTTACTAGCTAAGGTAGCTTCAGCCTCTTCATATTACTTGACTCGTGTCTCTCATTCTTCCACATCGATTACAACCTCTTCGGGAATATACGGCTCTATACTTGGCGTGCTTGGCATAATGTACTCTGGGATATATGGGTCATCGAAATGAGTAGTAACACTTAAGGGTCATAGGCTTTTACGTCGATTGGTCGCTTAGTCTTCAACCACTTTATATACTCGTTGGATGCCAAAAAGAGCTTCTTTTCTCTTTCCAAATCTTCATACCATTGTACTATTACTTGGTTGATTTCTTCAAGGAATTCATAATCCCATCAACTCTTATTCGTAGCTCTTTTCCTTTCTTTTCCAATAGGGTTTTTGTGGTATCTCAGATGTGAACTCCTTAGGATACTAAATAGGTGAAATTTGTTGAACTATTCCGAATTGTCATATAACTCTTAGTGGGCAATAAGTAGTTCCTCCACTTAATCTAAGCAACGGCACCAAATTGGCTTCTTGGTTAGTAATTTGAGCTTTCGCTATCTTTGACCATTGAATTCTCCATTAAAACTGGTCGGGAGTTAATGCTCTAATGAAATTTGCCCACTCATGAAAGAGTATTCTGACAATTTGTCTTGGAGTTTCAAATACTTTCTCAATAGGGTTGGTAGATGAGTAGATCTCTCGAATGCGCATATAATGCTCCTAAGGTCGAATATGGGAAATAAA
This sequence comes from Syzygium syzygioides, assembly GCA_031216285.1. Lineage (NCBI taxonomy): Eukaryota > Viridiplantae > Streptophyta > Magnoliopsida > Myrtales > Myrtaceae > Syzygium > Syzygium syzygioides. Next base: position 11,677,659 of record CM062245.1, on the reverse strand, counting down.
CCACACATAAAGTAATCCAGCTGAAGCTTGCAGTACACCTTTTTGTTGATTTTGGTATTTGTTCAATGAAATGATGGTCTCTGCCAATAACATATTGGAGAAGTCTCATTTTAGGCAAGCTTGCCTAGCGATTATTGCAACGAGAGGATTTAATCTGGTCCTTGATGTAGGGAATCAAACAAATCCGAAGAAGGCAAAAATGAAAACCCTCACGGAAGTATTTCCAGTTTCTTTCGGCAATTTGGAGTAATTGGCCATCAAGTAAGATAGAGGAAATCTCCCGGTATTTGACTTAATCAACTTTTCCACTTAAGGGGTTTTCAAGTTTAAGAATTCAGCTATAACACTCGCGGGTTTTAATCTAATTGGGGCTCAACGGTTCTTGGCTCGAAATCAATCCCAATAGTTGCCTTATATTCTTCTAGTGTAGGTACCATCTCGTGTTCACCCAATTGAAATGTGGCAGCGGTAACTTGGTACCCTAGGTTGATGGCTTGAACAAATACCCGAGCCTTTCACTCATGTATGCTTTATTGTCTTTTGTCATGTTTACCCACCATGCCAAAAGTTCCTTCCTTAGAATCGGAATGACTTATATGTCTAGTTTCTCCATTTTGATCTAAAGCACGTAAAAAAAATGATTATTATTCATCATGAATTACCAATTGATTTTAATGCCTCCATTTCAATTGTATGTCCTTTTAAGGTAAGATGAAGGTAAAATACACTTGCATGTCTAGAAAGTAGTGCAAATGGGATCTATCCTACCATTTGAAAGAGGTATCTTCTTTTTCCAGCAATGTCCGTCTTTGAAAATAGCAACTACGCAAAAACAATCAGCCAAGCAAGCGTGTCTGCACCCGTTCTCGGTTTGTGGCATGATATGCTCATAATTAGACCACATCCATTATGTATTGAGCATGTCTAGCAAAGCGAACTGGTCTGTTTCAGGCTTACTTCCATCACAACTCTATGGTACGTAGTCCTGTCTGCACCCATTCATCTCGTTTGTTGAATCTAATAAAGTATATCCAGGTGGGCACTGGCATCGGGGCCTCTGCATTTGATCATCTCCAATAGTACAGTAGTTGTTGAAGCCATAAGCCCCAGTACCAATATTTTGAATGATCTTCAAGCATATATTTGAAGGGACCAGGGAAGAGAGCATCGACCAGCCCATTGACTAGCTAGAACTCGAATTTGCTATCTTTAGGTGGACATATTGCCTGAAGACCCCGTCATATTCAAGGATCGCTCTTTGGTAAAATCCGCTGGTCGGGATTGTTTTTGAGGTGATGTTATTGAGTACTGTTCCATTCGTTGCCATGAGGTAGACCTGACCACTTTGAATGAATATCAACTAGATGTCGTTATCTGTATTGGAGACCCAGTAAGCATCCTAAGAAACCAGCTCACCAGGATTAGCATAGAACACCAGATTTCCGTCATCTTGTAGGATGAAGTGGAATCTCCCAGCGGGAGTAATTCATTTCAGAGTAGCGAGCAATAACTTTAGTCCCCTGATCTAATTGTTAAGTAGGCAGTATCATATCAGAAGGTTGGCTGAACATCTCCCACAAGTTGACGTAGTTCTAGCTTGCTAGGATGAAGTTCCTCGTGTCAAGCATGGCCGCATACGCTACACCAGTGAAACTCAAGCTAGGAGACCACAACTCTCTTCCTTTTGGGTCGGCAAGCACAAGTTGGCCATTGGCGGTCAATTGTATTTTCGAACCTTTTGGTGCTAGATTATCGCCATTTGCCAACCAGACAATGGTTTTGTCCTCTATTTTCTCGAACCATAGAGCCAACAAATGAGCTCCTCTTCCCATTTTCCGGAACCCAAAGGCAAATTCGCCCAGCTGCGACAGCTAGGGAGAGTTTCGATCATCTGCTGTTAACGAGGAGCCCAAGGTTAAGTTGCTACTGGCCTGAGCTTTGGGGGAAAATGGAAGTGCAACAAGAAGTAGAAGGATTCCCGGTAACACGAAAGCCGCGTGAGATGAAAGTTGCGTGCTCCTGGAGTTGAGCTACTTCAGCCTTAAGGACGAAAACCAATGTTCTTTGATAGAATTCGAGTCCCTCTCAGTCCGCTGTTCAAGGTAGCGTGAGTATTCGTTCTCCATTCAATACGATCGCTCCTTTTACCAGAGCTAATTCGGACCAAATTTATCGCATTGGGGGATGTCCATGTTAATAGAAATCTTAAATAATGATTTGGAATCTTTTGTGAATCGGCAAGGATAACCTGATGGGCTGATATGCTCTAAAGTTTTGTGAAAGCCCCATTTGTTAATGATTGACCAGTCCTAGTTACTCTTCGCGGCCAAGTGGACGAATGGAGGGGATTCTCGAACGAGGAAAAAGACCCAATGATTTTGAAAGAATTGATGGAGGAGCCGTATGAGGTGACAATCTCATGTACGGTTTTGGTGGGTGGCACTAATGATGACTTATCTCGTCAACTTTTCTACCATCGTCCCCAAAAAACCAAATTCCGCCTTATGTAAAGTTGCTAGAGTAAAATTAACCCCCGGATTTAAAATCACTACTTATATACCTAGTACTTGCCATAATTCATAACAGCATTCTGTAATCTTTGAAAGCGGGGGGCTATTAAGGTTTTACCCGATGTGAGATAGGAAAAATTGTCCAAAATAATCCAACATATTGTATGATCACCAATTCGGTTATAAACTTTGCGATTTGGCAAATTTAGTCTTAAAACTTTTGACAACTTTCCAATGTAGATCATCTGATCAATTTTCACCAAAAATTGCTGACATTGCGATCCAGTCAAGATCAGTAATCCTACATGACACAACCGGCAGCTGACATGGATGATTTTTGCAATTATTTTTAAGTTTTCTGATTTTTTTTTCCTTTCCTTTTCTTCTTTTTCTTTCATATTGTTCTTTTCCTATTCATCTTCTTCCTTTCGTCGGTCTCCAGGGCCTCGGCAATGGCTAGCGAAGGTTGCTGACCACAAGTGAGAGTCGTGGCTCTCACCCAATCCTAGGACAGCGGAGGGAAGAAGATTAGAAGATGAAGAGGAAAACGAGAAAAAAGAAAAAAAGAAAGAAAAGCAAAGAATTCAGTAAATTTACAAAAAAATAATTGCAAAACGACATCATTTCATTAAAGATCATTCATGTTAGCTGCCAGTCGAACCACGTTGAACAGTTGGCACTAACTAGACCATCATTCATAGGATGGACTATATTGAAAATTCGTCAAAAGTTTATGACTGAATTGATAGTCGTAGAATAGGTTTAACACTTTTTGGATAATCTTCCCTATGAGATATCCCATTGTTAGATTATGAAACCATTTATCATTGTCCATACATTAAGATCAATTCATTTTTAGACATAAATTATTGTCGATTATGAAACCATTTATCATTGACTAAAAAATGTATTCCATACATTGAGATCAACGCTCTTGACTAACAAGCAACATGATTTCACCAACAAAATTTTAAATTTTCTAATCATATTAGAGAATTGCAATGCACAGAAATTTTCTCCTTTTTTTGGCAATCGGTATACTAGAATTCTCCTATCTAATATGTGTGCTAAGGTACACGTGTGAAGGTATTAGGTGAAAGAAGTATCACATATATTATAATTGGACCATAACACGTTGATTTTAATCTTTTGAGGGAAGGTAACTCTAACTAAATATGTCAATGGTTTCGACTTAAACTTTCCCCTTAACTATCTCTCTGACTGAATGTATCTCGGCGTCCGAACTAAATATTTCTCTTGCACGTCCCCAACAATATGTAAACTGATTCTTTAAGCTTTTGAATAATTTGCATTTGCTCGGCTATTGTATGTACATGAGCTGTAACATTGCTTACTTCCATTGGCAATTAAAACGATATTGTAGATAGCTGTTTTTACCGTGATCAAAGTTCACCAAACTTGTTCACCGTCACAAGTTTCGTGTAGAACTTTTTTTTTTGTCCGAAGTTTCATGTAGAATTTTTTTTATGTAGAAGTTGACTAGCAGTTTTTTTATCTAGTTAAATTATTTATTATTGGAAAAAATCCAACTAAGGGCATGTAGTACCCTCATTTTCTTAAATAAAGACCTGAAGTGGACATTGTTTCAAATTAAGGTCAGAAGTGTTATTATTTTCTTAAATAAGGATCTAAAGATTATTTTATTTCAAATAAGAACTTGAAATGGCTATGTCAGTTTCAAAGAAGGACTTGACTCTACGGATGATCAAGGGAATTTTTGTCCTTGATCTTTTTAAATTTTTTTCCCTTTATTTTTGGTAAGATAAGATTTTTTTTCCCTTTTTTCTTTTTCCTTTTTTCGATCGTTTTTTCCTTCTTTGGTTTGTTCTTCACTGGTGGTCGGCTAGCCACTAGCAATGCCCAAAGGGCTTTGGGAGGGTTGCCCTTGCGTGATCTTGTGAGGGTCACTCTCACCGGCCACAAGCGAGGAACAGCCTCGCCTCAACAAGGGCAGCCCTTGCCAACCTCGCCTGGCATTTCGAGGGCTGCCTTGCCATCCACCAGCAAAGAACTAACCAGAAAAAGAAAAAAATAAAGAAAAAAGAAAAAAAAGGAAAAAGAAAGAAAAAAGGGAAAATGAAAAACGGAAAAAATAAATTAAAATTGTATTAGGACGAAAATGCCCTTGATGTCGCAATGGATTACGTGCGTGGTGCAATCGTCACGCAAGTAAGAGAGCCCCTGCGCAACACCATGGGCAATTTCTACTCTTTTGTATCGGCTAGGCCTTGAAGAGCCCAAAAGGAAATCTGCCAAACTACCGTTGCTCATGAATTCATACACCAGTAATCGGTTTTGACCCTCATTGCAGAATCCAAGCCACAGCGCTAAGTTCTTGTGGTTAGTTTGGCCAATTGCACTCGCTTCTCTTTCAAACTCCTTTTCGCTTTCTCTGGTCTTGTCGCCAACACTTTTACTGCCACAAAGTTTGTTTCCTTGGATCCGAGAACACCTTTGTACACCGTTCCAAAAGCACCCCTGCCCAATTCCTCTTTGAATCCATCTCTTGCTTGTTGAAGCTCCTGATAAGTAAAAGTCTGTGTGCCTGTGGCTTGGTTGATCTGGACTGGTCGTGAAAACTTACAATCCCTACATCGGAAGTTTTCATATACTAAATAGGTAAGTAAAAGCAAGTTCAAAAACACATAACTCAACAGCACTGATCCATTGATCACCAGAGTCGAATTCTTGTTCTTCTTCTGGCCGTTTGCTGTAGATGTCAAGGTCAAGTTATCTATTGTTGGAATTTGTGATCCATTTCCACATTCTCTAGAATTCTCAAGAAGTCGTCAACTAGCATATCTTGAAGAAAGTCATAGGCGATGGACAGCTTGAACGAGTTGTCTAGAATTGTCGAGAATGGCGGTGGTAGAAGAAGAACATGAGCGCGGACAAGATGAAGCCAAGTTGAAGAAGCAAGCACAAGTTGGAAGTAATAAAATAATAAACTAAGCTGCTTAATCATGAGGAAAGAAGAACCAGGGAAGTCGACAAGAAATGTCCACGCAAGCCTATAGCCCTCATTCTAGAAGAATCCTCATCGGCGGTTGATGATGTCTATAAATAGGCTTGTGATTCTTTCATTTGAGAGAGTGGAGAGATGATTAGAAAAATTCATATCATTATGTTCCTCTAGCACGACACGTCCTCTAATTATATTTGTAAATTAATTTCTATAAAGTAGTGAAACTGTCCTTTTCCCGTATACCTTGCCCCTTATCCATTCCTTTATCAACTATACCATACACACATACACTTGCACACATCACATACCAGAAACTATTATCGATATTAAATGCTATGCTTCTGCACTATCTCTAAAATATTACATCTATCCTGACCTTTATCAGAGCTTTTCCACCCACAGTTGTATCCATCCTACCATTGGAAAGAGGGATCTTCTTTTTCCAGCATTTTCTGTCTCGGAAAATAGCGATTGTGCAAAAACAATTGGCCAAGCAAGCCTCTCGGCACCAGTCCTCAGTTTGTTGCACGCTAAGCTCGTAATTAGACCGCGGCTAGTCTCTATTGAGCATGTCACGCAAAGAGAACTGGTCATTTTCAGGCCTACTTCTGTCACAACTCTGTGATACGAAATCTTTTTTGCATCCGTTCATCTCGTTTGTCGAATCTAACACAGTATATCCAGGTGGGCAGTGGCATCGGGGCCTCTGAATCTGATCGTCTCCAAGAGTACAGTAGCTGTTGAAGCCACAAGCTCCAGTACCGGTATCTTGTGCGATGCTTGTGCATATATTTGAAGGGACCGGGGAAGAGACCATTGAGGCATCGACCAGACCATTGCCCAGCCAGAACTCGAATTTTTCATCTTAGGGTGGACATATTGTCGGAAGACCCCATCGTATTCAAGGATCGCTCTTTGGTAAAATTCGCTGGTTGGAACTGTGCCTGAGGTGACGATATTGAGTACTGTTCCAGTCCTATTCGTAAGGCAGACCTGACCACTTTGATTGAATATCAACTAGAAGCCAATACCTACGGTGTTGTTAGCCCAGTATGCATATGAGACGACTAGTGGGGTACAAGTGGCATAGAGCACGAAATTTCCGTCGGTTTGCAGTATGAAGTGGAATCTCCCGGCGGAGTAATTCATTTCGGAGTAGCGAGCATTAACTATACTCCCTTGACCTAACCATTGCGTTGGCAATATGGTATCGGTCGGTTGGCTGAACGTATCTCACAATTTGACATGGTTCATGCTCGCCAGGATGAAGTTCCCCGTGTCAAGCATGGTCGCATACGCTACACTGGTGCCGGTCAGGTTAGCAAACCACAGCTCTTTTCCTTTTGGGTCGGCAAGCACCAGTCCGTTGTCGGCGGTCAACTGGGCTGTCGAACCTTCAAGTGCTAGATTACCGCCATTCTCCGACCAGACTATGGTTCTGTCCCCTATTTTCTCAAACCATATAGCCAACAAATGAGCTCCTCTTCCCATTCTCCAGAACCCAAAGGCGAACTTGCCCAATGGCGAAAGCTAGGAAGAGTTCCTGTCATTCACTGTTAACGAGAAGCCCAAGGTCAAGTTGCTGGAGGTCTAAGCTTCGGCGGAAAGTGGAAGTGGAACTAGTATTAGAAGGATTCCTAACATCATTGAAGCCATGTTTGATGAAACTTGCGTGCTCCTTGAGTTGAGCTACTTCAGCCTTATGGATGAAACCAGCATTCTTTATAGATCTTCCACTACAAAAAAACATGATTTTTGCGATGAATTTTGCGATGGAAAATTTGCAAAAATCCGTCGCAAATCGAATTTGCGACGAATTTTGCGACGGAATTTTTTCCGTCGCTACTAGGTCATCGCAAAATTTTGCGACGGAAAAAAATTCGTCGCAAATAATTCGTCGCAAAATTCGTCACAAAATTCGTTGCAAATAATTCGTCGCAAATTAGCCACGAACTTTATTCGTCGCAAATTTGCGACGGAAACAAATTCATCACAAAATTCGTTGCAAATTCCGTCGCAAATTCCGTCGCAAAATTCGTCGCAAATTTTGTTGCAAAATTTCACTACAAAAAATGAGGTTTTAGCGACGAATTTTGTGACGAAAAAAATTTTGTCACTAATTTGGCATCGCAAGACGAAAAATATATTTGCCAATTTTTTTTTTGGATCTGTAATTTTTTTTTGGGTCAATAATAGCAACAAATTTTTATTAATTATTTAGCGACGAATTTTTATTAATTATTTAGCGACAAGTTTTTATTAATTCTTTAGTGACAAACTCTGCGACGAATATTGTTTAGGGATGACTTCGATTTTAAATCTAATTAACAACAAAATTAATTCCTACAATTTATATTTAACATTGATTAAGCACTTAATAACATTAAAATATTATAATAATATGAAAATGAAATACATTCATCTGCATTTTCCACAAGAATGACATACATATTTTTCTTTATAGTACACATAATGAGAGAATAAATAATATTGAGCACTTTAAAGCACTTGCTTAAACAACCTTAGGGTGGCAATTCTTTCCAGGGCAGGAACATATGATGCTGAAGCAAAGCTTATCCCCGATATGTATGAAAAGATACTTCCAATCTTGCGCCCACTCTTCTTTCTCCTATAAGGTTTGCATGAAGTGCTTCATCACCTCCTCCAAAGAAGTGACATTCACTTGTTGACATACAATGCGATACTCAAAGTCCCACAAGCCTAGAGAAGAAAGTGAAATACCTACAATTGCCAAAATTTCGCATCCAAAATTAAAAGGATCGCACTTAGAACATTTATATATCTTTAGGCCATGAAAGCAATTGCTAGAAATTTCTGGTGACACATTTTCAGCCTAATTGATCCTCCGAAAAAGCAAATTAAGAAGCCTAGATTAACGGACCTACCAATCAATATGCACACCGCACAAGGTTAGATTGGCTCTCATTGTACAATGATGTGAAAGTGAAGAGAGCAAGAAACGGTGAATTTAAGTTAAAAATCTTCAACACGCCGAATTGCAATTGTACACATATGTAAGAGAACTCACAATTCTAGGTGGAAGTGCAAGATCAGCAGCTCTTCCCTTTTTTGTGCGTCTCAGCAAAATGTTTTTCAAAATTGTGTTTTAGTAATATCATTGCTCGCCTTCTGCCAACGGCATTTCCATGTGCTTGTATAGGATTCGCTATATACTAGATAGAATATATACTCCACATCAAAGTTCAAATGAAAACATTCCATATGATTTGCCCAAAAAAAAAAAACAGAGAGAGAGGCCAAAGGACCAATGAAAATGCAACTCACTCGATTCCACTTCAACAGGAAGGTTTTCCAAAATCACACACAATTCCAGTTAGACCTGGAAAATAAAACAAATAACTGCGACTAAGATAATCCCAGTTTCTACGTGAAGAGAACAGATGGCGAATCGGGAAAGCCAATCTATCCAATAAATTTTGTGAGGGTGTCCAACCAGACCCATCTGCAGATAGGTCAGTTCCTCCTAGAGCAACAGAAAACCTATATGAATAGGTCGATTTTCCACAGAGTTCATCGATAAGATTTTGGTATCTAAAAGGAAACTACCCCAGAAAAATGGCACGGTGATCTTGGGTCGAAGGCTAGTGTCAGCTCAAGTAGCGCTACTGCACAGGACATCGTACAACTGAAAGAAGATTCGTTATGGCACAAACAATCTACATGGCTAGTGCTCCTTTCTTGATCTTTATTACCCTATCCCTACGAAGCTCCCGGTATACATGATTTAGCCTATTGGCAAACCCAGTACTTGGAAACATGATCACTAAGGAACCATATCCAAACTTGAGCATCCTCCTTCCTTCACACCCTCCAACAAGCTTCTTCAACAAAACAAACATCATCCCTAAGAAAGGAGGTACACCACCAAGTACAGAGAAAATATGTTAGAGATAATGCAAAATAAAGAAAAGCCTGATGAAACACAGAAGGCAGGAAGCTAAGTAGAACTTAAATGATGCACCAGTCTAGTAGAGATTTGTAGATGATTTCTATCACCAGTGGACATGGCCAGATCCATGGATCTTCACTTGCTTTCTCACTAAAAGAACATGGTGATGCTAGTTGATACCACCACTATCTAGAGTATGAATTGTCTCCATTGGTCAGTGGCCTCAGAGATCTTGTGATCCCACCTGGTGAAGGCTCACCCGGCACTAGTGGACCATGCCAGGCACTACAGCTTAATTGTGAAATTGGCAGAAAAGCTTTGAGGTGCATATACAGCACCAATAAAAAATACTGAGGCCGTGACTCCTTTTAACTTATCCTCAAGAATTTTTTTTTGAAGATGCTGTCCAGGTGAAAAAAGGCTCAGACTGTAGATGCGATACAGTTGAAAAAGGTTACTCTTGATGGAGCTTTTACCATTCCATATGCACTTAAGAGGGAAGTAAACTCTCCCCAGGAAGAAACTACCTTAAGCTAACACCAAGTATCAACCTCCTAGAAATTTCCACAAGATGAGATGTCAAAAGGATGAGCTAGAAGCAACACGAACAAATTTATTCTTGAGGATACCGATCAATGACATCTTTTTTACGTGAAGCGCCAGCTGGTCACAGAGAAATAACGACACTTAAGTCCTCGAATGCACGATGATCTCCCTATGAAGGAGAAACAATGACACTTACACTCTGAAATGCAACAAGAACGATGTGGAAAATCCTAAGCTAGCAAAAACCAGGAAAGTGAGCAAAAAATTCTGAAACAAAAATAAACCATTAAAACGGGGTAAAAAAATTAAGAAACTTGCATCAAAAGCATTTGATGGAGTTTCTTTCCTAAATGGACACCACACCACACCACACCAAATTGGCAAATACTATAATACAGTGCTACTCAAAATTTGAATGCCTTTACTCGAATTTATGTGCTATCTCGAATAAGAAACCATAATAGGAGGGTTTTCCCAAAAGTCGGCCGATAAAGTTTGCCCGACTAACCCAGCTGAAACAAAAGTCGCAGGTGCAATCATACATTGCAAAAGCTAGCTGCCACAAAGATAACTACATCTAGGCTATAGAACAACGTAGCAGCGAGTAAAATTATCATCAACTACAGGTTGAAAGGGGGGAAATAACTGGCACAAGACATTAAAGCCAACTTGTGCTGACCTTTTTGCTTGTTCGCCGTCCCATTGCCATTAAGGCCTTTCAATCTCTGCAAAATCTCATCAGTGATTTTCTGCTTCAACGGGTGCGGCAATTGAATTGCTCCTCCCGTAGACATTCGCTTCTCGAGCTTTTTAACCTATTTTCCACGGGTAAAAAAAGAAAAAAAAAAAGCACAGCTTCTCGTCAATTTTAATAATGCAGTCGCAAATTTAGCACTCGCTTAACCCAATCAAACACTGTCTCAGCAACCTACCGGCCCAGCAACAGGCATGCCAAACATAGCAAGTAACAATCTTTATAATGCCTATATTACCATTTTCACGAGCTGGAGTGGTTTGGCCGATCTCCGTATCCGGATAGACTCCTCCATCTTCTTGATCTGATCAGGCGTGTACTTAGTAACTGCAACCACCGACGGAGAAGGTGCAGGAAGGGCACTCAATTCGGACGAACGGCTAGACAGAGAGAGAGAGAGCACAAAGACAAAGAGGGGGGGGGAGGGGGCGCATCATACCATTGGGGGATTCGCCAGAGGAGTAGACGTAGAGGGAAGCGTAGAGGTAGCGGAGGACGAAGAGCGCGACGACGATGTTGATGGACCAGACGATGAGAGTGGTCCTCTTGTACAAGCACCCCAGCTTCCCTCCTCTCCCTTGATTTCCCCAATCCCTCGCCATTCTCTACCTCTCCTCCTCATTCCACCTCCTTGGGAGAGGGAAGAAGCAGAAGCGAGAAGCGGAAGCAGGGGGTGAGGGGATTTGAGGAACGGCAGAGAGAGACAGAGAGAAAATGGGGCTGAGGGCGGGCAAAGCAAAATTAGCGACGGAATTTTTTAAATCCGTCGCAACAAATTTTTGCGACGGATTTAGTTTCCTTCGCAAATCTTTGAGACGGATTTTTTTTTCGTCGCAATTTTTGCGACGGATTTATTTTTCCGTCCCAAATTTTTGCGACGGATTTTGTTTCCGTCGCAAATTTGCGACGGATTTTGGTTACGTCGCAAATTTTTGCGACCAATTTATTTTTCCGTCGCAAATTTTTGCGACAGATTTTGTTTCCGTCGCAAATTTGCGACGGATCTTTTTTTCCGTCTCAAAAATTTTTGCGATAGATTTATTTTTCCCTCGCAAAAATTTGCGACGGATTTTTTTTCTGTCGCAAATTTTTGCGACGGATTTTTTTTTCCGTCACAATTCCATCGCTAATTAGCAACGGATTTAGCGACGACATTTTACAAAAGAATTAAAAATTAAAATTTTTACAAAAAAATAAAAAAAGAAAAAAAATAATTAAGAAATTAGATTTTTTAAAATAAAAATATTTAAAAATTCTTTTATTTTTTTTTATCTAAAATAAAGTCATGAGATTGAAATAATTTTTTAACGAAATCCAAACATCAAAAAACGATTTCCATCGTATGTCACCATACAAATGAAAACTAAGCGTATTCATGGAAAATGATTTTCCGACAAACACTTTCCTTTATCATTAAGTTTTTCACAAAACAAACGTACCCTTAGAGTGATTACCAACTTCTCCTCTATCGAGTTTACCATACTGCATTACCAACTCCTAATTGAGTTACTTACCAATGTTTATTTTCATTTTTTTTCTACACCAACTTTTCTAATCTCTAACCAAGCAAAGCTTCTGTCATTGTTTACAAACTTTTATTTATATTTCTTACCAATAAGTTAAATTTATCGAGTATTATATGAAACTATCAGCCTAGCTTTCTTTACGTAATTTGGATAAATTTTCTCTAATCAAATCAATTAGTTTTGGATTACCAAATCTCATTTGAGTTTTTAGCATTTATTTATTATTTTCTCAAATTTACTAGTTTTTATTAAGTTGCTACTTTTATTTGCATTGGTTTACAACTTTTTAAATTTAGTGGCTCTTTTAGAAATTACTAACTTTTATTAGAGTGATTACCAACTTTTATCGATCAAGTTACTAACTAGTTTTATGTTACCTTCTTTTATTTGAGTTACTTATCAATGTTTATTTGGTTTTCTATTTTGAAATGACCGATTTTTCTTATCTCTAACAAAAATACATTTCTAATTTTCTACCAGCTTTGAATTTACCTTCTATTACATGAAATTATCAACTTTTTTGTGTGCCTCATTAACTTTTGCCCAATTAAGTTACCAATGAGTTTTGGATTGTCAACTCTAATTTGAGTTGCTTACCCATTTGGTTTTTTAACTTACCAATTTTTATATTGAGTCATGCTTCTTTTTGCATGACTTACTAATCCCATTTTACGATTTAATACCAATTAATTTTCTATTACTAACTATTATTTTACTTAATTAATAACATTTATTTGATTTTTTCGCCGCTAAATCTGTCGCTAATTAGCGACAATTTTTTTTTCTGTGGCTAATTTTCCTTGGTTAAATCCTTTTTTTGACTGTTTTTCGTAGCAAATTAGTGACGAATTTTTTTTCCTTTGCTAAATTCGTTGCTAATTTGCGATAGGAAAAAAAATCTATTGCAAATTTGCGACGGATTTATTTTCTGTCCCAAATTTGCGACGGATTTTGCGATGAAATAATAAATCCGTCACAAATTTGCGTCCGATTTTATTTCCGGCACAAATTTGTGACGGATTTACTATTCCGTCGCAATTTTGCAACGGATTTATTTTCTGTCGCAAATTTGCGACGGATTTTGCGACGGAATAATAAATCCGTCACAAATTTGCGACGGATTTTTTTTCCGTCGCAAATTTACGACGGATTTATTTTCCGTCTCAAATTTGCGACGAAATTTGTGACGGATTTATTTTTCGTCGCAAATTTGCGACGAACTTTTATTTCGTGGCAAATTCCGTCGCAAATTAGCGACGAATAATTTTCGTCGCTAATTTGCGACGGGAAAAAAAATCCGTCGCAAATTTCGTCGCAAATTAGCGACGAAAAATTTCCATCGCAAATTTTTCGTGGCAAAATCCATGTTTCTTTGTAGTGTTCCACTTGCTATGCTACCCAAGTCTCTCCCACGGCTAGTTTGAACCAAATTTGTGGACAGACTTTGCCCCTGTCAAGAATTATCTTATATTACTATTACTTGTTTTTGTTTCTTTTTTTCTTAAAGTATCTCATTAGTTCAATTAATATATTCAGCAAAGCTTACAAAAAATTATCTTATAATAGTATCATTGATACTAAATTTTTCTGATAATAATATCTTTGTAAATTTATTTTTCTTCATTTTTTTTATTTTTCCCTTTTTCTTTAGAGAAATCAATGGTGAAAGAAAACTTGTCAAATTTAGAATAAGGCAAGCATGCTCCATAAGCTTTCCGGGACCAAAAAATTTTCCGAGGATCACGCAAATTTGGAAGACTTTGACCAAACGTTGTACACGTTAAGTTGGACATTTTATGAGATTGAAGTGACGGAGAAAAAAGGCAGGGCCCACAGTTGATTCAATCCCTATGAATTCAAACCGATTACGAGTTGCTTCGGGGAAATTGACTGTTTCAATGGTAATCGCAGATATGCTCAAACGTATGTGGAAATTTGCTTTGTAGTCCCACGTCCAGCATGCGCTCAATGGACATGGTCCATGGTGCTGTGGTGATTCAATGCTTAGAAAAACGACGGGTCTTGTACAACTTGGAAAGGAGTGGCTACAACAATGATGAATTACATAATTTGGGGGATAATCTACAAAAAATTGATACTGGAGTTTCGGGTTTTGAATCCGTTATATTTGGTTAAATGGATTTTGTAGAGTCATAAATATATCATGCTCATGGACTTAACGACATCATGCAATACTAAAAGCAATTTGGTTTACACATAATTAATGTGATCAGTACACAAACAGGGAGTGTTCCTGTTTATAAACTTTCTCCTCAATAAGAGGAAACTGTCAACAGTATTCTGCACCGTCAATAGTCCCTTTGCATCTCTGGCATCTCGATCACACTAGAAGTATTCCTACACTGCCGTGATAATGGCAGCCAAAACTTCCTGTTTATACATTTGGCCCCCAAATGAATCTCATTTAGCAAGGCAAAGGGCTAATTTTCCAGGGTTTGTAGGGTTCAATCCGGGCATGACCTGATAATAAGTACTTCTGCTCAGTTTCATCCTACAAAATCTCCCCCGAGTTGCAATTTTCCCGGATAATCGACGTGTACGCAGGATAGATCCTTTTTATAAATAATTACATAAGAGGAAACTTTTGCAGTTTTCTGCATAAAATGCTGTACATTGTTCTCTGCATCTTTAGAAAATTGAGCCACACACTCTTAAATTGTTGCAAGCAGACTTTTCCAAAGTCAAACAACCAAAAGAGGAAGACCATGACAGAAACATCGTCCGTTCTATCGATTGAGAATGACACGAAAATGATAGCGAACGAGCTTGCAGACGCCAATACATCATAGCCCATTAAGACAGATATGAATTCGAACCCATTAAGCTTCTGGTGCAGATCAATTGCTAGATTTGGATCTTCGGGGTCTTTCCATTGTTTCATCTCGGTATATTTTCCAGTTCCGTACTGTTTGGACTTGTTATGGAATGGCTTGAACTGAAGCTCACTGCATTGTTTATACAAGATCTCCAAGGATCATTAGGAAAGGAATACGTATGCTTAGAAAATTGTCTGCTCTGTGTCGCTTCAAGCAATTTCTGGACGGATGAATCCAGAAGAAAGTTCGTTTGATTATACTCCCAACTACTTGATTCGCGGACTGTGATTTCTTTGGTCTAGAAGAAGTTGGTTGCAAAAGGGAAGTGAGTGTCGCTTCTGTATAAATAAAGCTGCGGCAGAACTGTTGAAATTGGGATTCCAGGGCACCGATCCATGACCTGAGGATCGGCAAGTGTCATATGGTTCTCATCATCTAATTTAGCAAATAAGATCTGTTTTGCTTGGATCAGGTTAAAATACTCTTCTACCGTGTCAAATGCAATTTTGATAAAGCAATATGTCAATGAAAATGCTTTAAAGGAGCCACGTTAGTTTTTCCCGTGACATAAAGAGATATGATCCACGTAAAATTCCTAGGAGATTCAACACTATGATGCCCGTGACTTTAAATTTATTAGTGACTGGTTCTGCATCATTTGATATAGCTACTTGATCTCTCAACAATTTAAATCTCTCTTCAAAGTTGCATGTGGCCTCGCATGCAATCCCGTTTGCCAACAATCGTCAACCCATTCTCTCTTGAATACACGTGAGGGAATGTTAAAGCTTGAGTAAGATTTAGCTTATTTAAGCAGGATGCATGCGAAGACATTACAAAAAAGTTTATTCTAGCTTAATAGCAGTTACAGACAATACTAATACTTTTCATAATTACACAGACACCGGTTGTCTTCACAAGCAAAATCATATTCAATTGATAAAAGAGCTTGGAACTGGGAGGACTGGGACTTCAACAGCTCCTTCCAATAACTGAGTGATTTTCTTCATGGTTGGCCTCAAAGCTGGGTCTCCCTGGATGCACCACAATGCCGTCATCACAAATCTTCTCACTCTTCTCATGTCACTTGATGCCTCCTCACTACTCTCCACTAGCACAATTATGTTCATGTCATGGTAGCAGTCATACACCCGGTCGACCAGCACAACTTGAGCTTCAGTTTCCGCTTCCGACTCGTAGTTCTTTCTATAGCAGATGAGCTCTAGCAACAAAATGCCAAAGCTGTAAACGTCTACTTCACCAGAAATAGGCATATTCCTGAACCATTCTGGCGCTAACAACCTCTGGTTCCTCTTACTCCGGTGGTGGTTCGTGTTTGGTTGGCCATCAAGAGCTTAGCTAACCCGAAGTATGATATTTTTGCAGCGAGAGTGCCATCAAGAAGAATATTTTGTGGCTTGATGTCGCAGTGGATTATATGCCTGGTGCAATCATCATGCAAGTAAGAGAGCCCCCGCTCAACACCACAGGCAATTTCTACTCTTTTTTTACCAGCTGGGGCTTGAAGTGCCAAATAGAAAATCTGCCAAACTGCCGTTGCTCATGAATTCATACACCAGTAGTCGGTGTTGACCTTCATTGCAGAATCCAAGCAACGTGTGGTTTGTTTAGGCAATTGCACTGACTTCTCTTTTGAACTCCTATTCGCTTTCTCTAGTCCTTGTCTCCAACGCTTTTACCGCCACAAAGTTTGTTTCCTTGGATTCGAGAACACCTTTGTACATTGTTCCAAAAGCACCCCTACCCAGTTCTTCTTTGAATTCATTTGTTGCTTGTTGAAGCTCCTTATAAGTGAAAGTTTGTGTGCCTGTGGCTTGGTTGATCTGGACTGGTCGTGACAACTTAGAGTTCCTAGATTGGAAGCTTCTATAAATTAAATAGGTAATGAGGAGTAAAAGCAAGTTCACAAAGACAGAGCTATTCAACAGCACTGATTCGATGATTATCAGAGTCGTATTCTTGTTTTTCTTCTGGCCATTTGCTGTACATTTTGAAGTCGTGTTATGTATCCTGACCTTGATCAAAGCTTTTCCAACCTCACTAGGATCCATCCTTCCATTTGAAAGAAGGATCTTCTTTTTCGAGCAAACTCCATTGCTGAAAATGGCGACTGCGCAAAAACAATCATCCAAGCAAGCCTCTCTGCACCAGTCCTCCGTTTGTGCCACGCTATGCTCGTAATCAGGCTGTGGCCAGTTTGTATTGAGCAATTCGTGCAAAGGGAACTGGTCTGTTTTAGGCCTACTTCGTTACAAGTCTATGGTGCGAAGTCCTGTCCACATTCATTCATCGTATTCGTTGAATCTAATGGAGTATATCTAGGTGGGCATTGGCATTAGGGCCTCTGATCGTGTCCAAAAGTACAGTAGCTTTTGGGTTTGTGAGCACCAGTCCGTTGTCGGCAGTCAACTAGACTGTCGAACCTTTGGGTGCCCATTTGCCGACCAAACTATGGTTCTGTCCTCTATTTTCTCGAACCATATGGCCAACAAATGAGCTCCTCTTCCCATTCTCTGGAATACGAAGGTGAAATCGCCCGACGGCAAAAGCCAGGAAGAGTTCCTGTCATTCGCTGTTAACAAGATGCCCAAGGTCAAGTTGCCGGAGGTCTGAGCTTCGGCGGAAAGTGGAAGTGGAACAAGTAGTAGAAGGATTCCGAGGATCACTGAAGCCATGTTAGATGAAACTTGCATGCTCCCTGAGTTGAGCTACTTCAGCCTTATGAATGGAACCAGCATTCTTTATAGATTTTCCACTTTCTATGCTACCCGAGTCTCTTCCACAGCAAGTTTGAACCAAATTTGTGGACAGACTTTGCCCATGTCAACATGTATATCTATCTAGAACAGTGATTTTGCCAAACGTTTTGAAGTTTTATAAAAGCTCCATTTGTAGTAAAAGAAAATGATTGATCAAAATATAAAGTGATTTTTGTGAAAATATATATTATTAATCAATCTTTCTTTTGTATTGATAAACCATTTAAAATTATATAATGAGTATCCAATTTTTATGATTTGATCCCTTGGTGTTGAGGCCTTTTTTCCTTTTTACTGGATTTTATTTCTTTTTTCTTAAAGTATCCCATTAGTTCTATTAATGTATTAATAAAAAATTTAAAAAATTATCTTATAATAATATCATTGATATTAATTTTTCTGATGATAATATCTTTCTATATTCAGTTTTTTTCATTTTCTTTATTTTTCCCTTTTTTTTTTATAGAAAACAATGGTGAAAGAAAACTTGTCAAATTTAGAGTAACGCGAGTGTGCACCATAAGCTTGCCGGGAACTAGATATTTTCCACAGGAACGCATAAATTTGGAGGACTTTGACCAACGTCGTCCATGTTTAGTTGGAGATTTTATGAGATGAAATTGATGGAGAAGTAGGTAGGGCCCGCAGTTGATTCAATCCCATGAATTCAAACCGTTTACAAGTTGCTTTGCGGAAATTGAACGTTTCAATCACAATCGCAAATATGCTAGAACGTACATGGAAATTTGCATTGTAGTCCCGTGTCCAGCATGCGCTTAATGGATGTGATCCGTGGCGCGGTGGTGATTGAATGCTTAGAATACAATGGGTCTTGTGTAACTTGGAGAGGGATGTCTACAACAATGATTGATGAAGTATCAAGTGAACAACTTTAAAAAAATCTTATGGACGCCCGTTGGAGCGAGGCAAGGTAACATATTCGACTTTCAACTTCAATTTAGTGCTTAGTATGTGATAAACGGACCACAACCAAATACCTTTCCGGACATCAAGGTGATGAAGATTAGAGATGGATGGATTTGAATGGAGCTTGGCTTGCTCACGCTAGACGGACACAGGTTTTGCTAGGGGACTCACTATTGACACTTAAAATTAGGGATTTAATTCATTAATCCTTGGCAAAAAAAATATATGTGAATTTGCATTATTAACAGTAATGCTTCTCGCTACATTTCATCGCCATTAAGGGGATTGTGGTGTTTGCTACATCATGGGAGATTCAATTTGACGAGAACATTGAAGCTTAGGATATCATCTTCCTTACTCATACGTCGTTAACACAGTGACCTACCAATATTCAGCTTGGGATTATTTTTATTTCTAAGTAGTATCATCAAGAATCCAAAGGAGAACGAACCGAGTCGTGGTCCAACCAAGCACGAACGCTAAGCCCTTCCCCATGTAATTTGGCGGGGGTGGCCACATGAAGATGGAATTGGGCCACACGCTCTTAAATTGAGCATGCATTGGACAAGGAGGAAGTACATGCGTGGGAAAATGACATAAACAGTCCATGAACTTCGGTTCAATATACAATGTGATCTTTGAACTTTTAATTTGTTCAATGTTGTCCCTCAACTTTTAGTACATGTTCAATTTAGTCCATCAGCTGTATAAAATTGTTCAATGTAGTCCTTCCTTTAATTCAAGTTCAGGGACTATATTGAATATTTTCATATAGTTTGATAACTTTATTGAACAAGTTAAAAGTTCAGGGACTACACTGAACGTTAGGTTAAAGTTTAGAGATTACATTGAACAAATTAAAATTTTATGAACAACATTATACATCGGGCCAAAGTTCAAAAACAATTTATGTAATTTTCCCTACATGCATAGAATGGAATGGCCTCGTGCAAGGCAGGGAACAAGCTCATAATTGTCCAGTAAATTTCTGCTTCCGCAGGTGCATTGATGGGGGCATCCATCTACTTCTACGAAATTGGCGCAAGTAAGACTTTCCGGAGTAAAAGAAACAAAAGACGAAGACCTTGACGAAAAGGTCGTCGGTTCTATTGACTTGAGAATGACATGAAAATGATAGCGAACGAGCTGGCAGACGCCAGCTGACCAAGACAAACACGAAGTCAGACCCTTTGAGCCTGTTCGTGCAGATTGATTGTTGGATTTTGACCTTCGGGGTCTTTCCTTTGTCTTGTCTCGGTATAGTTTCCACTTTCCAGTCCCGTCCCGCTTGGACCCGTTGTCGAATGGCATTGACTGTAGCACACCGAGTTGTTTATCCAAGATCTCTGCCGATCGTTTTGGGAAGGAATAAGTATGCTGATAAAATTATCTGCCTTTGTGTCGTTTCTCGCAATTTCTCAACGGATGGATCGAGAAGAAAGTTCGTTTGTTTATGCTCCCAACTACGTGATTTGCGGACTGTGATTTCTTTGGCCTGTAAGAAGTTGGTTGCCAAAGAAGGAAGTGGGAGTCCATTCTATATCAATAAAAAGGTAGCACAGCGGTTGAAATTGGTATTTCCAGGTGCCGATCCACGCGTTGAGGATCGGCGAATTTCATATGGTTCTCACCATCTAATTTAGCAGAGAAGATATGTTTTGCTAGGGTCGGTTCAAAACACGATTCTACTGCGTCAAATGCAATTTTGATAAAAGCAAAATTGTCGATGAAAATGCTTTGATGGAGCCACGTAATTTTTTCCCGCGACACACAGGTACATGATCCATGTAGAAGTCCTAAGAGATTCAACACAATAATGCCCTTGACTTTAAATTTTTCAATGACTGGTTCTGCATCATTTGATATGGTTACTTGATCACTCCACAATCTAAATCTCTCTTCAAAGTTGCATGCAATCCCTTTTGCCGACAATCGTCAAACCATTCTCTTTTGGATACATGTGAGGGAATGTTAAGCATTAGTAAGATTTAGCTTATTTAAGCGTGATCCATGTGAAGACCTTATGAAAAAGTTTATGTTGGCTTAATAGCAGTTACAGACAATACAGATACTATTCATGATTACACAGACTCCAGTTGGCTTAATAAGCAAAATCAAATTGCACTGATAAAAGAGCTTAAATCTGGAGGGACTGAGACTTCAACAGCTCCTTCCAACATTTGAGTGATTTTCTTCATGGTTGGCCTCAAAGCTAGGTCTTTCTAGATGCACCACAATGCTGTCATTATTGAGGAAAACTCCTATTAATTTTAAAGTTGACAAACCTTTCATGTTTTTTGTAAATCTAATACTTATTCTGAACTATGTTATTTCAGGTATGTATATATATTCTGGAAGTTTAGAAGGAAGTTTTTCAGACTTTACAAACTGGTTCATGTCTTATTAAAGACCCACATAATCAAAGTTCTGAAATTCAGACACAGACGAAGAAATTTTTCAAAAGCAGATGCAGAAGCTGAAATTTTTCAAAAGCAGATGTAGAAGTTGAAATTTTTCAGAAGCAGACGCAAACGCAGAAATTCTTCAGATGCAGAATTCAGAACGAAACATAACAGCTAGTATTCTGGTATGGATTTCACAGAAGGAAAGTTTTGATTATCTTAATCTCAATTAAATTGATTGACAATCAAACATTACGATAAGTATGCATTACAATGGATAAAGTTCTACTTATGGAAACCAAGATTTTGATTGTATGGGTGACTAGAATCAGCAGGATTCAGAATCTGTCATCCAATGGCTACTCAATCCTTATTATACAAATTTGTCTAAGGTGAAGATTGATAGATGATCCTCTAAAAGCTGTCCAACGGCTAGTGTGGATGTAGAGGAGTATTTGAAAAGATCAACGAGCAGCAGAAAGTGTACAGAATCAAGAATCAACAAGTCCAAAGTCTAAGCATACTCCAATCATTTCTCTTATTGTTCTGAGTCAAAGATTAAGATATTGATGGATACTTTGTAAGGGTGATTGTATGAGATAGAGAGTCCTATCATACACAAGAGTGCTGTCACTCAGAATCTGTAAATTTCTCTTGATTACATAGTGAAATCCAGCCGCAGGCTATAAGTGTGGGAGAGTAGACGTAGGCTTGCTATAAGCAGAATCACTATAAACTTATGTGCAATTTTTCTATCCCTTATCTCTTTATTTACATTCTGCACTTCAAGAGCACTGTCTACATAAACTGTCTTGAATCTGAATTTTATTCAGAATCAACTGTGTTCTTTTATTTCCCCATAAATTATCAAAACTTGTTTAAGATCACCTATTCACCCCCCCTCTAGGTAATCCTTGCTAGTTACATCAATTGGTATCAAAGCAGGTTGCTCATTTATTGAAGTGTTTTACTTCTAAGCTAACGATCTACATGGCTAGCTATAGTGCTCCAAGGCTCATTGAAGGACAGAGCAATAACAGGCCACTATATTTCGATGGCAAGAAATATAGTGTTTGGAAGAATAAGATGAAGGCATTCATAAAGTCAATTGATCACATGCAAACAGATGTCATCATCAAAGGAGTCAATCCAAAATCTTCTCATTCAAAAGAAAAGGCAGATGAAAGCAAAGCAGCAAATCCTCCATTATCTCAAACTAAGATATCTAAAAGAGAAACTTTAGATTTCAAAGCAATTTGCTTTCTCTATTGTACTTTATCACCTATTTAATATAAAAAAATTGCTATTTTTAAATCAGCTAAGAAAATCTAGGATACTCTCCATATTACTTATAAAGGAACAGATCGAGCCAAGGAAACTCAAATCAATCTTTTACTTGGTCAATATGAATCCTTCAAAATGAAGCCTGGAGAATCAATTGCTGATTTGTATAACAGGTTTATTGACATAGTAAATGGTCTTGCTTATCAAGGACAACCAGTTCCAGATGCAATGAAAGTCAACAAACTACTGAGAGGACTGACAAATCAATGGGATAACATCAAAACATCTCTTCGAGAGACACAAAGGATCAAGCCTCTATCAGTTAATGAGTTAATTGGAACTCTTTAATCATATGAGACTGAGAAACGGAATGAGGAGAATAAATCTAGAGGTAATAAGTCAATTGCATTAAAGACTAACATTGCTTCCGATGCAGATTCTGAAGATGAAGATGTTGACGATAAAGAACTAGCTCTCTTTATAAAGAAGTATAAGAAAATGAAGATCAAAGGAAGAAACCTCAAAGGTAAGAAGCCTTTTGAGAAGAAGTCTTTCGATAAAACAGAGAGATCAAAGGATGTTATATGCTTTCACTGTAAGAAACGTGGACATATCAAGCCAAATTGTCCACTTTTGAAAAAGAAGACCAAGTTTGAGAAAGCAAAGAAGGCTTTAAAAGCAGAAACCTAGAGTGATACAGATTGCGAAGATAGTGATGAAGATATCTCAAATTTCTGTCTGATGCCTAAGTCAGACTCAGATTCTAATTCTGATTCTGATCCTAAAGTAGAAATTAAGGTAAAGCATTCTGATATGCCTATTGAAGTATCAAATTATATTGATGAATTATGCTTTGAATTTAGGATTGCTCTTAAAAGAATCACTTCTTTGAAAAAGGAAAATTCATCACTGAGGCAACAGGATGTTTCTAAAAAAAATCGATTTCCTTCAAAAAGAATTTCATCAAATCAATGAAAGTCGAGATTTTCTTTTCAAAGAAAATGCTGTCTTAAAAAGGAAGTTTCAGAAATTATTTTCAAGTTTTCAAAAGGTTCAGAAACCTTGAAGAATATTCTTTCTATCCAAATTCCTTACTATAACAAATCTAGTCTCGGATTTGAGAAGGAAAATGATAGCTTGATTGATTTTCCAAAGGTCAATGAGAGATTAAGACAAAGACCTCCTCGACAAGTTAATAAAAACCATTTCAAAAGGAATTTTGTCAAACCTATTGGCCGAAGTGCACTCAGGTGCTAAAAAATGTGGAGATCCATAACATTTTGAGAATGAATGTCCTAAGGTCTGGAGACCTGTTCGAAGAGATTTGGTTAAGACAGCTTATACTAATGTTCAAGGGTCCAAACAAATTTGGGTACCAAAGAAAACTTGAGATCTTGTAATTCTTGCAGGTTACCACAAAGAGAAAAAGAAAGTGGTACCTAGACAGTGGATGCTTTAGACACATGACAGGAGATCCAAGCATATTCGTTGATCTACACAGTTTGAATGGTGGAAAAGTTTCCTTTGGAGGAAATACCAAAGGAAAAATCGTTGGCAAAGGAACTGTTAAAATTGGAGGACTTATGATCAATGATGTTTCATTGGTAAAAGGGCTGAACTACAACTTGATAAGCATAAGCCAGCTATGTGATACAGGTTTCAAAATCAACTTTTAAGAAGATACATGCTCAGGAACAAGCAAAGATTCTTCTCAAACTTTCATAGGAAGAAGACATGGCAATATTTATCTTCTAGATGTAAATCCAAACTCCACTCATTACTTAATCTCAATCAAAGAAGACGAAGATTTGTGGCACAGAAGATTGGGGCATATCATTATGAAATAAATCTCAAAAATCTCAAACAAGAAACTAGCTCGAGATCTGCCAGATTTGAAATACAAGAAAATAGAGTCATGCAATGCTTGCACTCTGGGAAAATAAGTAAGAAGTTCTTTTAAATCTATATATCATGTTTCCACTAATCGGGCTTTGCAGCTTCTTTATATGGATCTGTTTGGACCAACCAGAACACAAAGTATTGATGATAAGAAGTATTGTTTAGTTATTATTGATGACTTCGTAAGATTTACTTGGGTATTCTTCCTTGCTCATAAAAATGAAGTATTTTCATATTTTTCAAAATTTGCAAAAAGAATTCAGAATGAAAAGGGCTATACCATTTTCTGCGTTAAAACTGATCATGGGAGAGAATTTGAAAATCAAAATTTTTCAGATTTCTGTGAGAAAAATGGCTTTCAATACAATTTTTCTACTCCTTATACACCAGAACAAAATGGTGTTGTGGAAAGGAAAAATCGTTCTTTGCAAGAAATGGCAAGAACTCTATTGATTGAAAGTAGGATTCCTTTTCATTTCTGAGCAGATGCAGTTTTTACAGCATGTTATATCATTAACAGAGTTTTTCTTAGATTCATTCTTGAGAAAACCCCCTACAAGCTTTACAAAGGTAGAAAGCCCAGTATCTCATATTTTCGTGTGTTTGGTTGTAAATGCTTTATTCTCAAAAATCCAAATGATCGTCCTGATAAGTTTGATGAGAAAGCAAATGAAGGATTCTTACTTGGATATTCTACTACAAGTAAAGCATACAAAGTCTTCAACAAGAACTCTCAGACTGTGGAAGAAACAATGAATGTAAGGTTTGAAGAAAATATTCAGACTCACAAAGATGAATCTGAACCATCTCCCAACATTCAAGAGTTATCATAAGGTCATCAAGAATCTCCAAAGATCGTAGAATCTGTAGAAAGGACAGGGCTGTAGAATCAAATTTTTTTAGATTTCTGTGAGGAAAATGGCTTTCAACACAATTTTTCTACTTCTTATACACCATATTAAAAAGGTGTTGTGAAAAGGAAAAATCGTTCTTTGCAAGAAATGACAAGAACTCTATTGATTGAAAGCAAGATTCCTTTTCATTTTTGGGCAAATGCAGTTTTTACAGCTTTACAAAGGTAGAAAGCCAATATTTCATATTTTCGTGTATTTGATTGTAAATGCTTTATACTCAAAAATCCAAATGACTGCTTTGTTAAGTTTGATGAGAAAGCCGATAAAGGATTTTTCCTTAGATATTCTACTACAAGTAAAGCATACAGAGTCTTCAACAAAAATTCTCAGACTGTGGAAGAAACAATGAATGTAAGGTTTGATGAAAATATTCGGATTCACAAAGATGAATCTGAACCATCTCTCAATATTCAAGAGTTATATGAAGCTCAACAAGAATCTCCAAAGATCGTTGAATCTGTAGAAGAAGGAAGAGAAGATTTAATTCAAACTCAATCAGAACCTTCAGAGTCTGATGATATTCATAAGGAAAGATTCGAAAAAAATTGGAAACATAAATCCAGTCATCCGAAGAACCTCATTATTGGAGAAATAGAAGATGTCATCAATACTAGATCTAAACACAAAGAGAACATCAGCAACTTAACATTGATATCAAAAATAGAACCAAAAGAAGTTGGTGAAGCATTATCAGATGAAAGCTGAATCGAAGCTATGCAGGAGAAACTTCAGCAGTTCAGAATTAATAGAGTATCGGAACTTATACCAAGACCCAAAAATCATCCAGTAATTGGAACAAAATGGATATTCAGAAACAAACTGGATGACAAAGCGAAAGTCACAAGAAACAAAGCAAGAATTGTGGCAAAATGTTACTCTCAAGAAGAAGGCATAGATTATGATGAAACCTATGCACCTATTGCCAAACTAGAAGCCATTAGGTTACTATTAACTTATGCTTATTTTCACGACTTTAAATTGTTTCAGATGGACGTGAAAAGTGTTTTCCTGAATGGCTATATCAAAGAAGAAGTATATGTGGAGCAACCACCTGGTTTTGAAGGACCAAGGAAGGCTGATTATGTCTATAAACTCAAAAAGGTCATTTATGGTCTAAAACAAGCACATCATGCTTGGTATGAGAGATTAAATAACTTCCTTCTGCAACATGACTTCACCAAAGGTAAGGTTGATACAACCTTGTTCATTAAGAGAAAAGGTAAAGATTTTTTACTTGTTCAAATTTATGTTGATGATATCTTTTTTGGATCCTCTAACGAACTACTTTGTAAAGAATTTTCTAAGAATATGCAGAATGAGTTCGAGATGAGTATGATGGGCGAATTGACATTCTTTCTCAGCCTACAAGTGAAACAAACCAAAGATGGTACATTCATTTGACAAGAGAAGTATGCAAAGGAGATTGCCAAGAAGTTTGGATTGCAGAATTGCAAGAAAACAGATATTCATATGTCTCATTCATCCAAACTGGACAAAGATGAAAATGGTAAAAAGGTTGATCAAAAAGTATATAGAAGCATGATAGGATCATTGCTATATCTTACTGCATCTAGACCTGACATATTGTTTAGTGTCTATATGTGTGCAAGATTTCAATCTGACCCAAAAGAATCACATCTTTCTGCAGTTAAAAGAATAATCAAATACATTGGAACTTATCCAATGTTAGGTCTTTGGTATTATGAAGATTCAGATTTTACTCTTACTGGTTATTTTGATGCTGATTTAGCTAGATATAAAGTGGACAGAAAAAGTACTACAGAAACATGTCAACTACTTGGAAACATGTTGGTATCCTGGTACTCAAAGAAGCAAAACACAATTGCACTTTCTACAGCAAAAGCAGAATATGTGGATTTGAGAAGTTGTTGTGCACAGATTTTTGTGGATGAAGTAACAGTTGCGAGACTTTGTTATTGAAGATTCTAGTGTTGCAATCAAATGTGACAACACAAGTGCTATCAATTTGACCAAGAACCCAATTCTTCATTCATGTGCTAAGCATATTGAAATCAAGCATCACTTCATTAGAAATCATGTTCAAAATGGTGATGTGACTATTCAATTCCTTGATTCTAAGAATCAATTAGCTAATATATTCACAAAACCTCTTAATAAGTCTTCATTTGAGTTTATTAGAAATAAATTGTGCATTACTTATCCATTTTCTTGAAGTATTTGTTAGACAGAAATTTTTCAGACTCAAATGTTCTCAGTCTGAATGTCCATTTCAGACTCAAAAAGAAAGGTACGTCCTTAATTCAAATTTTGGCAGGTACATTTTTGGCATTTCTGGCAGGATATTTTCGTATTTGTTACTTTCGAAAGCAAATCAGGTATATATTCCAATTTATCTGATTGATTGTGTGTGCTTAAAATATTATTTTCTCCTTTCTCTATAATAGGATCACTTATTCTATTTTCAAAAAGGGGTCATTCCTTCCAAAAACTATCCTCCTCTTTTTATAAAACCCTATCAGTACGAAACCCTTTTTTACTCCCGAACATAACGACACTTTGAGTCTACTCCTCCTCATTCTCCAAGATCAAATCTTTTCGTCTCTGTGATTCATTATGCCTTTCAAAAGACGATCTTTGCGTATTCTCAACAAAGATTCAAAGTCTTTAGCACCAGCAGAGTTCATGAAGATACCAAACACAGAATCGGACCACCAACAAAACCCTTCATAAGGGACACCACCAAAACCATTGTCTCCACCAAAAACCACCAGTAAAATTGACTTTCGTTTCAGTAGCATCAAATTGGTGTGGAATGCTTATGAGAGGTTGAAACGAAGTAATGCTTCTGCATCCTTCCTTCATCAATGTTTGAAAGATAACGGCTTTCACACTGAAGAAAGTCTTGTGCGAAAATATTCTCAATATTCCTCTAGAACTGATCATGATCAGGCCAGTACTACTCTAAAGGAGACTTCTTCCAAAAAGGGAAAAGAGAAAGTCGGGGAACCATCCACTCCCTTTGACAAGAAATCCATTCGCATAAGCCCTAAGTCTACCAGTGCATCTAAATTTGTGATTCCTGATGATGATGCTCGATTCTTTCATAATTATGAGATGAAGATTGGAATTGCATTTGGTGTACATGGTAATAGAGGTTTATTTAGAAATACATAACACAATGTCTACTATCAGTTATTACTTGCTAGAGGGGTTATGAACCATCAAACTGTGGATTTCGAATATCTTGAAAAAGCTGGCATTTCTGTGAAATATCTGTTTGAAAGATTAGGGATTTATGAATTATGTCTGCAATCTGCACATGTATATGCAGAACTAACTGCCTATTTTTATTCCAATCTTTTCATTCTGTCACCAAACTGGATTCAATTCACTGTTGGTGATAAAAAGTTTGATTTGAAAGTAGAAGAACTGGCTTTGATAATTGGAGCAAAAAATTACAAGTTTACTCCATTGGAAGTGAGCCTAGAAGATGCTTCCAAAGCGGCTTCAGAGAATCAGAATTTTGCTCAAGGCTCTAAACGCCATATTTCATATTCTGATCTGACTAGAAAAACTGTGATCTTGCATAAGATCATTATCAATTGCTTGAAGTCTAAGACAGCCTCCAAAACTCACTTATCCAAGTCTGAAATCAAGCTTATTTGGGCCATTTTGAATGGACAATCTTTCTCTCTTCCACACATTATCATCTTCCACATGTATAGAACTCTCCAAAGGACAAGGGACAACTTCCTTATGGTGCACTCATCTCTCGAATTTTTATGTTTTTAAAGATAACTATTCCTGATGAGTTGTGCAAAACCTTTGTACCTTGGATGTTTGTTGGAGAAAAAATGCTTACCAAGATGAAGCATTTTGATGATAAAAAGGAAAGAGCAAGCACAGCCAGAGGAAAGGATGCACCGCAGTCAGAAGCAAAATTTGTTGGGAAGAAAAACAACAAAGACAAAAGGGGAAAGAAAAAGAACAGGAATAGAAAGCAAGCATACTATCTCTTTAAGCTTATTCAAGGTGTACAGGAAGAAAATAAGAATTCTTCTTCAAGATGAAGATGATGAATCAGAACACCTTGAAACAGGACAGAATGTTGGTCCAGAACATATTTCAGAACCTAGTACAATGGTTTCAGAACCAGTATCTGGAGACTCACATCTGCATCATCAGGATGATATTCCACAGAAGATAGATGTTAGTCAATCTCCACTTGATCCTGAAGAAACTTTGAATGATACTACTGTTGCAGAACATGCAGATTTTCAGGGGGAGATTACAACAGAGGCAGGGGATAAGTTCGAACAGCATGCACTAGAAAATGTTCAGGGACAGGCTTCAGAAAACATGACCATTTTGACCCTTCTGCTAGAAAACAAAGAAAAACAAGCTGCACTTGAAGAGGACGTGAAGAACCTTCAGAAAATTATTAAGGAAAACAATCAGACTCAACGTCTTCAAGCAGAAAAACACAAGGCAGAGTTAAGGGAAGATATAGCTCTATGTTCAACAAATATGGAGCAAGCTATGGGTCAATGTTCTACCAAGATTGAGGAAGCTATTTCTATTCTGGAAAACTTTCAATTTGTTCGAACCCCATCAAAGAAATAACCTATTTTTCATAACATCTTTTTAAACCATTCTGGATTTATATTCTTAACAATTGACTTTGTTAGATTGTTTGGATGTTTTATATCAGTACTTTATTATTGATTTAGTCTTTTTGCAAATGACAAAAAGGGGGAGAAATTATGCAGATATTGTCGTTCTAATACTTCAATATGCAGGTTATACAGGTTATACTAAATGGAAGAGAAACACACACCACAGATCTTACGAGTTTGCACATTTATATATATATATATATATGTGTGTGTGTGTGTGTGTTTCATGCACTTAATATGATTATTTTCTTCAAATTTATTTGATATTGATTGAATCTGCATAGAAGTTTTGTCACCATAAAAAAGGAGGAGATTGTTAAGGAAAACTCCTAATAGATTTTGAAGTTGACAAAACTCTCTATGTTTATCTTGTGAATCTAACATCCATTCCATTCCATGTTAATATATTCTGGAAGTTTAGAAGGAAATATCAGACTTTACAAGTTTTTCAAAACTAAAAGTTCAGACTAAGACATAAGATATTCAAACTTTACTATAAAAGTTATTCAGATTCTAATTATGAAATATTCAGATTCTACTGAAGACCTACACTGACTCAAGTTCTGAATTAGAAATTCTTCAAACGCAGTAATTATGCAGACGTAGACGTTGAAATTTCTCAGACGCTGAAGTTTTTCAGATGCAGAAGCAAAACTCATTCAGAAAAAATCATAACAGCTAGTGATCTAGCATGGATTTCACAAAAGGAAGGTTTTGATTGACTCAATCTCGGTCTAATTAATTGACAATCAAACATTATGATAAGTATGCATTTACAACGGATAAAGCTCTACTTATGAAAACTAAGATTCTGATTGTATGGACGACCAGAATCAGCGAGATTCAGATTTTGTCAATCAACAGCTACTCAATCCATTTTATACAAATCTGTCCAAGATGAAGATTGGAAGATGATCCTTTGAAGACTGTCCAACGACTAGTTTGGTAGTTGAGGAGTATAAAAGGAGATCTATGAGGAGTAGAAGAAATATACGAAATCCAGAATCAACAAGTCCAAAGTCTGAGCATACTTCAATCCTTTCTCTTGTCTTTCTTGAGCTAAACATTAAGATCTTAAGGGACACTTTGTAAAAGTGATTGTGTGAGATAGAGAGTCCTATCATATACAAGAGTGCTGTCATTCAGAATCTGTAATTCCTCTTGATTACATAGTGAAATCCAATCGGTAAGCTGTCAGCGTGGGAGAGTGGACGTAGGCTTACTATAAGCCGAACCACTATAAATTTGTGTGCAGTTTTTCTATCCCTTATCTCTTACTTTACATACTGTACATCAAGAGCACTGTCTATTTAAACTATTTTGAATCTGAATTTTATTCAGACTCAATTGTGGTCAATCATTTCCGCTTAAATTGATCAAAGTTGTTTAAAATCACCTATTCACCCCCTCTAAGTGATCCTTGCTAGCTACATCAGTCGGTTGCCCAAAAAGGAAGTGAGAATCCCTTCTGTATGAATAAAAAAGTAGCAGAACTATTGAAATTGGGATTACGAGGCACCGATACACCTTGAGGATCAGCAAGTTTGATATGGTTCTCATTGTCTAATTTATCATATCAGATCCGTCTTGCTCGGGTCAGGTCAAAACACTATTCTACTTCATCAAATGCAATTTTAATGAAGCAAAATTGTCGATGAAAATGCTTTGATGGAGAAACATCAGTTTTTCCTGTGACATACAGGAATATAATCCACGTAGAATTCCTAAGAGATTCAACACAATAATGCCTCTAACTTAAAATTTTTTAGTGACTGGTTCTACATCATTTGATATGGTTACTTGATCACTCAACAATCTAAATCTCTCTTCAAAGTTGCATGCGGCCTCACATGCAATCCCTTTTGCCAACAATCGTCAACCCATTCTCTTTTGGATACATGTGAGGGAATGTCAAGCTTGAGTAAGATTTAGCTTATTTAAGCGGGATTCATGTGAATACCTTATGAAAAAATTTAGTCTGGCTTAATAGCAATTCCAGACAATACAAATACTTTTCATGATTACACAGACATCAGTTGTCTGAACAAGAAAAATCATAATGAACTGATAAAAGAGCTTGGAGGGATTGAGACTTCAACAGCTCCTTCCAACATTTGAGTGATTTTCTTCATGGTTGGCCTGAAAGCTAAGTCTTCTTGGATGCACCACCATGCCATCATCACATATCTTCTCACCCTCCTCATGTCACTTGATGCCTTCTCGTCACTCTCCACCAGCACAATTATGTTCCCGTCATGGTAGCAATCATACACCCAGTCGACCAGCACAATTTGAGCTTCAGTTTTTGCTTCTAGCTCGTAGTTCTTTCTGCAGCAGATGAGCTCTAGCAACAAATTGCCGAAGCTATAACGTCTACTTTGCTAGAAATAGGCATATTCCCGAACCATTCTTGCACTAAATAACCTATCGTTCCTCTAACTCCGGTCGTGGTTCAAGTATGGTTCGCCATCAAGAGCTTAGCTAATCCGAAGTCTAATATTATTGCAGCAAGAGAGCCATCAATAAGAATATTTTGCGGCTTGATGTCATAGTGGATTATGTGCTTGGTGCAATCGTCATGCAAGTAAGAGAGCCCCTACGAAACACCACAGGCAATTTCTACTCTTTTGTACTAGCTAGGCCTTGAAGAGCCAAAAAGGAAATCTGCCAAACTGCGGTTGCCCATGAATTCATACACCAGTAATCTGTTCTAACCCTCATTACAGAATCCAAGCAACTGCACTAAGTTCTTGTGGTTAGTTTGGCCAATTGCCCTCACTTCTCTTTCAAACTCCTTTTCGCTTTCTCCAGTCATTGTTGCCAACACTTTTACTGCCACGAAGTTTGTTTCCTCGGATCCGAGAACACCTTTGTATACTGTTCCAAAAGCACCCCTACCCAGTTCTTTGAATCCATCTGTTGCTTCTTGAAGCTCCTGATAAGGGAAAGTCTGCGTGCCCGTGGCTTGGTTGATCTGGACTGGTCGTGAAAACTTAGAATCCCTACATCGGAAGCTTTTATATACTAAATAGCTAATGAGGAGCAAAAGCAAGTTCAAAAACACAAAATTACTCAACAGCACTGATCCAATGATCACCAGAGTCGAATTCTTGTTCTTCTTCTGGCCGTTTGCTGTAGGTGTCAAAGTCAAGTTATCTATTGTTGGAATTTGTGATCCATTTCCACATTCTCTAGAATTCTCAAGAAGTCGTCAACTAACATCATCTTGAAGAAAGTCGTAGGCGGTGGACAGCTTGAACGAGTTGTCTAGAATTGTCGAGAATGGCGGTGGCAGAAGAAGAGCACGAGCGTGGACAAGATGAAGCCAAGTTGAAGAAGCAAGCACAAGTTGGAAGTAATAAAATGATAAACTAAGCTGCTAATCATGAGGAAAGAAGAACCAAGGAAGTGGACAAGAAATGTCCACGCAAGCCTACAGCCTACACACTAGAAGAATCCTCTACGGCGGTTGATGATGTCTATAAAGAGGCTTGTAATTCATTCATTTGTGAGAGTGGGGAGAGGAGCATAAAACTCCATATCGCGATGCTCCTCCACCACAACACCTCCTCCAATTATATTTATCAAATAATTTCTATAAAGTAGTGAAATTATCGTTATCCCATATACCTTGCTCCTTGTCCATTCCTACAGCAACTATACCATACACACATACACTTGCACACATCTCGTACCACAAATTTTCATCGATATTAAGCACCATGCTCCTGTACAATTTCTAAAATTTTACATCTATCCTTATCTTTATCAGAGCTTTTCCACCCACACTAGTATTTATCCTACCATTGAAAAGAGGGATCTTCTTTTTCCAGCATTTTCCGTCTCGGAAAACAACGACTGCACAAAAACAATCAGCCAAGCAAGCTTCTCGGCACTAGTCCTCGGTTTGTTGTGCGCTAAGCTCATAATCAGGTTGTGACCAGTCTGTATTAAGCATGTCACGCAAAGCGAACTGGTCATTTTCAGGCCTACTTCCGTCACAACTCTGTGATATGAAATCCTGTCTACATCCATTCATCTCATTCGTCGAATCTAACATAGTATATCCAGGTGGGCAGTGGCATCGGGGCCTCTGAATCTAATCGTCTTCAAGAGTACAGTAGCTGTTGAAGCCACAAGCTCCAGTATCAGTATCTCGTGTGATGCTCGTGCATATATTTGAAGGGACCAGGGAAGAGACCATTGACCAGCCCATTGCCCAGCCAGAACTTGAATTTGCTATCTTAGGGTAGACATATTGCCTGAAGACCCCATCGTATTCAATGATCGCTCTTTGGTAAAATCCGCTGGTCGAAACCGGGTCTGAAGTGATGTTATTGAGCACTGTTCCATTCTTAGCCGTGAGGTAGACTTGACCATTTTCAACCGGAAGCCAATACCTACAGTGTTGCTAGCCCAGTATGCATCTGAGACGACCAGCGGGGTACAAGTGGCATAGAACACGAAATTTCCGTCTGTTTGCAGTATCAAGTGGAATCTCCCAGCGGACTAATTCATTTCTGAGCAGCGAGCATCAACTCTACTCCCCTGGTCTAACTGTTGCATAGGCAGTATCTTGTCAGTCGGTTGGCTGAACGTATCCAACAAGTTGACGTGGTTCGTGCTCGCTATGATGAAGTTCCCCGTGTCAAGCATGGCCGCATATGCTACGCCAATGCCGATTAGGCTAGAAGACCACAGCTCTCTTCCTTTTGGGTCGGCAAGCACTAGTCCACCATCAGCGGTCAACTGGACTGTCGAACCCTCAGGTGCTAGATTATTGCCATTCGCCGACTAGACCATGGTTGTCCTCTATTTTCTCGAACCATATAGCCAACAAATGAGGTCCTCTTCCCATTTCCCGGAGCCCGACGGCAAACTCACCCGACGGTGAAAGCCAGGAAGAGTTCCTGTCATTCACTGTTAACGAGGAGCCCAACGTCAAGTTGCCAGAGGTCTAAGCTTCGGCGGAAAGTGGAAGTGGAACAAGTATTAGAAGGATTCCTAACATCATCGAAGCCATGTTAGATGAAACTTGCGTGCTCCTTGAGTTGAGCTACTTCAGCCTTACGAATGAAACCAGCATTCTTTATAGATTTTCCACTTTCTATGCTACCCGAGTCTCTCCCACAGCAAGTTTGAACCAAATTTGTGGACAGACTTTGCCCCTGTCAACACGTATACCTAGAATTATCTTATATTAGTATTACTTGTTTTTGTTTCTTTTTTTCTTAAAGTATCTTATTAGTTCTATTAATATATTCAGCAAAGTTTACAAAAAATTATCTTATAACAGTATCATTGATATTAAATTTTTTTCTATTAATAATATCTTTGTAAATTTATTTTTCTTCATTTTCTTTATTTTTCCTTTTTTTTTCAAGAGAAGTCAATGGTGAAAGAAAATTTGTCAAATTTAGGATAAGGCAAGTATGCTCCATAAGCTTTCCGGGACCAAACAATTTTCCAAGGATCACACAAATTTGGAAGACTTTGACCAAACGTCGTACACGTTAAGTTGGAGACTTTATGAGATCAAAGTGATGGAGAAAAAAGGCAGGGCCCACAGTTGATTCAGCCCCTATGAAATCAAGCCGACTACAAGTTGCTTTGTGGAAATTGAAAAATATCAATCATAATCGCAGATACGCTCTAACATACGAGGAAATTTACTTTGTAGTCACGCATCCAGCATGCGTTCAATGGATGTGATCCATGACATGGTAGTGACTCAATGCTTAAAATACGACTAGGCTTGTGTAACTTGGATAGTAATGGCTACAAGAATGATGAATATACATAATTCGGCAGATAATCTACCAGAAATTGATACGGGAGTTTCGGGTTTTGAATCCGATATGTTTGGTTAAATGGATTTCGTAGAGACATAAAGATATCATGCTCATGGACTTAACAACATCGTACAATACTTACCACATCGAAAAGCAATTTGGTTACATATAATTAACGTGATTAGTACACAGAGAGGGAGTGTTCCAGTTTATAAATCACTCAATAAGAGGAAACTATCAACAGTCCTCTGCATCTCTAGCATCTCGGTCACACTAGAAGTATTCCTTCACTGCCATGATAATGCAAGCCAAAACTTCTTGTTTATACATTTAGCCTCCAAATGAATCTCAATTGGTAAGGCAGAGGGCTAATTTTCCACAATTTGTAGGGTTGAATTTGGGCACGACCTAATAATAAGCTAAGTAGCACTGACATCGACATCAGCACGCGACATGACGTGACACGACACTCCAACATGTCATTTCTAAAAAAATAGAGAATTTCGACACGTTGAGACACATTGTATATTAAATGTATATTTTTTATATACATGATAAATTGTCATTTTTATGATTATTTCAATCAAATTAATTTGATTCAGATCTACATATAAATAAATAATAATGAAAAGAGTGTCGGACGAGTGTCGGTGTCCGACACGTCCGACATGACACGAAGGCCCTGGAGAGTGTCCCTGCTTCCTAGATAATAAGTACTTCTGCTGAGTTTTGTGCTGCAAGAATCCTACAAAATCTCGCCTGAGTCGCAATTTTCCCGGAAAAACGAAGTCTACGCAAGGTGGGATCCTTTTCATAAATAATTACAGGAGAGGAAACTACTTACAGTTTTTTGCATAAAATGCTGTACATTGTTCTCTGCATCTTTAGCATCTCAGTTACAGCAAATGTATTCTCGACCCACCATGAAAAAATGCAAGTCAAAACTAGTAGGCTAAAAGGAGAACGCGGTTCAGTTTGTTGCCATCTAGCTCAAATGAAGTGAAAGACAGATACTTCTCACGAAATGTGTGCCTATGGCTTAAAATGACACAGCTTTGTTCTATCTTATGATATAGATATTAGTGCTGTCCAACCTGAAACAGTCGGCACTTATGAATTGGTGGAAGTCTAATATGGAAAGAAGCGAATGTAAGAATTTCCTAATGTAGGCTTCATTAATTAAAATTAATTAAATTAGTTTGGTCTAATAAATGTGAGATATGTGGGTTCTTAATAAGTCTAATATGGGGCTGGCTAATGTGGGCCGAGTACGGCCCGGCCCGTAATGAGAGGGCCCGTGATAGAAAACTTTATAAATAGCACTCAAGTTCCTCCCTTAACATGATGATGCATAATCTGACTCATATACGGATCTAGAGAGGAATTTCTTTTCGTGAGTGGCAATCTCTTTAGGCTAGTGTCCGATGAAGGGTATAGGGGAGATGCACTTGAGTTCGTGTTCGGAAACCATCGCAAATTCCACGTCAAGTTCGATGGATTCCAAACCAAGTACGCAAATCAATAATTTCTCCATTTACGTGTTTCGATTTCTGATTATAATGATCCTAGGCGTGCCATTTTCGTGGCCTACATATGGTATCAGAGCCTGCCATATATTAGAATTGAAACATTTGGATTAAGACCGTTTTCGTCTTTGACCAAGAGGTTTTTGCCATTTTTTTGAAAATTTTGGTCCAATAAAAGTTGAATTTTATTGCATATTTGGAATCTACTCGTCGAGACAAGAAGATTGACGGGCAGCACGTCATCAGATGATGCCGCACGTGCCCTCACGCATCGACACACGCCTTGGGCGCAGCGATGCGTGACGGCCACGCGCGGCTGTGGCGAACTGGCGCGTCTTGCGCGCTGTAACTGCTGACATGACGTCAACATGACGTTAATGGGGAGCGATCCTGGTCGGCCCTAATCCTAACCCGACCTTACTATTGACCTGACTCGACCCAACCCGACCGTTGACCCGACCGGTCACCCAATCGAAACGATCTATTGACCATTGACCGGTTGGACCGGTCAACTAGTCAGACCAGCGGTTAAGACTGGTTTGACAAGCTGAACACGCGCGCACGCACCGCTCTTTCCGAGGGCACGTGAGGGCGCGTCCGATGTCTGTTTGGGACGTTCTTAGTATCGACGCACTTGTATCGAGATTCTCTACATTGTGGTGTATTTATTTTACATGTTTGAAGCTTTTACATATATGAAAATACGTATAGAACACTATATACGCGTATTTTTAGGGTATTTTTGCCTATTTTCTTGTATTTCTCTATGGTTTCGAAAATGCATATGGTAGCTCACATGTATATCATCACATAAGGACTGTGTAGAGTGTAATTCATTGTCTATCAATGAATGAAACAATATAATTACCATGACATGTAATTCCAGAGATATACGCCTATGTCTTTACATCTAGCATTACATATATATAGTGAATATAATACATAAAGCTCATATCCCTGGTTCGAGAGATTTTCAAGGATTCAGTTGGATAGTGATCGCCAAAGTGGCACACTTGACTGGGTTTGAGCAATAGCGGTCTCATATTGTGGTGGGATGTCTCATGTTCTAATGCGTGGTCATACTCCCAAAGGAGGTGATTTTGTCTTGGTTCATGGAGGGATACATGTATAGCATGTACTTGAGGAATGACTGATTTTAGTAGTTCATACACCCAAAGGTGGTGATTTCACGAAAGATTAGAATATGTGCTCATGGCCGTTGTCATGTGGTGAGTCTAAAACTGCATGTCACATTTTCTGCCCAAAGGTGATTATGTGATGATGTATGTGACTCTCTGCATAAGTACTCACATGATGTTGATTGTGTTATTTATTTATTTTCCAATCACATTTTCTATAAACGGTAATTCTATTTCCATTAAGGTCCTTACTGGGTTGAATTTTAAGAAATAGAAAGAGGATTTTCTATTTGAAATAAAGCTGGCAGATGTTCACATTACTCTTACAAATGATAACCTAGCAGATATCATGACCATCAGTACTGAAGCCGAGAAAGTGCACTATGTTGCATGGGAAAAGAGTAATCGGATTTGCTTATTGACAATGAAAAAATTTATTCAAGAATACTTGAAAAGTGATTTGCCAACTGACTGTACTGTTAAGGAAATGATGGCAGCTTTAAAGGCTAGAAACCACATTTCATCTAATGCTGAGATTGATACACTTCTTCAAAGGCTTTTTAATATGAAATATGATGGTATTGCTGGGGTTAGAGATTATGTCCTTAGGATGGTAGACCTAAAGATGAAACTTCAAGCTCTTAATGTTTCTATTCCTGATGCTTGCATTGTGCATCAGGCCCTGAATACCCTTCCACCTGATTTTGGGATTATAAAGACAAATTACAATTCCTAAGATGAGACTTGGTCGGCTAATAACTTGATAGCTAGGGTGGTGGCAGAGGAAGAGAAACTTAATAAGGAAAAATGGCATATAGCCTTATATGTTTCTAGTTCTCACAAGAGGAAGAATAAGAAGTTTAGAAATTGTACTCATAAAGGTATTCATGAAACTACTGGTCAATCTGACGATATGGGTCTAAAGAAAACATCCTTCAAGAAGGATGGTGATCGCTACTTCTTTTATAAGAAGAAAGGTTACATAAAGAAGGACTGTAGAAAGTTCAAGACTTGGTTCTCCAAACGTGAGCCTGCAGGTAATGATTCTTTGGCACTTGTTTGTGAATCCAACCTATAAGAAGCACCATCCAGTTCTTGGTGGCTAGATAGCAGTGCAACTAATCAAGTTGCATTTACCATATAGGGATTCATAAACTGGATGAAGCCAAATCAGGATAAATTAAGACTCACTGTGGGAAACAACGAGAAAGTCGATGTGGTATTTGTGGGAGATGTTATCTTAATTCTAGACTCTGGTTTTAGATTAATGTTAAAAGATAATTTTTATGTACCTTTTTTTAGACGGAACTTAATTTTCGTATCATGTTTAGACATGTATGGCTACTCTTTTGAAATCAAGAACAATGTTATTTCTTTATTTCATGATTCAAATAAGGTTGGATACTGTAATATATCCAATGGATTGTACATATTGTGTTTGTCTCCCAATGACATATATGTCACTTATACGGCTAAAAAGATTATTTCCAAAAGACCTCTACCTAAGGAATAGTCTTATGCATTGTGGCATAAATGGCTTGGTCATGTCTCTAAGGATAGAATAGAAAGGCTGATAAAAACTAACATCTTACCTATTCTTAAAAATGACCTAGAGACATGCGTAAACTGTTATAGAGGTGAAATGACCAAGATAAGGAAAAAAACTTCGGTCCGAAGTTCTGACCTATTAGAGGTCATTCACACTGATATTTGTGGACCCTATACATCAACTTTGTGTAGAAATTTTTATTTCATCACATTTATTGATGACTATTCCCGATATGGCTATTTATACTTGATTAAGGAAAAGTCCGACTCTCTTGACAAGTTTAAGATTTTTCGAACTGAAGTCGAGAAACAGTTGGAAAAAGTCATAAAGGATATTAGATCTGATCAAGGTGAAGAGTATTATGACAAGCATGGCAATGTTGGACAGCTTAAAGAGCCATTTGTCAAATACTTGAAGGATTCTGGGATAGTGACTCAGTTTACTATGGCTGAAAGTCCTGAGTAGAATGGTGTGGCCGAAAGGCGCAATCGCACCCTTATGGAAATGGTGAGGAGTATGATTAATAGAACAAACTTACCTAATTTTATGTGGGGTGAAGCTTTGAAAACAACTTTGTACATTCTAAATCGTGTACCTACTAAAGCTATCCCATTAACTCCTTTTAAGTTATGGACTGGACGTAAGCCTAGCTTAAACTATCTTAAGGTTTGGGGATGTCCTGCAAAAGTGAAGTTATATAATCCAACATTAAGTAAGTTGGACTCCAGAACCACTCGGTGTTACTTTGTATCTTACCCGGATCATTCAAAGGGATATCGATTTTATAATCCCAATGGAGACACAAGAATTGTGGAATCACAGATAACGAAGTTTCTGGAGTTTGATGTGGCTGACGAAAGTAGCTGCTCACAGACTATTGAGGATATTAGTACGGTGGGTAATGTTACACCTTTTTCTCCTCCCATACAGATAATTATGGAGACTCCTACGCCATAGACTGAATCTGTTGAGTCTTAGGATCATGTTGCTGAGATAGCTCATGATGAAGTTCCTCAAGCCTCTCAGGTGCAGGATGAGACTGTTGCTGCTCCAGTTAGGAGATCCATTAGGGAGAGACGATCAGCTATACCATCGGACTATTTAGTCTATATAGGAGAGCAAGACTACGATATCGGTTTTGTGACTAATCCAGTGACTTATGCAGAAACTGTTTCTTGTCCTCAGTTAGAACTATGATTAGATGCAATGAGAGATGAAATGCAATCTATGAAGCATAATGGTATTTGAGAACTTGCTGGTCACAGATCTGTTGGCTGCAAATGGGTATATAAGACTAAAAGGGATTCCAAAGAAAAGATTGAAAAATTTAAAGCCAAACTTGGAGCTAAGGGTTTCGCTCAGAGAGAAGGAGTAGACTATGAAATAACTTTTTCTTCAATCTCTTTTAAAGATTCTTTCAAAATAATCATGGCATTGGTAACTCATTTCGATATGGAGTTATACCAAATGAATGTTAAAACTGCCTTTATAAATGGAGACCTTAATGAAGAAGTCTATATGATTCAACCCGAAGGCTTTGCAGCAAATGATTCAGGTACGCTTGTATGTAGATTGCAA
Source organism: Syzygium syzygioides (assembly GCA_031216285.1). NCBI lineage: Eukaryota > Viridiplantae > Streptophyta > Magnoliopsida > Myrtales > Myrtaceae > Syzygium > Syzygium syzygioides. Next base: position 11,636,121 of record CM062245.1, on the reverse strand, counting down.
AAGTCTATTTATGGTCTCAAGCAAACTTCTAAACAATGGTACTTGAAGTTTTACAGTGTTGTCACTTCATTTGATTTTATTGAGAACAAAGTAGATCAGTGTATATATTGAAAGGTCAGTGGGAGGAAATTCATTTTTCTTATACTCTATGTGGATGATATCCTACTTGTGAGCAGTGACCTGGGTTTACTGCATGAGACAAAGCGGATATTGTCAAAGAACTTTGATATGAAGGACCTTGGTGAGGCTCTTTTGTCCTTGATATTGAGATTTATAGGAATCGTTCTCGCCGACTATTGAGTTTATCTTAGAGGGCATAAGTTGATCGTATCTTAAAAAGATTCAACATGCAGCAATGCAAGCCAGGAATTGCTCGTCATTAAGGGTGATAAGTTAAGTTTGTCACAATAAACTCATTCAGGTTTTGGGAAAGCCCAAATGAAAAATGTACCTTATGCTAGTGTACTTGGGAGTATTATATATGCTCAAGTATGTATTAGACCAGATATTGCTTTTGCAACAGGACTTCTAGGCAGATATCAGTTAAATCCAGGACATGATCACTGGGTTGCTGCCAGGAAGGTTTTGAGGTACTTAAAGAGGACAATAAATTATATGCTGACTTACAGACATGTTGAGGACCTGCAGCTAGTAAGGTATTCAGATGCAGACTTTGCTAGCTGTTAGGATGAGAAGAAGTCGACAACAAGGTACATTTTTCTGTTAGCGGGAGGTGCAGTATCATGAAAAAGCAAGAAACAAAAATCCATGTCATTCTCTACCACGCAAGCGGAGTTCGTAGCATGCTTTTCAGCCGCTACTCAAGCCATTTGGCTCCGTAACCTCATTAGAAAATTGACCATATTTGATTTTGTGGATAGGTCCATACAGTTGTATTGTGACAATAAAGCCGCAGTATTATTTGTCAACAATAACAGAGGTCTCAAAGGGTCTAAGCATATGGAGGTTAAGTTCTTGACCATAAAAGAAACGGTTCAAAATGGTGACATTACAGTAGAGCACATTTTGATAGATGATATGATTGCAGATCCACTAACTAAAGACATTCGCCCTTGTGTATTTGATTGACATGTCATTAACATAGGCTTAGAAGTATCATGGGATATTGTTAATTAGTGAGAGCTGTTTAGTCTTGTGTTGCTCTTATGAAATTTGTATGTGATTTTATGTTACATTTTGTAGCATTTGGATATGTATCAACTTTTTGCATTCAATGAGGTATTTGTGAATGTATTTTTATCACGTTGAGTACATATATATATTTGATGAAAATCTCGAGGCATTGTGTAAAAACCTTGAGTACATGCTAGGGGCATTCTTGGTATTAGCCTTATTGATATGTCTTGTTACACATAATGAATAGTTAACTATAAAGGAAAGACATATGTAGGTTCACTGGAACCATAAAAGATATTCTCTGGTGACACACTAGGTTTTGTGACACTTGAGGAGAGAATTTGGACTGACAAAATGGATAATACATGAAGTATTACTCATTATGAGGTATTGTTCATTTACCACATTATCATATTGAATCCATATCGGTAAAGTTGAAAGCACCTGTGACCATGGAAGGCTTTGCATGAGTACATGTAGTTACCGCCATGATTCGGTGTTCAAGACTTTATGGGATCGGATTGACTATTAAGAATAATTTCTAGACCAACATAAGGGTGTGCATACAGTTCTGTTTCAATTAACATCGCCCAAGTGAGAGAATGTAAGAATTTTCTAATGTAAGCTTCATTAATTGAAATCAATTGAATTAGTTTTGTCTAATAAAGGTGAAATATGTGGGTTCTTAATAATTCTAATATGAGGCTGGCTAATGTGAGCCGAGTACGGCCTGGCCCGTAATGATAGGACTCATGGTCGAAAACTCTATAAATAGTGCTCAAGTCCCTCCCTTAACTTTATGATGCACAATTTGACTCACATACGGATCTAGAGAGAAATTTCTTCTCGTGAGTGGCAATTTCTTTAAGCCAATGTCCGACGAAGGGTATAGGGGGGAAAATTACCAAAAAAGTCCTAAACCTTTTGCAATTTTTCCAATTCAGTCCTAAACTTTTTTTTTTGCCAATTCAGTCATAAACCTTTTACAAATCAGCCAATTCAGTCCTTTTGGGCGATCGGCGCTGACGTGGCCGCCGGGCGGTGTCCACGTGGTAATATTTTAATATTTTTTTTTATTATTTTTGAATTTTTTTCTTTTTTATTGTTTTTTCTTTTCCTTCTCCCCCTGGCCTGTCTAGCCAGGGGGGAGGCTCGCCGGCGAGGGCCTAGCTCCGGCGAGCTGGGCCCTTATCGCCGCTGGGCGAGCTCACCATGGCTAGGCGAGAGCTCACCCTACCATGGCAAGCTCGCCCAATTCCGGCGAGGCGGAGCTCGCCTTGGCTAGGTGAGCTCCGCCTCGCCAAATTTGGGCGAGAGCGGAGCTCGCCCAGCCATGGCGAGCTCGCCCAGCTCCGACTCCGCCTCGCCGGAGCTAGGCGAGCGCACCCAACGATGGTGAGGGCCCAGCTCGCCGGAGTTGGGCCCTCGCCGGCGAACCTCCCCCCTGACCGGACAGGCCAGGGGGGAGAAGGAAAAGAAGAAAAGAAGAAAAAAAGAAAAAAGAAAAAAAATATTAAAATATTGCCACGTGGACGCCGGCCGACGGCCACGTCAGCGTTGGCCGGCCAAAAGGACTGAATTGGCTAGTTTGCAAAAGGTTTAGAACTGAATTGACCAAAAAAAATGTTTAGGACTGAATTGGCAAAATTACAAAAGGTTTAGGACTTTTTTGGTAATTTTCCCGGTATAGGAGAGATGCACTTGAGTTCGTGTTCGGAAACCGTCGCAAATTCCGCGTCAAGTTCAATGGATTCCAAATTAGGTACGCGAATCAATAATTTCTCTATTTACGTATTTCGGTTTTTGATTATGGTGATCCTAAGCGTGCCATTTTCATGGCCTATAGCGAATAGTATGCCTTCTTTACTTAAGGCAAGATTCAATATATTTTGCTTCGATCTAATTTGACATGGCATTCTTTGCTATTGTCAGACTGCTTTAAAGAATGTCTCACTTTTCGCAGGAGCATTTTAAGGGTTCGCTGACTGAATTTAGCAGTGAAGTTGCGCTTCGGGGTAAGATTGATCATCGGAATCTGGTCAGGCTGCTTGGTTATGTTGATAATGGAGACAAACACTATATCATCAGGGGGTATGTGCCGAATGCTACTCTAAGGGAACTTCGGATGGTAAGATCTCTACACTTGAGTTTGGACTTGCTTTTCATTTCGAAGGTAACACTTATGCCTGATCCTTGCTGGCCGTCATGGTAGGATTCTGGATTTTAATCAAAGACTCAAAATCACTATTGATATTGCTCATGGCTTGACTTATCTCCATCTATATGCAGATAATAGAACTCTTTTGAGATACACAATTTCTTTCGTTGAATTTATCGTCAAGAAGTGTAGTCGTGTGTCTCTTATCCCATCTTCCAATAATATTGCATAATAACAAATCATCTAAATGTCTCGATATACTCAATTTGGTTGGCATGGTTGCATGGCTACATGTAGTTTTGCCATGGTATATGTGAGAGTGCTTTTGTCAAGCAAGTTATGAATATGATTTAATCCTCACAGGTCAGTCAGGGTGTAACTAGAAACACGCGGACTATGTTCCACAAGTAATTGTTTGATCTTCTTTTCCATTGATTCCTCGGTTCTGTTCCCTTTTAGAGGCTTCTTAATGCTATCGTCACATACCGTCTCTCTTGATGAATGGACACGAACAGTAGCTGTTCCTGGAAAAACAAAACATGTATTAGGAAAAATCAGCTTTCCTTTTACGGCTTTCCTCCAGCCATTCTTGATAGTCATGTTCACAGATCAAATTCCCCTGCACCCTTTCCAATCAGTGTGCTTTGCGGAACTTTGCCAGAGCACATCTGGTGGGGAAAACATCCTCTAGAATTAGCATTTTCTTTGATTTGTCTCAGATGTCAAAAGGATGCAATTCGTGTGGACAACGACGAACAGAATTGAAAGCGCAAGAATAACTTGACCTACGATTTATCGGCTATGGTTTCTCTACCTGTAGCCGCTGCATATAGGGACAAAATAGGAAGGGAAACAACATCCTAGCTTTAACCCTACTGATATTTGAATTTCACCTGGAGGGATGAAAAAGCTGGCAAAGACCTGGAGGGAAAGGGCTGATGTTTTCTGTTCTTGTATTGCTAATTGCGACCCACATGTATCCCCAATCTTCATGTCATCCTAGCATGGTTACTAATACTGTCTTTAACCTTGAAATCAATTCTTGTTTCTTCTCACTTTCTTGGAACAAAACAATGTCATAACCAGGATGTAATTCACGCATTGTAATCCTTGCTGCCACACACCTTGTTGGTTAATGTCATTCTTTCGTCTTTTCCTTCCTATTCAAATCTTATATTCTGCTCTTCCTTAATAGAAAGGCAAATTATCCATTGGGATGTAAAATCATCGAACATCCTTCTGAAGGCTACCTTGAGGGCTAAGGTAGCTGGTTTTGGATTTGCAAGGCTAGGTGCCATGGATTCAGATGAATCTCATGTCTCACAAACTCGAAAGGGACAGTTGGTTACACTAGACCTGGAGTATATGAGGACCTATGGCTTACGACAAAGAGTGATGTGTACTCGTTTGGAGTTTCACTTGTAGAAATGCCGACAGGTCATCGTCCTGTTGAATTAAAGCAGCCTTTTGAAGAACGTGCGAGACTTGTATGGGTATGTTAATCTCCCCTTCTTAATACAAAGAATGTAGATACAAGAATATATATAATAATGTGAGAAAACTCGGACACCGTTGCATGCACGCTATTTCGATATTGAATTACATTGAAACCTGCATCAGTACAGAACAGCGCCAGTTGACGGATAATAGCTAGCATAGGAGTAATTATCTAGTATGAGATGACTCATGATTAAAAAATAAAATAAAATCCAGTGAAATTGCACCCAAGCTTGGTTAGATAAGCCGCTCCTCGTGAAGCTTTTCTTCGAATAGATCACATAACTTGTTAAAAGAATAAGACAAGATCAATGTGTGTCATTATTATTCAGGTTTAAGCGAGAAAAAAGATTTGCTAGCTTGATACATGTGTGGGAGTAATTTGTAAGTTACCTTCGTTGACCTAAACTTCTATCCTTAATTGAATAAATTACTAGTTTAGTCAGGAAATTCAACAGATACATATCTGTGCAGGCCTTCAAGAAGCTTGACGACGGAGAGGTCGTTGACCACGTGGATCCAGGATTGCAAGAAGAAGTTGATGCGGTGATACTCGTGAGGATCTATTGGTTGGCCATCCGGTGCGCAGCACCAATACGGGCTGATTGGCCTGATATGAAAGCAGTTGGCTAGCAGTTGTAGGCAATCAGGGCAGACTGTGTTAAGGCTACAAGGAGGGGGCACTGATCGAAATCTGGGGAAGCAGGCCTGATAAGAAGCAGTTGGCGAGCAGTTTATTTGTTTACCCTTCTGAAGTATCGCACGCTCCACAGAATTTCTCTCTTCAAGGACAGCAGTAGTAGTTTAATTTGCTATCGTGTATAGATGTATTCATGCCATTGTGTATGGCATTTCAAGAGAAGAAATTACTTCACCTGCTTTTGTGAAAATTTACTGTTCAATGACACAACTTCGCTGCATTAAGAACAGAGCAAACTACGAGGAAAAGATAGTTGCTTGCGGCATACGGTCATTGGTTGGTTCTTCCTTCTTTGCCACATTCGTTTGCCTTTCTATCGATTGTTTATTCACATGCCAGATACAGTCACCGGTATGCTAATTGATTAGGGAAGAAAATTTTGTTCAAGAGATTTATCTCCACTTGAAGAACCTGAATGATGGATTTAAGAAAACCAGCCAATATGACCGGGCATCAACCTCCTTATGTGTCGTGGGGATATGTTTTTACCTGTCCTTATGTGAACGCAGAAAGTACAGAAAATCATGCTATGCCGTATCATGCTTTACAACCGCGAGATTTTGGCGCAATCACTATCAATTGTTCTAAAAGTTTAAACTGTTAGATGAATGTGTGGTTTAATATTTAATTATTTTAATATTCCCCATCATGCTTAATCTAGTCTTTTTGACTAGTATTAAGCATTGACATATTTAATTAAATGGAGTCTGAAAAGATTCTAACTTAGAACCTCTGGTTCTGATACCACATGAGATTTTTTTAGGATCAGTACCAATTATTCTAAAAGTTTAAGTTATTAGATGAAGATGTGATTTAATAAGGCCAGTGTCATTGGACAAGACATTTACCCCATTTGGTATTGCTCTAAACACAAAGGTGGATGCGGTAATCACACCAATGTACGCACTTATAAGGAGAAAGGGTGAAAAACATGCAGTGCGTTGACTATACGTTGATACAATGTATGGAATGAAGAAGGCACTCCATGTTTTGTCCGCCAAAATGAAGACACAAAACTTATATCCCTCTGGACCCTAGAGGTTGACATGCTTAACAAGAAGCTAATTGAGGAGAGAATGTAACTGACGGATAAAAAAGAAGAAAAGGAAAAAAAAACGATAATCCATACTTATGTGTTACTTGGAAAAGAACATAAAGTCATAAACATATTGCACTTTTGCTAATTAAGTATTAAACTTTTCAATTTTTCCATTTGAGTCCTAAACCTCTTCGTATTTTGTCAATTGAGTTCATTTTGGCCGGAATTTGCTGAAGTGGACATTGGCCTGCCTATATGGCATGGCCAGTGCTGATGTAGATAATTTTTAATGTTATATTAAAAAAGTTTTATGTAGAGTGTCGCGACCTCCCTGATGTCAACATATAGTTTTTCCCTTTTTTTTCTTTTTTTTTTTTCCTGTTTTCCTTCCTTTTTTTTCAACTGTGGCTAGCGAGGGTCACCGGGCCCTTGCTGGCCACTAGACGAGGCCGCACAAGGATTGCCGAGCCCTTGCCAACCGTTGGCAAGAGCTGTCGAAACCTCACCTATCGCAAGCGAGGGTCGCGCGGCCCTCGCCAGCCTCACCTAGATTTGGGCATAGGCGACATCGCCCACTAGAGAGGCCATGGCAAGGCTAGCCTTGCCTGCGGCTGCGATGGCCTTCTAGGTGAGGGCTGCCGGACCCTCACCGGTGGCCATTAAGGGCTCGGCAACCTTCATCCTCCACAGTAAAAAGAAAATAGGAAAAAAAAGAAAAAAAGGGGAAAAATTAAAAGTCCGAAAATAAAATACTAAAATATTATTAAAAATTATTCACGTCAATACAGGCTATGCTACGTAGGATGGGCAGCTTCCACATTAGCGAATGCTAGCCAAAGTTGGCCAAATAGACTTAATTAGCAAAGTATGAAAAGGTGACTGAATTGATAATAGTACAATAAGTTTAAGGCTTTTTAGACAATTTTTCCCAAACAAGCCGAAATCTTTTTGTTTTTCTTCCGATGGGCTGAGGGCTGGGTTGGGCCTTTGGGCTCTCTCTTTTATTCATTAATTTTTTTCAAGCCCATCGCCTAAGGTATGCAAGGCCAATACGTGCTCGGGCATAGAATGATAGAATCTGGTCTTGTTAATATTCCCACAACTGGCGATCTCTGCAATAAAGAGCAACAAGACCTCAAAAACCATGTTTTATCAGAGCATAATGCTGTTACAATAAACAAGCACATTAGAATCGAAAATCACCACACCAAGAAATCATTAAGAAAGAGAGTCACCAAATAGACGATTGAAACTCAAATCCTGTAAGGATCCGGTCTGACAAGGGCCGGGATAGTCACCGGGATTAGGAGGCTTGGACAAGGATCGGCTTCTAGCAGATACCACCCAACTCAAAGTCCACATGCACATTCCTAATGACAAGACACACCTCGTGTTTTTTACGGTGTTCATGTCTGATAAATTTCTGCTTCGTCAGATGCATTGACGGGCATTTATCTACTTCAATAGAATTGGCGCAAGCAGCCTTTTCCAAGTGAAACAAACAAAAAGGAGAAGACCTTGACCGAAACATCATCCCTTCTATCGATTGAGAATTATATGCAAACGATAGCGAGCGAGCTGGCAGATGCTATAGCTGACTAATACACATATGAAATCAAACCCATTAAGCTTTTCATGCAAATCGGCCGTGAGATTTGGATCTTCGTGATCTTCCCATTGTCTTTCCAGTTTTGTCCTGTTCGGACCCATTATCAAATGGCAGTGACTATGGTTCACTGAGTGATTTATCCAAGATCTCCAGTGAAGGTTATACGTATGCTTAGAATATTGTTTCCTTTGTGCCGCTTCTTGCAATTTCTCAACGGATGATCAAGACGCAAGTTCCTTTGATTATGCTTCAAACTACATGATTCGCAGACTGTGATTTCTTTGGTCTACAAGAAGTTAATTAGCCAGAGGAAGTGAGAGTCCCTTCTGTATGAATAAAAAAGCATCAGAATTGTTGAAATTGGAATTTCAGGGCACTGATCCATGACTCGAGGATCGGCAAGTTTCGTGAGGTTCTCATCTGTCGAATTTAGCAGATAAGATCTGTTTTGCTTAGATCAGGTCAAGATACTCTTCTGCTGCATTGAATGCAATTATGAAGAAGCAAAATGTCGATAAAAATGCTATGATGGAACCACACTAGTTTTTCCCATGACATACAGGGATATGATCCACAAAGAATTCCCGAGAGATTGAAAATAATAATGCTTGTGAATATAAATTTCAGTGATTGATACTACATCAATCGATGTAATTACTTGATCACCTAAATATTTAAGTCTCTTTTCATAATTGCATACTGGCTTGTATGCAATCCCTTTTGCCAACAACGGTCTACCCTTTCTCTCCTGGATAAATGCGACGGAATGTCAAACTTCATGAAGATTTAGCTTATTTAAGCCAGATCCATGTGAAAATATAAAGAATAAGTGCATTCTGGCGTAGTAGCACTTACAGGCCATACAAATACTTTTCATGATTACGCACACCAGCTGTCTAAATAAGCAAAATCATAGTGAACTGATAAAAGAGTTTGGATCTGGAGGGACTGGGACTTCAACAGCTCCTTCCAACATCTGCGTGATTTTCTTCATGGTTGGCCTCAAAGCTGGGTCTTCCTGGATGCACCACAATGCTGTCATCACAAATCTTCGCACCCTATCTATGTCACTTGATGCCTCCTCATATCTCTCCACTAGCTTAAGTACGCTCCCATCATGGAAGCAGTCATACACCCAGTCTACCAACACAATTTGAGCTTCAAGTTTTGCTTCCGGCTCATAGTTCTTTCTGTAGCCGATGAGCTATACCAACAAAATGCCAAAGTTGTAGACGTCTACTTTGCTAGAAATAGGCATATTCCTGAACCATTCTAGCGCTAAATAACCTCTGGTTCCTCTGACTCCAGTGGTGGTTCGTGTTTGGTTCGCTGTCAAGAGCTTAGCTAATCTGAAGTATGATATTTTTGCAGCGAGAGAGCCATCAAGAAGAATATTTTGTGGCTTGATGTCACAGTGGATTATATGCCAGGTGCAATTGCCATGCAGATAAGAGAGCCCCCGCGCAACACCACAGGCAATTTCTGTTCCTTTGTACCAGCTGGGCCTTGAAGAGCCAAAAAGAAAATTCGCCAAAATGCCGTTGCTCATGAATTCATACACCAGTAGTCGGTGTTGGCCCTCATTGCAGAATCCAAACAACTGCACTGAGTTCTTGTGGTTTGTTTGGGCAATTGCACTCACTTCTCTCTCGAATTCCTTTTCACTTGCTCCATTCCTTGTCTCCAACAATTTTACTGCCACGAAGTTTGTATCTTCCGATCTGAGAACACCTTTGTAGACTGCTCCAAAAGCACCCCTACCAGTTCTTCTTTGAATCCGTCTGTTGCTTGTTGAAGCTCTTGATAAGTGAAAGTCTGCATGCCTGAGGCTTGATTGATCTAGACTGGTCGCAACAACTTAGAATCCCTAGATCGGAGGCTTCTAGGATTTAAATAGTTAATGATGAGTAAAATCAAGTTCACAAGCACATAGCTACTCAATAGCACTAATCCGTTGATCATTAGAGTTGAATTCTTGCTCTCCTTCTGGCCGTCTCCCATACATTTTGAAGTCGAGTTATCTATCCTGACCTTGATCAGAGCTTTTCCACCCACAATAGGATCCATCCTACCATTTGAAAGAGTTATCTTCTTTTTTCCAGCAATGTCCATCTTTGAAAATAGCAACTGTGCAAAAACAATCAGCCAAGCAAGCCTATCTGCACTCGTTCTTGGTTTGTGGCTTGATATGTTCATAATCAGACCACGTCCATTCTGTATTGAGCATGTTTCGCAAAGTAAACTGGTCTATTTCAGGCTTACTTCCATCACAACTCTGTGGTACGAAGTCATGTCTGCACCCATTCATCTCGTTCGTCGAATCTAACAGAGTATATCTAGGTGGGGCACTGGCATTGGGACCTCTGCATCTAATCATCTCCAATAGTACAGTAGCTATTGAAGCCACAGGCCCCAGTACCGATATTTTGATTGATCTTCAAGCATATATTTGAAGAGACCGGGGAAGAGACCATCAACCAACCCATTACCCAGCCAGAACTCAAATTTGCTATCTTTGGGTGGACATATTGCCTGAAGACCCCGTCATATTCAAGGATCGCTCTTTGGTAAAATCCGCTGGTCGGGATTGTTTCTGAGGTGACGTGATTAAGTACTGTTCCATTCATTGCCATGAGAAAGACCTGACAACTTTGATTGAATATCAACCAAATGTCGTTCTCTATGTTGGAGACCCAGTAAGCATCCCAGGAAACTAGCTCGCCAGGATTGGCATAGAACACTAGATTTCCATCATCTTGTAGGATGAAGTGGAATCTCCCAGCGGAGTAATTCATTTCAGAGTACCGAGCAATAACTTTAGTCCCCTGATCTAACTGTTGAGTAGGCAGTATCATATCGGTTGGTTGGCTGAACATCTCCACAAGTTGATGTAGTTCCGGCTTGCTAGGATGAAGTTCCCGTGTTGAGCATGGCCGCATACACTACACCAGCGAAACTCAAGCTAGGAGACCACAACTCTCTTCCTTTTAGGTCGGCAAGCACAAGTTGGCCATTGGCGGTCAATTGGATTTTTGAACCCTCTAGTGCTAGATTATCGCCATTTGCCGACCAGACAATGGTTTTGCCCTCTATTTTCTTGAACCATATAGCCAACAAATGAGCTCCACCTCCCATTTTCCGGAACCCAAAGGCAAATTTGCTTGACGGTGATAGCCAGGGAGAGTTCCGGTCATCCGCTGTTAACGAGGAGCCCAAGGTTAAGTTGCTATTGGCCTAAGCTTTTGTTGGGAGCAGCCCGACATATTTGGGAATCGATTTGAAATATCCCGAAGATTGCTCATCAAGAATACCTAATAGGAACAAGTCCTATTATGGTAGGATGCTGACAAGGAAGAAATCTAAATAAGAAATCTTATTTAGAAAAAATACCAAGATGGAATCAATTCTAGTGATTGCTTACTTAGAAGAATTCCAATCAATTAAGGAGATTTCTAATTAGAAGGTGATTTTCAATCAATCAGGGAGGATTCTTAACTTGGGTGGAGATCTACCGTTATAAATAGAAGGGCTTAGGTGGAGGTTTCTATATGCACCAGAAAATACTCCAAAGAAATCATAAGAGTCTTCAACAATGTGCGTAAACACGAGAGATCTTGAGAGTTCATCAAGTGAAGATATGTTTTGTGACAATTGTGAGGATTTATTGTGAGAGAAACACCATTATAGTGTTAATTGTAATCCTTTGATTACAGTAGAGCAATTCCTGAATCAGGGTCTGTGATTTTTCTTAATATTGGATTTTTCATGTAAATACTTCTAGTGTATATCATTCTTTTTTTGCTATGCTATTTACGTTTTTTTTTTTTGCAAAGAGAATATATGGCGATATTTTGCGTGATTCTGAAAATTATAATTCCACTGCGATCAATTGCAACCCAACTTAATTTACAACAAAGTGGTATCAGAGCAGAGTTGCAAAAGATGTCAGAAGACAAGGTCAACATGGTTATGCTCACTGCTACAAATTATGCAATATGGAGGTGCAAGATGGAGGATCATCTCTACATCAAGGGCTTGCAAAGGCCAATCAAGACAAGAATGCTTCCAAAGGGCATGGTAAAGACTCTGACACCAGCTCCTAAATCAGCAAAAACTGGAAAGGAAGGAGAAGAATCCTCAAAAGTCCCAATATTAGCACCTGAAGAAAAAGAGGAGGAGGATGAGTGGACTATCCTCAACAAAAGATGTGTTGGCACCAATAGAAGGTGGCTCGATCAAAGCATCTTTGAAAACTTCACCCAAGAAGACAATGCTTATGATTTGTGGAAATATTTGGAGCGGACATGTGCGAGGAATACATCTCAAAACATAGCAAGCCTGATAAAAAGGGTGTTGCGTATGGAGTACAAAAATGGAACCAGTGTCTCTGAACATATAGGCACTATGGGAGGTCCGGTGAATCAAATTAATGCAATGGAGAGGATGATCACTCCAAAATTGCATGCACACTTCCTGATGGGTTCTATGCCAAAAAGCTGGGACACCTTAGTTGTGTCAATTCACAATTCCACGCCTGATGGAGAATTGACCGTGGAGTTAGTGAAGCACAAATTGTTGAGTGAACAGCAAAGGCGCAAACATGAGAGCTACTATAACCATGGTGATAGAACTCTTGTTATAAATGAACAAGGGAAGAAAGTAGATCGTGGGAGGAGCAAAAGCCGTGGACCTAAAGGTCGTTCAATCTCAAGGCCAAGGGTTGAGAAGAGGGCTTGTTTTCATTGTAGAAAAACTGGACATCTTATTAGAGATTATCGATTGAAGGTAGCCAAGAAGCAAGTTGAAGCACCTGCTACGAATGTCACTAGAGTTTATGAAAACATGATGATTATCCGCACTGCTGAGAGTATTAACTTAACATGCCAGGACATCACTTGGCTAGTTGATTCCGGAGCCTCCTTTCACGTAGTCCCTTAGAGAGAATTTTCTATTCGTATACAGTTGGAGATTTCGGTCTTGTGAGGATGGGTAATGATGGCTCGTTGAAGATTGTTGGCATAGGAAGTGTTGAGATTAAGACCAATAATGGATGCAAGCTGATCTTGAAAGAGGTAAGGCATGTCCTTGATATTCGCCTTAATCTGATCTCCGTAGCAAAGCTAGATGATGATGGTTATATGAGTCACTTCGGCAAAGGGAAGTGAAAGTTAATCAAGGGCAACTTGGTGGTAGCAAGAGGAGTGAAAAACGTATTACTATATACCATACAAGCGAAGCTATGTAGCAGAGATGCTAATGTAGTGAGGAATGTATCTACCGAGCTTTGGCACAAAAGGCTTGGACATATGGGTGAAAATGGGATGAAGGTTCTCACATCGAAGAATTTATTACTAGGCATAAAAACTACCTCTGTAAATCCTTGTGAAGACTGCATTGTAGGAAGAAAATAATAGGGTTGCCTTTAAATCTATTTCACCATTAAAAAGGGCTAATCGACTTGATTAGTTACATACCGATGTTTGTGCTATGATTTCGAGAACTTTTGGTGGTGCTTTTTATTTTGTTACCTTCATAGATGATTTTTCAAGAAAGGTGTGAGCAACTGCAATGAAGACGAAGGATCAAGTTCTTGATATCTTCAAGGATTTGCATGTGAAACAAGAAAGGGAGACCGGCAGAAAATTGAAGTGTTGTCGCGACCTAAAAAAAATCGAATCGGGATGTCCGATCTTAGGCTAATGGATTACTAGATCAATTAAATTAACTAACCTAGCGCGAGTTCTCCCAAACTCTACCAATTCGCAACTTAAGTCCAATTGTGAGCATGCAAATATTTTCAATGGGAGTCGCCACTAATCATTTAGGGTAGGTTGATTAGAAACCTAAATAAAATAGCGGGAGTACTATTTTATTCCTACGAACCAGAAATCTTGAATTCGGGGACTTGGTTACGCTAGATTCCTAACGCCCTCTCGGTACCAAAAAAGACTAATATAAAAATCTTAGATTTCATAAGGAGGGAGCTATTTTCGAAACATTCAATAAGAAAAGATAGTGGACATGCTTGACAATTACCCTTTAGCACTTTTTCAATTTCTTTTTTGGTCAAACTCAAAAATTCAACAAGCGCTACAACAGGATCTACCTTAATGGGTGGTTCAACTATATCCAACTCGATCAATTTCCCAATGGCAATACTGTATTCTTCCAGAGTCGGTGTGAGCTCAAACTTACCTCCCAACACAAATGTGGTCGTCTCGGGGCACCAAAAATGAGCGAGTGCTTGCATGACCCCACTCTGAACATCTATGTTGAGGATGGGCAGCATGAATCCAATGCGCTTGAGAACGTACTGCTGACCATCTGGCTCCATAACTTCTTGAGTTCCAGCTTCGGAGTAGGCACGAAACGGATATCGAGGCGACCCATTCTTATATAGACCACGTGCCAAATGACTCAACCTGAATCATGGACCGACTCAAAATAAGATGAAGAAAACTAAATATAAAGTTCGAGAAATTATCGTCTTTTGAAAAAATGTCAATCACATAGACATGCACATGAATCATGAGTTTAAATCTTAATCTATCTATCCTAATGGCTTTTGCAAAGTGAAATGATGAACGAAACGACGTGTCGCAGCCTCGCGTACAATCATCATGACTAGTCGCAGCCTTGCATACAATAGTCATGACTAGTCGGGTCCAATCACTTCGGCTCGATTCGGTCGACAAGGGCAACCCCCATGCATCGTAGCCTCACGTGCATGAAGACGGCCCTTGAGCCATTTTTTGGAAAAATTTTCGGGATCCAGATGGGATAACCTTTAGCGAAGCCTTACCGCCAAGGTTAAAGAACCATCTAAATACCATCTTAAAACTAGGGATGTGACCCAGGTCCGGTCACAAGTTGTGTGTGGTGTAGTGCAAATATTGTAAATCATGCACAACAAATATATACAAACACCACTTCAATAGTACAAAATTAAATCACAATTCCACTCCACCAAGCCTGCAAAACAAAGGGTTAGCCAATCACTATTCCCCTTATAACTCCCATCTTGCAAAACCATTTAACATCTAAGAATGAGAATTCAATCAAATTTCGTCAAATTGAGTGATTTTTCCATAAAAATTTTTGGCCTAAGTCCTCCTTAAATTTTTTTAAAAAAATTCAAGTTGTCCCCAGCGGAGTCGCCAAGCTGTCGCGACCTAAAAAAAATCGAATCGGGATGTCCGATCTTAGGCTAATGGATTACTAGATCAATTAAATTAACTAACCTAGCTCGAGTTCTCCCAAACTCTACCAATTCGCAACTTAAGTCCAATTGTGAGCATGCAAATATTTTCAATGGGAGTCGCCACTAATCATTTAGGGTAGGTTGATTAGAAACCTAAATAAAATAGCGGGAGTACTATTTTATTCCTACGAACCAGAAATCTTGAATTCGGGGACTTGATTACGCTAGATTCCTAACGCCCTCTCGGTACCTATTTGAGGAAAAATACTCAATTTGACAATTTTTATAAATCCTAACTTAGAGTTCAAAGGTGCAGAAATTTCTTTTTGATTTTTACTTATTTAAATGAAAGCTAACCTATATGTAATGACGTGCAAAAAATTGACATGCGATTAATGCAAACTAACGTGCAAACTATATGTCATGCGACGACGTGACCTATTTCTAATGACGGGCATATTATTTTTTTTTGTATTTTTCCAAATGAAATTCGGAATTAAAATGCCAATTATCTAAACATGCAATTTTAAACTAAAGAAATTAACCTATTCTAGAGTGATATTTTTGGTATTTTTTTATCGAAATTCGAAATTAAAATCAAGTAAAAAAAAACGCTAAATCTTTCGAATTAAGTTTCGATCTGAAGCCTGACAGATCGATCTTAAAATTCGAAATACCCGCTATGGAAATAACTCTATCTAAAGCCTGATAGATAGATTTATTTCCACGTGTGCGGTTGCGGATTAGGAAATTTTCCTAATCGATCACATCTTGAAAAGATTTTGATTTCTCAAATATTTTGGATATATTCAAGAGATTTTGAAAATTCTGATTTATATCCAAATTTGATAAGTAACAAATATCCAAGATTTCAACAAAAAGGAAATAAATCCTAATTGAGATAATGCCTATTATTTAAATATGTAAAGTTAGATATCAATAAGTGCGAATTAAGCAACAAAATATTTAAATCAAATCAGGATAAGATATTTACCTGAATGCGTAAATAACTTTCCAAATTTGAATCGCGCGGATCGGATGATCGGCGGTGCGTTGAGAACGGCGGCTCGACGTCGGGAACGGCGGTACGACGTCGGGAGGGGCGGTACGATGTCGGGAGGGGCGGCGCGGCGTCGAGGGCGGCAACTTGACTTGGGCTGCGCGCAATAGCTGAGGAGTTCAGCTCGATAATCTCAGTGCAGCAAAATGTTGGTGAGGGGAATTGCCAATGATAGACTGACTAATTGGCAGCAACTTCAACGAAACTTCCAAGCGAAAATAATGCCCAGGGAATGAGCAATAGCGACCGGAAGACCTGCAGGTATCACAGAAACCAATTGTAGAGTAATAAGTGATCTCCGAGGAACACTAGAGATATCGTAGTGCAGGGACTAGCTCGTTTGATCGTCGGCTTTGCAGGTCCGGCAACGAAGGTTCGCTGGTGCTGATCGCGTGGGCAAGCTGAACACCGTCGGCGATGTACTTGCGACACGTAATGG
The DNA here is from genome assembly GCA_031216285.1 of Syzygium syzygioides. NCBI lineage: Eukaryota > Viridiplantae > Streptophyta > Magnoliopsida > Myrtales > Myrtaceae > Syzygium > Syzygium syzygioides. The sequence continues at coordinate 11,619,281 of CM062245.1, read as the reverse complement.
TTGGGCGTGACTATAGCAGACGGCAAAGTGAAGGAGTCAGGGAGCGATGAGCTGGAGCGTGGCGCCTTCGTCTACGAATCGTCCCTTGTGTGCAGAACGTGTCTTCTTGTGATGAATCTGTAGCCTTTTGACCCAGAGAGAGACTTGTGAGTGTTGTCTCCGTAGAATTCTTCTTTAATGGGCCCCTGTTCTTGTCTATCCCTGACTTTTTTCTCTTCTTCTTTTTTTCTCTTTTTTGGTCGTGTGTCTCTCTCAAAATTCTTATCTCTCAATGGTCTCCCGCCTCTCTCTCCTCTTTCGTCTCTTTCGATCGTGTGTCTGGTGGGTGAAGCCCCGTGTGCTCTCCAGTGTCCAGCTTTTATCTTTTGACCGAGACCTCTTCTTTCCTTTTTGCACCTCGGAAAATCCTCTCCCTGATTCTCCTCTCCCTTCCTTTTTGACCGAGACCTTCCCCCTCCTCACGATTTTTCCTTTTTTGCGTGTCAACGTCCAAGGAATGTATATTTCTTCACTGATTCCTCACGGGACGAGCAAATATTTTCCTTCCCTTTTCTTTCAATCAAATATTCTCTTCGATTTCGTCGACCGAATTCCTCCAATGATTGATGGGCTAAATCAAATTTTCATTACCGCGGGCTTAGTTCAATTAAGCTCAAAATCATTTTAGTCAAGTCCATCCGCTGTTGGTCCAATGCAAATTATATGGGCCTAATTAACTATGATATGCTCCTAATATCTACATGCAATTTTAACTAATTAAAATTTTTTTTAAGGGACCGAGATCGATCGCTAATTTTTATGCAATGAATGACTAAATGATGCGTCGAAATTTAGGTGTCAAGAAGTGTGTACGGGCTGACGATGGCGGGGAATACCGAGGGCCATTTGAGAATTACTGCAAAGTTCATGGCATAAGGCTTGAGAAAACAGTGCCTAAGACACCACAACACAACAGTGTTGCCGAGAGGATAAATCGAACAATATATGAGAGGATAAGGTGTATGCTCTCCCATGCGAAATTGCCAGACTCCTTTTAGGGGGAGGCAATGAGGACAATGGTAGATTTGATAAATTTGTCACCTTCAATTCTACTCAAAGGCGAGACACCACAAAGTGTATGGAATGGTAAGAATTCTTCTTACAGTCACTTGAGGTGATTTGGTTGCAGGGTATTCGCACACATACCAAGAGATGAACGAGCCAAGTTAGATGGAAAGGCCAAGGGGTGCATATTCTTGGGATATGCTCACGAGGATTTTGGCTATAGATTGTGGGATCCCAAAAGCAAGAAGGTGTTTCGAAACTGAGATGTGGTGTTCTTTGAGGATCAAACTATCAAAGACCTCAAGAAGCACCAATATGTGCATCCCAATTTCGCATTTCCATGATGCATTTGCTTATAAAGACTCCATCATGCATTTAGGCCGAGATACAATGAGCAGGTACAGTATCAGAGATTAATGATGCATGTTTTATACCATGATCCTGCCAATTAATTTGCAGAATGAAAATCCCAAAGAAAATATTTTTACAAAGGTTTGGAAGGGAAAGCACTTTAAAATTGAATAAGTCTCATTGATATAAATCAGACCCTGGTTAAAAGAATATGAGAGAAGTACAAGAAAATGTTTATGCCATTCCCTAAGATATCCATGCTCCTCTCTCTTTGCGTTCATGACTGCTCGAAGCAGAGGGCTTTGTTTGGGAGGCCTACGTGTGAAAAATAAGAGAAATACCGAAAAATTCAAATTTTCCCTCCTCTCCCTCTCACAAAAATTAAAAATTATTCTGTATTTTCCACCCCAATTCCCATTCCCCTCATTTCCCAAACACAGCAGAGAAGTTATCCAAATAGCAGAAACTGCCGGTCTAGTGCAGATGAATTTTTATTTTTAACAATTGAATTCAACAAACAGCGGTTCCATCAAATCAATGCATGTGAGCATGTGAGATCACGTTTGTGGTTCATGAGCATCATTTTCAGCAGAGGAAGCGTACATCAGAGGATGCACAGGATTTGACATTATTGTTCTAACATTGCAATTGATGCATTGGTTTTTGCAAAACACGAGGAGGACAAATGTGTGTCAGTAAATAAGCCAGAGGAGCTGGGCTACATGTTAGACATGGAGCTGTCAAGGAAGTTGAGCATTAAGTGAAACACTGGTGATGCAAAGAAATTCGTGCTTTACAGAGGTTTCCCAAATGGAAAACATCGTTGAACAGGAAATGGCTTTTGAATCGGAACCAGGAAAAATTCATAGCCGAAGGGAAAGCAAAGGAATTCGTGCTTTACAGAGGTTTTCCAAAGGGAAAAAAAAACGTTGAACAGTTGGTACCAACACAGTCAAGCTGTTCTTCCTAGAAAGGAACAAGGCAAAAAGACGTCCCCAGTATCTAGGCGCAAATTAGCAATGAGAAAGAGCAGACCCCCAAGTCTCAAACTTCCATTCTAAAAGTCACTTCTAATGTCTGATCAACTTTTAAAGCACTATGATTGCAAAGCCAGCAAACATGCTACACCGTTGTCTACAAATTTACTACCAGTATCCATTTTCTCATCAGAGGATTCGCTAAATCTTCCTGGAGTTAGCTCAACTAGGATGACAATGAAAATGAATCAGTAAATAAACGTGAATTTTGGAGCCGAGCATTGACATCTAATTAACTTCCCACGTTTCACCACAAGAAATGAGGAAACTACAGATTACCAATGGCGTTGACATCTAATTTGGATCCCAGCATTCATTACCACCGAGCTCAAAGCTCAAGAGAAACGGCACTGCATCAGGAGAAATGTGTAGCAATCCAAGAGCCATGCAGATTCGAGACGCAAATCAAGAGATTCTCCCACCATGTTGAAGGGATGCATCGAGAATCGAAACAGAACGATCACGCAGAAATCAGAGAAAATAGACGATGCATGAATTTACCCAGGTTCACCCTCGAATAGGGCTACGTCCTGCAAAAAGAATTTACTATATTTTCGGTTTACAGCCACTCAACACGTTACAATGATAAGAAAACAAGAAAAAAATATATGTGCCCCAAACGGGCCCAAAACCTAAACATATATGAAATCTCTTAATCTCGCACTATACGGGGGCGCTGCCCCCGAACCCCCGCATTCCGCACACAGGAGTCACATATTATCGGATAACACTTCAGTTTCCCTAAACTCACATGGGTGTACCCGATGTGACAAACAATGTTCCCCAAAGTATTCGCCAACTCCAACACATGCAACTACAGCAGCACAAAACAGATATCAAAGCCCAGAATCACAGTACCTTGGAGAGAAAGTGGCGGTGGCGATGATAACAATGTCACCGGAGGAGAAAGGAAGAGGGAGATGGGGAGTTTGATTTATGAAAAGTGTCGGGAGTTGTTGTTGTTGGATCTAGAAGTGAGATTATGAGATTGAGAGAGAGAGCATAAGTGTCGTTGGAGATTCAATATGTTCATGTTTTTTTTTGTTATGTTCGGGCGTTGGACCAATCTCTCTACTTCTTGTGGGACACGCTGCTACTCACATTGAATAGACCTGATCAATGGACGGGACCGATTGATCTTGCTCCGGCTGTGATTGGAAAAATGTTTTGCTTTCGGTGGGGAATTTATATGGGTTTGGGGCGAATGAGACATGGCAGAGAGGAAGCCAGTTTCAAGCTCGAAAGGGAAATTGCGCCCGAGGCTCGCAACGCATCTGCCCCTTTGAGCGAACCGAGCTCGATCGGGTCTGGGTAGGGCGGGGGCGGCTCAATCCATGATCGATCGTTAAACCTAGGCCGTGTACTAAAGTGAATTTGGATCATCATATTTGACAAGATCTGCAATTTTCAGTGGTTCAGATTCGGCTTGTTGCATATACTGGATTCATGGGATGATTTCTCTTAATTGGGACATCTCATGTATGGCATCGAGAGAAAGTAAAGAATAATTTACTTAAGTTTTTTCAAATATGAGATAGTTATTCGTGCAAAAGCCCAGTGAAAATCCTAAATTTTTCATAGACACCAATGCCTCGATTTTTTTTACCCCTGATCAATACGCCAAACTTGCACCGATCACCCAACAACACCTTCCGCCCGGGCCGTTCGACATGGCACCAGGTTGGACAATAATGTCACATAGGATCTTGAACGGTCGTTATGCACGGACGGTATAATTGGGTCATTGGTACAAATTCGAGACATTGATGAGACAAAAAAAGAAATCGGACTATCAATCTCCTGATAGACAAAGTTTACATTTTCTGGTGGGATTATTCCAACAATTATGTGGTTCCTAGGACAATCGACTGCCGGTATGATTGCGGTAGATATGGTAGATTTTGACTTTGAGATCCTAAGGGGATGTCAAATAAATTGGTGGGCTGTTGAGAATGTAGCAAGGAAACTATAAGATGGCTTGCCTTGGGAGTTTTGATTGATCCTCTTCGTGGTGATGTTTCCTCCTAAAATATGGCACTTCTTGCATTTCCCTTCTCTCCTCCAATCAAGCAAGCCATTGATTTGTGTGTTCATCTGTAATGGCGATGCTTTGCAAGCCTAATCTAATGACGTTGACCAAAACGGATTTAAAAGACTATGGGGAGTAGTAGCATATCATATATGGCTGGGCGCTTCTTCTTCTTTTCTCCTGTATTGAGAAAGCCAGATCATGAGTGAAGCTAGATTTGTCCCCCCGAAAAAAATGGAACTCGCTAGTTTCCTCTTTTGTGTAGTAAGCATAACATACTTATTTTATTACTTCGCCTGAACTTTGGAATGTAAAACTCGAAGATATTCTTTAGAGAGAAGGAAGAAAAACTTTATCTCCAATTGTGGGGACTGAGGCTAAGTGTATATACTTGGACAAGTGGGGCAGCCCTGGTCGGATACTTGGGTTTCCTCTGCTTTGGTAAGGTACCGTCGATAACCACCATCAAGAATCCAAGGCAAGCCCTCGGCTTCGTGCAAAGGGCATAACATGCTTATTTTGTTTTCTTTTCTTTTTCTTCCTTTAACGTCCTTCTTCGTCTATAATGATAAACTAAATATTGGGTTTCGGATTGAGGTAATTAATTCCAAGGATGGGAATGTTTCGATCCAAGAATCTTGAATTTACCTTGTCATGGCTAGTTTTAATTTTTGGAATCGGAAACCGAACCAGCTTCCTTAGGAATCGACTTGAAACGGAACCGGCCGATTCTAGCTAACTTTAAGTAATATAACTATTATTTCAAGAAAATGCACCGGGTAAATAATTGGTGGCATAATGATTAAGGCATTGATTTGAAACTTACTCCCAACATATCTACTATTTTTTTTAAAAACAAAGTACAAAGAAAAAGATAAAAATTGGTTCAAAACCGAAATAAAACCAAAAACTAAACCGAGCAAGGCTGATACTCCAAAATTTTTTTACCATAAGAACCTACTTGATCCCCATGTGAGCCGGGCTGGAACCGATCAAGTAAGGCCAATTCAATTTGATTTTAGAGTTGAACCGGCTCAGGCGCTCACCCCTAATTTCAAAGATGACTCTCACCCCATATCAACCAAATATAGATTGTCGTGCCGCTATATAAGTCTCGTAGAACCTTACCCCGGCATAATTCATTTCGTTTCAAAGCCGAGCGTGCGTGAATGAACTACGACCAGATAATATTGTGCTGGTATCCGATCGGAATAAGCCTACCCTGGAATTTGAGCCAGCTTGGGGATATGTTGGGTTGCATGTTTGTACCGTCTAAATATGGGCTGCTGCGCTGGTAGAAAAATTCTGGCCAACCTCGCACTACCATCACTTGTTTTGAAGCAGTTGACTATTGTCTGGCAACCCCCTATCCCTTCTACTTTCTTTCTTCTTCTTTTTTTCTTATAATTCGCATTTGTAATTACTATAATGGTCATTAATTAGTTGGACTATTCTCATTCGTTTTTCCTCCTCCATTGTCTCTTCCTCTTTTTACTTTCCTTTCGCCCATAAAAAAACGATGGGGGTAATTATTTTTCAATCATTTGAGTATCACACTGATTGACAATCGTTCACTTGAGCACCTCCAGGATAATATTCCAGCTATTTGTCCAACTTTTTAAAATAAAACTTTGAGACCAACGTGATTTGAAAAGGAATTCAAGTTCGAAATGGAAAATTGAAGGAGACGACAGGGCAAATGGAACTAAAAACGACAACGCTTCATCGAAAATCTGAGGGAAGAAGAAGATAGGTTGGTGTTATGATTTCAGAGGAAAGAAGAAAATCTGAAATTTTTGTTGGTTTTCCTTTTTGCTGTTGGTAGTGGCCATTCTCCGTGTCCCAATTCCTCAATTTTTCATTAATTCCGGCTGCCAAATCATTGATAACACTTAAGCGAAAGATTTTTAAACAATGTAGCACGCAAATATTCTGAAAAAAGAAAAGGATATGACACTTCGGGTAACTTTTTCCTTGAGCAACAAGGGCCAATTAGTCCTATTTTTCGTCGACACCAATAAAGGTCTACAAGATCACCATTGGTCGTGTCGGAAGATATGAAAGAGATGAAAAAATTGGATAGTTGCCGATCAATAAAATATTGTACATTGTCATTGCTAGCTACATATGCTTGGGATTTAAACATCTATTAATAAACTCAGATGTTCTATGTATCAAATGCAGACAATTATGCATTCGATGTCCTAACTAAATTTCCCTAGTATCCCCTCAACTTTTGCGGCAAATGATCATGTTAATGAATGGTGGATCTTAGAGAGATTTTCCATATCTTGTGAAAGTAATTTGAAGATCATGTGAGATGTTAAGACCAAAATCATATATGTCATTTCATTTTTTTTGTTATAGTAATCAAGGGACGTCTAGGCTAGTTTTCGAGCATCTCGACTAGCCCATCTCCCAAGTAGTCTTGAGGGCACACTCTCTCTCGTCGGCTTTATGCATTCAAGATTTCACTTCTATAGTGTTCCAAACATTTTATGGATTCTTCGGTGGCATAGGTTTGGCTTGTGTACTAGGAGTCTCCGGCTTTACTCCAACTCCGGTTTTATCAATGTAGTCATAAGTCTTAATTCTTCCTATCAATTACCGTCGGAAATCGCTGACATAATGATCCAAAAGTTATCCAAGTTAGCATAATATGTAGGACAGCCGGTGATGACAGAACGCCGCATCAGCAATTGGCCAGAAAAACTACATTGAAATTCCAGCACAAAGATTTATGATTATATTGATAAAATAAAAATATTTAGGACTAAATTGCCATCTGTGCAATAAAGTTAGAACTGAGTTGGTGATGTTCCCAATTAAGGTGTGTTTCACTCGCTGCCGAAATGTTCGATTTGAGATGTTAAGACTATCCACCAGGCAAGCCCGGAATAAGTCCCTGCCGAGCTGACAACTTCTAAAGACTGCTATTAAGGACAATTGCTGACACGATGATCCATAGACATCGAGCAATTAATGACAAACATTGCTATCAACTGTTGCCACGGTTGGAGAGACAGGTGGAATGAGATTTCTATTCTCGTTGGGGTCAATAACCCAATAATTTTTATAGGTGGCAAAAATTTAAATGAGAGAGGCATAGGAGTCAATGTCCGACTACTTTCTTACCAAAAAGGTTATAGCTCAAACTCTCATTTTGCACCAACAGACATGCGACCCTATGTACAAACAAATTAAGGAGATGGGGCCAAAGAGTATTAAGTCCAAAATTTGATCCTCATAAGCACCGCACACATATGTATATAAATGAGAGGAGTGCGATCCAAATAAAAGAAACTCTCCTTTTGCCAAACACAATTTGGTCAATATAGAGAGATGCGCCTATTGTACATACTCTACTCTAACTAGTTGTTGCTACATTATTCAAGGTGTGAATTATCTGCTGTATCCACTTCTTACTCCGTGAATCGCAAGCTTGTACGTTCGATCCACACCCTAGTGAGAGGCACACGAACTTCACCGCCTTGTTTGTCCCGCCTCGCTTTCATCTCGGTCGTACATTAATTCACAAAACTTAATTAACATGAATGTCGTGTCAAATTTCTGACTTTTAAGATAGCGAAAGAGAATTGACTGTTGGATTCCTATCTTTGTTAATTCCATAAACCTATCACTCACAAGACAAGATAGAGAAAGAGTGTTATTTGTAGTGTATATTATCTCTTGTATAATGTAGAAAATCGAATTCAATCTTTACGAATATAGTTTTTTTTGTCAAATTATAAATATAGTGTTCTTTGGTCAAAATATATAAAAACACTTAAGGGTTAATACCACGAAAAACCCTAAACTGACACACCTATAATAAATTTATTTCAAATTAATTTTTTAACCACGAAAATTTCCAAATTTGTACGCTTGTAACAAATTTGCCTATCGTTAAATTGAATTAATTCAACGAAAAATCACAAATTAATAAATCTGTGACAAACAAAAAGGGTAAAATTCAAAACTGTTACACTCGTTAATTATCATGTGTCATCTAACTCAACAATTTAATATTAAAATTTAATATAAACTAATAGAGGGTAAATTTTATCTCAGGTGTACCAGTTTAGGATTTTTTGTGATATTAATTCTTATAAATATAGTTTTTTTGGTCATGTACATATTTTTTGGTCGAAATATATGAATAGAGTGAATGAGTGAGTGCCTCCTTTTGACATTTTGACAACGTCTTTTTGGTCGAAACATTTTGACAACGTCTTTTTGGTCGAAACATTTTGACAACCTTCAAAGACACACCTTTAGCCTGAAATCAACCGACAAACAGAAATAGTTGGTCGGCTTTGGCATTTCGTCATCCACGGTCCTTCCGTCGGCGTTCGTTTGTGTCGTCGCGGCCTGAAAGTTCGCCACCATTCTCACTCAACCCTGAGTTCAGGCCGAGCAGAGCGGAGTCTCTGCGTCGCCCCCCGCAAGAATGCCTAACAAGAAATCCTCAAACCGCGGGAAATCCGTCTCTTCTTCTCCTGCCGTCAACTCGGCGTCGAACGAGTGAGTAATCGCTTCCTCTCCTTCCCCCATCTCGATTTTCTTGATTCTTGAAATCGACCCACTTGAGAATGATCCAAATTCGACCCGAGGAGCGAGTTCCGCGAAACGTTCCGATGGCGGGTGTCGTTTGTAGAGCCTAAAGAATCTCGTCTTGGTTTTGTTGAATGCGCAGGAGAGGCAGGATGGTGTTGAGGGTCAAATCGAGTGAGAAGATGAAGCAGTTGGCTCTGCTGAGCAGAGAGAGCGAGGAGGAGTGGAGGCCCAAGTGGGTGAAGAAGGGCCAGACGGCGAGAGGAAAGAAGAATGTTAAACTTGACGCGAAGATGCCCAAGAAACCGCCCACTGCTTTTTTCTACTTCTTGTGAGTTTTTCGACTTGTTTGTCTCAGTTTAATAGATGGTTGGTGTTTTCTTTTTTTCCCCCCAATTTGTTAGGACTAGGAATCTTGGCTTGTTCTCGAATTCGGTTGCTGTTGTGTTGTCTCCTGCTTGTGTCTGTACTTGGTCTAGAGATGTTGCTGGTCGTTTGGAATTTTAGAATTCGTGGGAGTAATCTCTGGACTTTTGGTCAATGATGTTGCTTATGCGAGAAATAAGCTGTTGAATTATGTCATTGCCTTATATTCCACCGAGAAGTCTGACCGGGAATTGTCTAGCGATGTTTTTGTGGATTTTTCATGAACGATTTAACGCACAATTATTTTGCATGAGCAGAGTAGTAGATCTTTTAGGTGTGCAATTACTTGCGATATGTGGTGTAGTGGAAGAGAGAAGATGAAGAAGATTTTGTCAGGAAGGAGCTAGTTTATGTGTCTGAAATATGAAAAGCCTTTTCCTGATGATTGAAATGGGTTTCTAATACTCGTGGTCGTGTCATGTATAAACTCTTTCTTTCTTTCTTGTCGTTTTTAGTATTTTGTGGCTTGTCTAAATTGCTAGATAGCTTTGTCTCCTGCATGCAGTATGCCTCCATCGTACTGATTGATGTCTTTTTGAGTGAGTGATAGTAGTCGGAAGGCCTCTAGGTCTCCATACTAAGTTCTGGCAGATACAAGCTTTTTTTTTTTTCCTTTTCTTTTGGTGCTCTTTACTGCAGCAGATATACTCTTGCAACATTTGACAGTTTGAAGGTACATCTTAACAAGTGAATGCCATATCTGTCATCACCTAGAATAGTTTTGTGTAATGGACATTGACCTATATCCTTTGTTATCTCAAACATCATTATCTTGCATTTAAGAGCAAGAGTGCTTGAAATATAGTATTCAAGGATGGACAATAGAATATCACAATTTTGAGAACATTGAAAATATGTATTCTGCGGATACTGGGCTGTGTTGAACTGTTGAATTGATGAAAATGGTGCTTCAAGTTGGTTCTGGTGACATTTGTTTAGAAACATATGTATAACATACATCATCAGACTGAATATCAGTCTCATGGTTTGAAGCTATGCACAGGTAGTTATGTACACTGTTCTAGAGGTTGAGACTTGAGAGTCAAGTCCCTCCTTGGGTGGCTTATAATTGACTCGTTCCTTCCATTAGGGGCTTTTAACATGTGGATCGGTCTAGTGAAATAAGTTGGTCTGTTTGCAGTTTGGTGGTGCCATAATTCATAACTGAAACCAAATCGTGATTTGTGAATCGACTTGGGTCTACTAAATTTAGCTAGTCTACCAGTGCCACTTATGTCACTGCTGATGGTTGTAGGGAATGATCTGGATATCCTAGACTCAAATTGGATGGACAATTTGGAGGTGTATTTTTCATTTCTATTTTTTGGTTAAGGAGATAATGGCCCAGTGTTTTCTGTATCACTTTTTTTCACCCCTTTATGTTTGGAGGTTTGAACAGGTGGCCCATCTTTCTCTAAAGAAGGAGATGCCACTATTTCAATTGCCTTTTTAGCCTGGAGGTGCATTGTCAAGTGCCCTCTTTGCTATTCTTATTAGTTAACCTTCCTAGGGTCTAGGGTTTAGATAACAGGTGGTGAGTCATCAACAGTAGGGTAGCAGTACTTGTGTCAATATTTCTAGATGTTTTGTATCATTGTGAAAGTAGCTTAAAAGTGTTTCCAGTATGATGGAGATTATTTTTTTTAAATAAGAAGGGAATCATGTTGATTTCATGTTTATCTTGTTTGTCTTGTGTCAGATTCAAGTTTCATTTATTTAATTTTTTCTTCATAGTGTTCGAGTGATGTATCCATGTCGTGTTTGAAATTGCCCCCCAACCAGGTTTCAGAATGTTTTGGCACTTAATGTTCGAGTTAAATGTCAAGGACAAGATTAATGCTCATACTGCCATCAGTGATCTCCGTATTGCATTGCTATTAGTAAACACAAATAACTCATTCACAGAAATCGCGAATATGATTTTATAGCGGAAGTAATTTGGAAGCTGCCCATGGAACTAAATATGCAATTGCACATGTCTCTTTCTCACACCCTTGTTTGAAGGCACGGCAAAAGAGTTCCATACAGGATTGAGGAGCGCTCAAGGGACTACAATTGATGCGAATATAATTAAGAGGACAATCTCCATTGTACTTAGTTAGAATCTTAGAAGTGGGTTAAGCTGTAGGTTGTGGTATGAACCTTAACATGATAACTATTCTGAGTTTGGAAGGCTTCTCTCCTGCCAATATGGATGATGTCGAGCAGCCTTACTTTGCAAAGTTCCGGAGGGTGGTCAGGCTAGAGAGATGGTATGGGACAATTCTGGTTTCAAACCCACTCAATGTAATAGTATGCAGATCTGACTCCAGCTCAAATTATCTCACCAAACTGAAAACTAACCTCAATAGGATAATGACTTTGAGCCTGTAAAAGTTATCTATTTTCATGTTTGATACTGACATAACTGTCTTAATAACGGGATCAAGTTGAGCGTTGCATATTCTTAAAGTTGGAGTCTTTGAGTTTCCAGTGATTCTTTGACAAAGATCCACAACTGCAAAATCTTATCTGTTCATGTGTTTAGCTACTTTTGTCACGATATCATCTTATCAGTTCTATCTATCTTTCGGTTTTAATCCTGAGTCCTGTTTGGGTATCATTTTCTCTGCATCAGTACATGAATCCTTGGGAATAATCACTAAATACTCTGACTTGAGCATCGTAAGCAGAGTTATACTGCTTTCTGTGTTTTTTAGGACTATCATACTTTTAATAGATCATAAATCTTATTCCTTTGTACAATGAAATGTTATGAAGTGATTCTGTTATTTCCATTTCAAGGGAGGATTTTCGAAAGGATTATCAAGAGCAGAACCCAGATGTCAAGTCAATGCGGGATGTACGTTCACAATATGTGCTTTCTATATATTAGTGGCTTGGTAGTTGGTATTCATTGCTTATGATGCTACCTGTATGTTCTGGCGTTACGTCCTATATATTCATGTTATTATTTGTTCTCTCCTTCTAGATTGGCAAGGCTTGTGGTGAGAAGTGGAAGACAATGACTTACGAGGTTTGTGATATTTATCCCTTTAAATTCACCGGGCTTGTCTTAAATGGTGTGTAATCTGGATTTACTTTATTGCTGCTTTATGGTTGCCCTGGTCATGTGATTCATGGAAGAGTATATAATAAGTACAAAAGAGGGTTTCCTACACAGTGATGTTTAGAGAAATAGAACAGATATGAGGTCGGTTAATGTAACATCTAGTTCTATCCTATGTTTGGCATGTGCTTTAGATGCTTTGAGTACAAATGTTTTTTCTATTGATAGAAATTAATGTCCTTAATAATCCTCTAGAGAGCATTCTATAGGCTAAAAACAATGAAGAAGAAGATGTAACAAGAAGGTTTCTGGAACCATTTCTAAATCCATCTTCCCACTGCCACCTGTCAGCTGTGGGATCAGGCAGTGGCAGGTCACTGGCTAGCCTGGAGACCCAGCCACTGCCATTTCCAATGAAACTCAGATTAAAGAAAACTATGACTGGGCAGACACACACTGGTCCCCTACCAGTTATTATATACAACAGCACAGAGCAGTTTCTTGCTACCTGGAGGAGAAAGAGCAGTGGTAGGATGCAATCAATTTTGGAGTCCTTTCTACTGCATTACTACTAGAGAAGAAATACAGAAATAAAAAAGAAATTCAAAGAGAAATGCTGTGGATACAAATGACAGTTTAAAAAAGGAGGAAATTTGAAGACCTGATTCCTGAGGTTTTGGTGAAGATCTAGAACTTGCTATCTCGAACTTATGAGCCTAGAGAGAGAGAGAGAGAGAGAGAGAGAGAGGGAGGAGGAGGATGAGGAGGAACAAACTAACTTTGGTAGGGTAGAGCAGTATATGGGGGTGTTATAGCCTATAGGGTATAATGGAGGTGAAGATGAAATAGTCATCTATGATCTAGACTATAACTTTTAGTTGGAACTGCCTGTAATGGGAAGGAAGATTGTGGGTACAAACCAGTGTGTAAGATATCTTTCATCTTCCCAATGAAACACTTAAAATTGGTTGTAGGGAGATTTCTGATGACTCTCATGTAGCAAATATGTCGACCCTGTAAGAGTGGAGTAGCATTTTATTTTAGGATAATGGTATTTTTTGGATTTACGCTGCCATGTTTAGATGACAATTATAGTCTTTCATTGAGGCCACCCTCTACTGGATTTGCCCGAGCATCTTGTGTCCTCTCTCTCCATCCATCATTCGCTCACACTTATTTTCCTTTTCTCTGTTTCGGTAGTTTAGTAGTCTTCGGGTTCTTTTTTATTTGGTTCTGTTCTCCAGGTTGCATCAACAATATTAAAGTACTGCCATCTTCAAATCAAGTATTCATTTTGTTTCTTTCCTTTGCCCTCACCCCTATTGTCAGGCTGTGTTCCATACTCTTCTGTAAGGGACAGCCCTTAATATATGAAAAATTTCCTATATTGCAGCTTACCATTGTTTAATAAGAAGTACTTCAAGGTTGATTGTCCCTTTGTGGCCTTATTGTGTTCATTAATTGTATTGTGAATGAGATGTGAACGAAAGCAAGAACAAGAATATAGTGACATATTGGTCGATCACTTAGGCAAGTGGTTCAGAATACACCAATTATAGTGCCATTTTCTTTTTAAAGACCAGTTTGGTGATGGAAATAACAGTGAAGTCTGAATATTTAAATAAACAAAGTTTGCATACAGTGTTGGACAGAGGAATCCTCTTTTCGACTCTGACATGAAGAGAAAATGATGTTGGACGTGAAGTATGTTCATGGAATTTGCCGATTAAATCCTCTTTTCGACTCTGACATGAAGAGAAAATGATGTTGGACGTGAAGTATGTTCATGGAATTTGCCGATTAAGGCTTGTATATCTGAAGTTATCATGCTTGGTCCTAGGACAGACCCCTATCTTGTAGTTCAGCATCTTGTGATGGCAATTATCAGCCCATCTTGATTTCAGCTGTTGTGGGGTTGATGATCCATTATGTGCACTTTTCGCCTCGACAGGTGTTTCTGGGTTGGCACTTTGGCCAATCACCTTATGATGTGTAACTGCTTTTATTTTTGTCCAATGCATTTACGTCTCACTTGTTTGCCTTTTCCAAGCCATGATTTAGATCCCCCTCACAGGGGATGAATCTATCCATCTTTTTTTTAACCCAGAGTTTCATATGGATGTTTATCGCATTTGACAGGAAAAGGTTCACTATTATGACTTAGCCAATGAGAAAAGGAGAGAATTTGACAAGGCCATGGCAGAATACATCAAAAGAAAGGTATAGTTAGCTTCATCTGTGTATGCTCGTCATATCTTGCTGTTGTGTTGTGAAGTATTTCTCAGAAGAGAGTGTGAATTGCAGGAAAGCAGTGAAGATGAGGAAACTGAGGACGACTCCGAGTTTAAATAGGACGCGATTGTATGATATCGAGTAATTGATCTGCCCATTGTATATGATTAGTAATTTCAGTAGCCCTTTGATTGGAATTCTCTTTGCTTGACAATTCTCAAGTTAGTTCTTGGAACTTGGAGACGATTGCAGGTTTAGATTCTCATGTTCATGTGTAGGAAAACTAAACTTCTAAGCATGCTTCGACTTCATTTTCTGTCCCCTCTTTTGTCGAGTGCGATGTAGTATTGCACAATTTGGTGTAGCTATCGATCATTAATGAAGGCAATACCCTGTGCATTATATCAAACTTGAGCTGACTCCTTTTCAGGTATTCTCTGATGTAATTTTGTACAATTTGCTGAGAACTGAATGAACTAAAATAAATGCCTAGCAGGCTACAAATATGGTCAATTTAAGTTGGGTTAGCAAGCTATTCAGTTTGCGGTGTGTTGCTGCGAACGCAAATTAAGAGTCCGTTTGGTTGAAGGAAAACTGTTTTGGGAAATTAATTTTTGACTTTCCTTATTTGGATGACAAAAGAACCGATTGATCTTTGGAAAACATTTTCCATGGACTGAAAAATAACAAGCTTAGATTGAGAGAAAACGATTTTCCTTTCTAGTAAGAATGAAATCACTTTCCTTAAACCACCAAATAAATGATAACTAACCATTTTCTTTGAAAATGATTTTCATGTAAAATATTTTTCTGTATCATGAAGTTTTCAGCAAAAAAAAAACACACACTAAGTACGATCATAGAAATACAATCCAGTGTGCTGCATTAGTCTCTAAAGTGAAAGAATGTTCCTCTGAAGCTCAGAATTTAGAAAATGAGGAATTAGGCTGTGGTTGTAGGAATGGGCTCCTGCGATGTTCCCAATTCGTTTGTTGTCCTTTGAACTAGTATTTCATCTTGTATCAGTCACTCTTATTGTATCATCAGCCCTTTTGTGATCCCTTGGAAGGTTGTGAATTGGTAGATATGGCTTTTGAATTGATGATCTTGATCTGTGCTTGGCTTTTTCTTTATGACTTTGTGGTGGTAATTCTCTCAATATGAGTAGCCACCTTCTCTATACTCATCGTAATTCTCACAAAACAATCCGTTGCGCAAGTTTGGAGAATCGTCAATCCGCATTCAATAGGAGACTTTACTATCCACGAAAAAATGAAAGCCTCGGAATCGACCAAAACTTTTTATTTGGTAATCACTGTGGATGAGGTTCTATTAGTTCATGTAATTCAATTTTGAGTTCTATCTTGTGCAAGAGTTATAACAGGAGCACAACTGCACCAGAACAAGAACGTCGTATGCAATTGTATGAAGCTCATTACAAGTTCAACGATCTCTCTTTCCGTACATCGCGTTGGCTTGGCAATTTCAACGAATCTGCTATGTTCTTGACCTCAGCTATCATTGCGACCACGTCATTAAGCTTGTTGATTGCCGGTCCAACACCCTGCAATTTTTCTAATGACTTAAAATGTGAGCATACCGTCTCCTAAGAACTTGAGAAAACAGAAGGCGTCCTCTAATTAAAGAGTGGAATGAGAGTATAGATTGGTATACCACTCCCGCAGCACCGGCAGTGATGGCCATGGGAGCCGTAACTGCGCTGAGACCCGACGAACACATCATGGGAATCTTGACAGCTCTTGAGATAGAATATACCGCAGCTAATGTAGGCGTCGCCTAAAATTATGATATAACATAAAGCAGATTTAATATTTCGTGGTGTGAAGCCGTCACCAAAATTAAACAGACCATCGCCAAAACATCCCAACAAATCAGGATCTACTTATCAATCATGCTATTGAAGGCGTTGACACATGAGAATGGTTAAAGCTTCTGAAATTTACCTTCTCAATCAAGCCGAGAACTCCGGATGCAGAAGGATTAGAACACTTCCCTCCTTCCATCTGGATTATGTCAGCACCTTCTTGTTCCAGCAACTCAGCAAGCTTCACCTGTTTGGTTTGTTCAAAATCGTTACCTACTCGACATTGTGAATCGACATGAATTTCCAATCCGAAGAAACAAAAGGGATGCTTACAAACTTGATTGGGTAGGCTTAGTGTGTGAGGCACGGTCACGGACAATGGCACGGAAGGCAGGATCCTTCTAGTCTCTTTAGTTAAATCTAGAATCTCCAAAGAGCATTTGACAACATGAGACATAAAATCATGAAGAACTTTTCGAGCTTTCCTCTGCCTCTGTAAAAACTGTCACTTATTCCTGGGACTAGAAATAAAGAGAATCTTTGATGAAATAAAAAGAACACAATGCCATGCCAGTATTTTCTTATTTCCTATCTTTCACTCTTTTATAAGAAAAGAGGTCCATGGATCGCCGCATAATCTGTATTGTCCTCCATTATGTGAAAATGCGCATCCTGGAAATAATTATCGCTGAGGCCCTTTTTTTTTCCTAAATTTGCAAAATTGTTAGCTCCCAGCTAAAGGATTTTCAGCCATCTTTGGCCAGAAATGTTTCATACATCATTTACTCAAGAGATGGCCACATAATTTAGAACTGAGAAAAAGATTGCAGTATCACAAGCTCAACTACCTGATCTGGAGAGAAAACCACGCCCGTCTCATAGAAGGAATCGTAGTTTCCAATTTCAACCTGCATCAGAGAGCGCCATTTTTCTCATTCTAAGTGAATATTTCATCTGCAAGAAACTTACTGATCTTTTTTTCCTTAATTGAGAAGTAGAAACTAGAAGATCAAGCAAGGACAAGTCAAACCATAAGAGCTCCCGCTTTAACTGCAGCCACAAACGCCGCTGGATCCACTGAAGAAACACATACCTGAAAGAGGAAATACAATTAAAAAAGAAAAATATTTCCTGTGACACTCAAAATCAAACAAGCTCTCAAAAAATTGCCTTCATCTGAACACGGTTCAGTGATGAACTTTGCAATATGAACAAGGTGATGAACATTTACTGTAGTTGATACTAAATATCGAGGTATGCATTCATTCAAATGCTACTCTCAAAGCTTCATTATTATCTACTACAAGATGATTGTACTATCATCTTTTATAATATCGGGAGATAGAAATATGAACATGAACATTGCTCATCCTGAGAAGCAAAACTGGAAGAGGACGCAAAAGAACTTTGAACAAAAATGCTCACCGGAAGAGAAGTCAACGCAATGGCTAACCTCACTAGGTCAGGATCACAAGCTATGTCAACATGAGTTGCTCCTCCCTGCATTGTAGGTCAGACATGGTGGCCATAGCCAATATGAATACACAAAATGGGCAAGCCCACAAGAACAACATTCTCTAGTTAGTAACAAAAATATTCATTTTCTTCTTCCTGAGCATCAGAAAAAGCTTTCGATAGGTTAATTGTGTGATTGACAGTCACACAGATAACAAAGCCAATTGAACTCTGACATTTGCATTTGGATTAAGTCTAATATCCAACCAACTCTATCGAGTGCAAAACCATCCCTTCTTTAGGCTGCTCCCTCAGGATTTGGCTCATGTCTTATTTGTCGCGTGATGTCACGAAATATTTCGTGGATTTTGGGTATACCGGCCTTAAATGGGATCCTCATCATACAAAAAAATTAGTATGCTTTTTTTGGGAAATATAGGTTTCCTTGAGACCATGGGAGTGGTTTGTCAATTTGGCTACAACACTTTCTGCAACCTATAACGTCCTCTTCCTCATAAAATTGGGAGTCATTCACAATGAGTAATGCTACCAGGGAAAACTTCGAACTTAAATTAATCAAAGGAAATGCAGTTAAAGCCATTTTGTTGCCTATTCACTCCAGTGACAAACGTGAAGAAAACATCCCATAAAATGAAAATCTCAAAGACAGGACTCATGTCTTCTCATTAAACATTGGAGTGGCACTTGTGTAAACCAGAGAACATAGTGCAGATTGAAAAACCCATAACCAACCTTATCAGCAGCAGTAACTACAGAAGACACATTCTCTCTGTCAAAATTTTGCAAGCCTGAAATAATCTGCAACAAAACCATCAACCAATTGTTCTGCAAAAAATAAAAAACCCCAAGAGAAAGTCAAATCTATAGCTAAAGATGCAAGTGGGCGTTTCTCCTGTCATAACCTTAAGGGCTCTTCTCTCATGGAAACCCTTCAAGGCTAATTCTCTGGAATTTAATAGGATTGCCCTGGTTGTAAAAGAAGCTCTTCTTCTGGATGACGACCATGGTTTGGAAGAAACAGCCAAACCCAGAAGAGGGTTCTGGTTTGGCTTCAGGAGAGATTGAGATGGAGAAGACATCGGCATGCAGATTGATGGGTACGTCTGTTTTTCTGTTCCCGTCTCCTCACCTCTCACTATGCAATGTGTTCTCTAATGGGGGGGGTTGGGGAGGGGCGAAAGAGGGGAGAGAGATTGAGATGGAGAAGACATCGGCATGCAGATTGATGGGTACGTCTGTTTTTCTGTTCCCGTCTCCTCACCTCTCACTATGCAATGTGTTCTCTAATGGGGAGGGGGGGTCTTGGACAAGGAGGGTTAGGAGGGGGTGACAGCTAGCTTTGCATCAGTTTCCCAGAAAGCGTCTTCAGATATTTTGGCTCGGGTTCATTGTCACCTCCATCCTACTTGCTCCAAGGGGGGCGGTTTGTACTTTTGGCAGATCTTTGTTTCCTTCTTTGGGAATTATAAGGTACTTTGCATTCAACAACGTAAGAATTTACTTGAATTGAACAAACATTCCTCTAGGCATTATGCTCCTAAAGTGAAGGAGCATGCCTCTCGCTCTGCATAAACACTTCAACGAAAACGGACAGTTTTTCTCCCAAACTCCAATTTCTCTCATTTTTAATCCGGTCTAACTTCATTATCTCTCTTTTGGTGGTGTTTTCTCAAGTTTTCGGATCCTATGATCCAAGGGATGTGTCAACCCCCCTAGAACGGATGCTTAGCTCGAATATGTCCACGTAAATTTCAAAGGAAAATCCCATCATAGACTCTGAACTTATCTTCATGAGACCCGGATATCCGAAACTATTTTTCATCTTACCAATACACTCAAATTTATATTGGCAATGCAAAAAATACCTTTTTCGACAATTCCAACCGTGATTACGGTTAAAAATATGACGTTATGGCATGGGTGGACTACGCCGTTTAAGATATCAAATGGCTATAATGGACAGGAATCTTTTCAGTCACTCTAGAGTTTCGGATACTAGTGAAGTAAAAAAAAGTTTAAGGTATTAGTATCTCAAGGGACAAAATTTAGGCTTTTTTATGGGATTAACCTAATTTTAAATGAGTTGGTCCTGTAAGGCCCGGCGTGTGGCTCGACATGCCTAGAATTATAGCGGTTCATGCTAGCCCAACCTATATGTGGATTGGGCATGACCACCTTTGTGCTTTGAGTCATGTTGTGCCAAAGCATATCCTTTTGTTTATGGCCAACAACTACTAATCACGGGTCATTGTCGACCCGATCCAACAAGTCAATTTGGGCCGCCCCGGCCCACTGACAAACGGGTTGTGCGGTGCCCAGGTTGGCCCACCCACTTGACACCACTATTATAGGACTACTCTTTAAAAAAAGAAGTTAACACCACAAAAAACTTCAAATTGGTACACCTGTGACAATTTTACTCCAAACTAATTTTTTTACCACCAAGAACCCTAAATTGGTACGTCTGTGATAAATTTACCCTCCATTAGTTTCCGTTAAATTGAATTAATATCACAATTAATCACAATTAGTGCATCGGTGACAAATAGAGGGTAAAATCTCAAACTGATACATCCGTTAATGTATCACGTATTAATCAATACCCAGATTACAGAGGTCACTTGTTCATTGTCTATATTATGGCTTAGAATTTTTCTTGGTTAGAATTTTGAATTGAAATTGCACAGGAAGACTTCAATAATCGTGTAAGAACAATATGAGAATTGAAATCGCGAAAAACAAAGTACAGAAATAAAATGTGAAGTGTGGCAAAATAACAAATACCAAAAGTATAATTTACTTCGATTGGAGTCAAATTATTTTTTTGACCAAAAGAAAAAGTCACGTTATTTGATTGTGTAACCCATCAGCTGAGGGAAATTTAGGCGGCAATTGCCAAAAAGATCGATTTAGACAAAAGTATAGGCCTGTGCTAAATGGTTGAATATATCACATGGGGAAGTTGAACAGCTAATAGAATAATGCTAATCACCAACAAAATCATTAGAATAATCTTAAGATGAGTTGACCTACTTTTCTTTGACCAAACTACAATTTGACTTCGATTAATTTTTTTTTTAAAGTCGTTGCTGTGAATCCGGCTGTTTTTGTAATATTCACATACGCTTTTAACAGTATCTTAAACATACCATACAATATTACGACGTTTCGTTACGATTAAGATCAAATCGTGAAAAGCCAAAAATTTGATACCAAAATTAAATTCTTTAATTTTTAATCCTTACACACGCAGAGGAAGAATCTTCAGATTCTCTGACTAATGATGCCGACGCATGTCTTTTGTTTTTTCATAGGAATGAGGGATGTCTTTCGTTGGCTGTCATTATTGTCTGGCTCTTTCCCTTCCTTTGTTTGCTTTGTTCAGCTTGTTTTAGTCTGTTGACTACAAATTGCAATCAGCCTTACGCCATATGATTTTTAGGGTGTTGCAAGAATTTTTGGAAAATGAATCCCGATTCCTCAATAACCATAGGATAAAAATAGATGAGTATTGTCCGTCGATCGTAAAGTCTCTAAGTTGTTTTTTTGAATGCTACGACACTTTGTATAACAATTGCATTAAAAAATAAAAAGTTGAGACCAATAATGATCCAATTTTCCATCATTCGATCAATCAATGCCGATAAAATTTGACAAATAAAAGAACTTTGTTATGCCTCCAATGTCATATGTAGCTTATGAATTTATAATTAATGGACATCTTGATGTATTAACCTAAAGCATACACGACTCGGCCATGTGGTGATTACGAAGACCTAAAGCACATACAAAATATATCAAGCACGGTAATTTCAAGTGTTTCAGTAATGGATATATCACTCGACATGATAACCGGCAAGAGAAATATATCAAAAAGCGGATTTCGGAAATTTTATAATATGAATTTGGCGTAACTTTCTTTGGAATTTTAAGTCGGATTTTGTTAACAAATGGCACTAGAGAAGTCTACTAAAAGTAAAAGCAAATTTTGAGACTCTAAAAATTGAAAGAATTGCATACTTTATGAAAGTCACTTCTTTCAAACAGTAACTTTCCGAAACACATTTAATATGGGCTTAACAAGTGCTTAAGGGGCATTTCTTGACATTCTCATTTTAAATTAAACGGTAGATAGTGATGGGTATTCTTGAGGGTGATGTTATGCATATACAACTAAGGAAATAGAAGACGACACATCCGATTTTCTCTTTTATATAAATTACTTGGCCAGATGAATGACGATACCACAATTCGAATTTCGAAATGTGTGAGATGAGCCTAACTCAAATTACCACTTTATACTTAACGAAATTCAAATTATACATACTAAATCTTCCGCACGCGCTATACCTATACCTATGTCACATAAAAAGATAAAATGGGAAATTGAAAATGCATATTAAAAGGAAAAGAAATTAGACAAATTTCAAAACCACGGGCTCGGATGCGACAACTACGTATCATTCGCGTCCTTTCCCAAGCCTATTGAGCGGCAGTTTTGGAATCATCAAAGTCCCAAATTCAAATTTGTATTTTGACTTTGTTAGAAAATTTGGTCAAACTCCAGAAGCTTAGTACGTGCTCTGTTACAAAAGATGACCTGGTCGGGCACAGACAAGAGTGTGATTTACTTTCCTTAATCCAGTGATTAATTATGCTATTCCACATGGGCGAACCTCTTGTTCAAGCCCTTCAGGAATTGCCTTTTAGCTGCAAAATTACCCGAAGATTTGACTCAAAGTATAGAGACGCTCAGAGTGACCAGGATGATGTTATACCTATCTGGCCAAGCTCAATTTCTTAGAGGATCATGTCAGGCTTTGAAGAAAAAGGATTTTTAGAGAGACATGGAAAGTGAGAGAATTGAGATTTCACAACTTTCCCTCTTATTCCAAACCGAAGGATTACACGGCCTTATATAGGCATTGGGGGATACATGCTGGACGGGGGTCCAGGTAAGACAAAACACACTTAGAACGGGTATATTATTGGACTCGTGTCCACATAAAACAAACCTTACCTAACTAAGTATATTATTTGGCACACTTACTCGTAGAACACTTAAAACCTATTCATAAGTGGAACAGGTCCTGGCTATGATATGCTAGGACAATGCTGGTTAGGTGAAATAGTACAAGCTTATCTCCATCCAGAGTTGTAGTCATAATCCGAGCTGTCTGAACTGTTTGCACGTTCGTATTCTACTATCTGTCTCTGTGTCAGAATGTATTCGAAATTATCTTCAATGATAACTGGCACTGGATTCGAGGAAGAGGATGCATATGTCGAAAGGTCTGGAAAAGTAGTATTTGGAGTGTTTTGTGATAACAAGAGGTCATTCCACATTCTGATGCCAAGGTTTGGTTGTGGATTTGGTTCAGGTAAGACTGGCTGAGGCAAAACTGGCTGGGGCCAATTTCCTAGTTGTGTGTAGTGAGAGAAAAAGCTGGTGTCAAGTCCAACGGATAAGGACAATGGTCCATAGTCATAGGGGTCTTGAGAGAGTAGTCCGCCCCATGGATCCTAAGACTGTACTGGATTTTGAGATGACTATGTTGGATCTTCTATATCTGACATTTCATGATCTTGTGATAATCCGAGCTGTGCTTGTGCCTGTTCGTGCTCGTATTCTCTGAGTGCTTGTCTTGTTGTAGAGGAAGATCCTTCCTGATCCCATGAGACGGGTGTGAAGTAATCACATGCTTTTTCTGGAATAATGTGATTTTCTTAACATATGATCCTTTAGAGTTCCCTGTAATTATATTCAACAGAATCAATGCGACTGGGGAACAATTTATAGACACGTGCAATCTGGAGTTGTGACTGAGGTTTGTAGGTAGTAGTACCTACTGCTGCGGGAGTATTGGAAATGGTACCGTTATTATGCACAAAAGTCCAAGGACGGTGGAAGAGTACAACAGTGTATGTTTCTGGATCATCTCGGACTTTTTTCACCTCTTCGAGAAAGAGTCGTTTCCAATAAACAGGAGGGTAAAATCATTTGAGCACAGTTAAAAGGTTTTTCTCGTGTTTATTTAGTTAAACGTAATCAACCAGAAGCAAGTTGGTTAATTGGAGAATAAATTTTCTGGTGGGAAACTCAATAGTTATTACGTACTTGTTGGTTAGATATCATAATAGCCATTTAAGTTTATCAGAAAAATCATTTTTTCTCCAAAGTAATGGGTGGATGAAAGGGTACCTCAAGTGTAATCCAGAAGAGTCAATAATAGATCATCCATGGTGGTGAAAAAGGTCTGTATGGCTTTGCCACATGAGATTGTCAAGATTTTCAATGAGCTTATCCTTTTAAATTTGCTCAATTATTTCTTGAGGATATTCTAGGCTTGGCCAATCTCGGAACCATTCAATCTTGTACTTGTCTGCCTGGAGTAGGAAGGAATGCCTAAGAATCTACATGTTGATTTCTGCCGATACTTTTGGTCTGGAAAGAAAATCTGCAAGCACATTTTTCTTTCCTGCAATGTGTTTGGTTTCGAAAGAGTATTTCGAAAATCATTCAGCCCATTTGAGTAGCTGAGGATGAGGGATTTGCTTCACCTTGAATTTGGTCATTTAGGGAAAAGAAGCCATATCCAGTTCTACCAGAAAATGATGGCTAATAAGATGGAATTCGAACTTTTTTATTCCATTCTTTATTGCCAAAATTTCCTTGAAGGTAGAATGATAATGCATTTTTGCTTGAGAAAATTTGCCACTTTTGTAAGCGCAAAGATGCCACTTACCATGAAGTTCTTCGAACAATATGGCCGCCCAATATTCATCACTGGCATCAGTCTGCAAGATTCTCTTGCCTGTGGATGGGATTTGCAGAGGGGGAAGATCTTGCATAATTTCTTTGAGTTCTGCAATTGCTTTGGTTTGTGCCTTTCCCCATGGTACTGGATGCTTTTTTAACATCAGTTGCAAAGGAATTAACAACCTTGCAATATTTGGAACAAAATCTCTAAGATAATTGATTATCCCGAAAAATTGTTGAACTTGCTGGGTTGTAAAATTCTTTTCAGGAAATTTTAGTAATTCCCTGGCAATGTGCGGTCCTGGATAATATGTACCTTTGTTAAGGTGCATGCCAATAAATTCAACTTCTATCTAGGCAATGGTCATCTTTTTCTGAGAAAGCATGATGCCATGTTTCTTCACAATTTCTGCAAATTGCTCAAGAAGTCGACAGTGAGATTCTTCGTCTGGGCTATAGAGCAATATGTCGTCAATATAGATAGCTGCACTGGATAAGATTGGCTGGAATATGCGACACATAGAAGAACTCGCCATTGAAAGTGTTGGTTGGGGATACAAAATCCCATCTTTGGTCTGTCATCAGGATGAATGCCCAATTGCCAAAATCCAGCTTTAAGATCAAACTTTGAATAAATATGGGCTTTAGTGATTCCCGCAAAAAGGGAATTTCAAGAAGGCAAAGGGAATTTGTCATCTTGGAGGAAAAGATTGAGAGGTTGGTAGTTGATCACCAATCTCATTTTCCCTCGATTTTGCTCAGCATGTTTATTGACATAGAAAGCTTCACAAGCCCATTGAGAATTTGAAGTTTTAATAAGGCCTTGTTGTAACAATTCTGAGCATTCCTTTTGAGCAAGAGCCAAATGCTTTAAATTCATTCCTGAATGACTTGCCTTAATGGGATTTACATCCTCATTTTTCTTGAAGGAGAGTCGAACATAGAATTCTGAATTTTTTCACAAAGGATGTGAACATTTTTTAGAGAATTTAGAATGATTTTCTGAGCATGATTCCAATAGTTTCTGCATGATTAGATCTAACAGACTCATTTGAATGGAAAAGAGTCTTTGGATATTAACGAATTCAGAGAATTGGTCTTTATACCTAAGTCCTTTTCCAGGAACAATTCTCAAGTCTGGAAGTTAGGTCATGATATCCCACCCAATAATCAAGTCTTTATTAGGAAGACTAGATCCAAGAATTCTGGTGGTAATGGAACACTGAGGGAAAAACTGAATAGATACAGGGGTGGTGCGAACATTTGTGGAAAAAGTGTCTCCTGAAACAGAGTTGAAATACCGAACACAGGAAGTCCAGTATTCTTCAGGGAGAACTTTAGTATCTAGGATTGAGGCACTAGCACCGGTATCTATGAGGGCAATGACTGAAATTGGTTTGGCAAATTTTGAGAGATAGATTTTGACTGGGAAGTGGGGACAATGAAGTTGAATGGAATGCATACTGGGATCCAGATTTTCTGGTTGTGATGATAGATGAAAAAGTTCTTTAGATTCTGAATTAGAGTCTGTTTCACTAGGGGTGAGAAAAGGAATGATGCAAAGTGTTTGGTCAGTGGGATTTTCATCGATAGATAACAGGAATTCGATATCATCATTTTCAAGAGAGATTCCTGTCTTGAGTTCGATATTATGAATGAGATGATTCTGACCTTTTTTTGCTTGGGAGCAATTTTTGGCAAAGTGGCCCTTCTTATTGCAAATGAAGCAACAATTTAGTTTCTTGCGTCCCGTAAAGTTTCTTTGTTTCCGCAAGAACCGCCATTTCTTCTTTCTTCTGAAGTGTTTGGATCTTTTCACTCGATACTTCTTGAAGTGCTTGTTTATCTTTGAATATTCTCCGCAGGAACCGTCACAATTCTTCTTCGAACATTTGATCTTCAAATATTGTTTGGAGCAAGCACTGTCAAGTTCACGATTGTCTCTGATGTAGTTTTTCATCATCTGTCTTCGGAGGCAGAGTTCATCGAGGTAAAGATGGATTTCTTGTTGTAGTTCTCCAAAGGGGATATCAATAATTCTTCTTTACTTGTTGAGAAAAGATCTCTCAACCTGTTAGGAGAGTTCTTTAGAAATGGAGGCTAAGAAGACTTGTTTCAAATTTAGATCAGCTCTTAAGCCATAAAAGAGTTTAAGCATTTCTCTATAATTGCGATCTAGGTGCTTTTTTTTGAAGAGAACAATATTTTCTTTCAAAATATTCTCTTCTTTTGAGTTCAAGAAGATCAGCGGGTTTTTCTATGAAATATAGGTAAATGATTCCAATGGCTTGGGAAAAGTCTTGCAAAAGAAGAAAAGTCATTTGATATGTTTCAAAAGTTGATTGCCACCAGTATTTAAGACTTCCAGTAAACCTTGTAGCAAATTCTAAAAGAACATCATATTTGCTTTCAACAGTAAGAGCTCTGGTGTTCAACCAAGCATGGAATTCATCCAATCTTTCTGGCCATTTT